>JASVER010000029.1:6609905-6668339 GCA_030449065.1 Oceanodroma leucorhoa | reverse complement strand
GAGCGGCGCCCCCCGCCCGGCCCCGCCGCTGGAGGATGCTCGGGCGCTGATGCCCCGAGGGGGCTCGGCCGGGCGCGGGGAGCCTCCCCCCGCCGTGCCGGGGCGCTGGGGCTCGCCTCCTCCCGCCCCGCCCCGCCCCGGGGCCTCTCCCCCGGGGCCCCGCTCCGGAGCAGCTCCCGCATGAAGCCCGGGGGCTCCTGGTCGGCAGGCGGGAGAGCCGGGGGGGCCCGGCCCACCTGCGCCCGGCGGCTGGCGGTGCCCGCGGCGCAGAGCGCGGCTGCTCCGGAGCAGCGGCGGCGGCGGGGCTGGGTCCTCCTCCTGCCCCCCCGCCGCTCCCGCCCTCGCACACTCCTCTCCCACCGCCATCCATCTATCGGTCCTGTCGGCACCTCGCCCGCCCGGCGCACACACGGGCGCGCACAGCCGCACGCACCCCGGCACCCCCACAACATGCTGCCGGCCACCGGCCCGGCATGGACCCCGGCGGCGGCTGCTCGGCTCCTCTCCGCTGCTGACTCCCCTCTGAGGTTTGCGGCAGGTAGCGGTTGGAAAGTGCAATAGGAAAAGCGGAGGGGGGAAAAAAAAAGGAAGAAAAAAAAAAAAAGGAAAAAAAAAAAGGCAAAAGCCATCAAGCCGGCCAAGCCCAGCTTTGGATCTCAGTGCAGGTATTTCTGCTGCTGTGTTCATCCCTTGCCGCCTACCACCCCGGTTTATTTTTTTTTTTAAAGGAAAGAAAAAAAAAAGAACGAAAAGGAGAAGTCGAACTCTCAAAGGGTTACTATGCAATTGCGACTGATTTCTTGGTTTTTTATCACTTTGAACTTTATGGAATACATTGGCAGCCAGCACGCCTCCAGGGTACGGCGACAGGGAAGAAGTAAGTGCGAAGAGATTTATACTTTGATAACTTCTGCTTCCTCTCGTTGTGCTGTTCACCTGTCCGGGGGGTTCTTGTGCCCTCGGTGCCTTTGCCAGTGCGCTAGGAAGCAAGTCCCGCGCCCGCGGCGCGGCCGAGCGGATCTGCAGGCAGTTTCATTGAGTTGGAGGGATGAAGGCGATTTTTGATCTCTTTCTGCTTTTCTCTCTCAACTCACGGGGATGAGCAGAGCTGGCTCCGGGAAGACCTGCGTCTGCTCCTTTGTATTTTAATGTCTGGTACAGGGGAACGTCCTTTCTTAGCTCTTTCCATTTCCTAAAGGGAAAGCGCGATGACACGACAGGTAACTTTTGCCGTGATGCCCTAAGCGCCTTTCTCCACCCCGGTCACCATTTAGCGACCTGGGGGAGGACGCAGAGAGAAGCCCCCACCCAAGAGCCAGCAGTACAGATTATCGCTATAGGTTAAGCCTGGCGCCCGGCGATGCGGAGTGGGGGGCTGGGGTGTCGCGGTGCTGCCCGGCCCGCTGACTTCCAGCCTTCACTCGCCRCCAGTCACCTCGGTGGCACCGTCCGGGAAGCCCCTGGGTCATCCATYGGCACTGCCCCGGGTCTGTGGCCCCTGATATTTTATGGGTTTTTTTTAAATCCCATGGGATGAAGGGAGCTCGTCCCTTCTGACTTAGCCAGCCTCTGACCACTGTCGCCCGGGTCCGGGCTGGCGGCAGGAGGGAGACGGGAGGGCCGGGGCATCCCCGCAGGCCGGGGGACGAGGGTCAGTAACCGAGGGTGCTGGCAGCAGCTCCTTGGGCGCTGCCGTCCGGAGGAGGCGATGTGGGAGACCAGAGGCGAGGAGATCCCCCCGTCATTGGGGCAGGAAGAAAAGTGAGGCAGAAGCGAGCCGCCCCCTCGGGAAGGCGCTGTCCAGGTCGCCGGGCGCTGCGACGGGCGGGCGGGCTCTGGCTCCGGCGTGGGGCTCCGGCGTGTCCGGCAGCACCGGGCAGCTCCGAGGACCCGGGTCCGTGGTGACCCCCCCGGCAGGGTCCTGCCGGGGCGTCGCAAGGACCCGTCGCCGTTTCTGGGGAGGCATTTTCTGCGCACCTACTGCGGAGGGGCTGCTTATGCCTGTCCTCTTTCCCCGACAGCTGCAGATACCGAGCAAATGTCATAAAACACGKCAGCCTGCATTTAATCAGCAAGAAGTAACTTCTTCAGGGAGGGGCCGGGGGGGGGGGTACTATTATTTTAGGGTTTTTTTTGCTCAGCGCTCGCTCCTTTCCCCTGCTTGGCATGGCTAGCCCCTGAAAGCCTCCTTTGTATGGTTTGCCTCCTGCACACAAGGTTTGATTCACCTAAAGTGCCCCTAAAGCGGAGCCGAGGACGAGAGAGACAGGGGCTCCAGCCCTCCCATCCCCACGGCCGCGCAGCGAGGGAGCACTAAGGGCTAAGTAAAACATGTCAGGGCATCCGATTTATTATCCTTGGCAAGGGAGAGCCCCGCAGCCTCCATCACTTCCCACCCACTCCTTTAACCCTGGCAGCCGCGGGCCCACAAGCTACGGCCGCCCTCCCCACCCCCCCATGGGGGCACCCCGACGGGCGCGGTGGAGGCGTTCAGCCCCGGGYCGGGGCCACAGCAGGGGTAGGGGGGCAGAACCCCCCCGTGGGGCGAAGGTCGGGGAGGGGTTCCCCCTCCGCCCGTCCTTGCTCCGGCACCTGGTGCTCGCCGCGCCGGGCCAGAGCCGGGCCGGCGGCGACCTCTGCTGTCCTGTGCCGCKGCGGGCAGCCCGCGGCGGCAGGTGCGGCTCCGCTCCGCTCCGCTCCGGCTCGGCTCGGCACGGCGCGGCCGCTGCCCCCCTCCCGGGGCCGCCCTTTCGGCGGGGAAAGGCAGGTCGCCCTCCTGCCCCCGGCCGGGCTCGGTGCTGGGTGGGCGCCGGGCAGCCGCGATTCCCCAGCACCGGGGCCGCTGGTGAAWCCGGTGTGGTGGGCTCCCCGCGCCAGCGCCGTCCCACCTGGGTCTTTCGTAGGCCCYCTGTCCAGCAGGGTAATTTTCGGGAAATAGAGGTGGAAGTGTTGGCTGCACATAATTAGCTGGTTGGTACAACGTGGAGAAGGTGCTGAGTACTTGCTGAAAGTTTTCTGGTTAAAATGCCAGAGTTAAGTCAAATTCACAGCAGAACAAGTGGCTGAAAAATCACAGCTACAAAGAGTCAAAATGGAAGTCTGGCTCATTATTTTGGCAGTGAAGAAAAATAACCGTCAGAACACCTCACCTGGACACGGTGTACATCGTCCACTGCCTGAGGTCTTCAAATCGGGATGGTTGTAAAACGTGCTTTRGTATAACGAGTGGTTATTTGGTGTGAAGCAAAAATTAGAGCATGAGTGTTTATGAAAGTGATTATAAAAGAGGTTACGGTCACCACTTGCACTGATCATTTTGGCTTTAAAAACCTATGAATTGCTCTTAGTGACTACTGGAACTTGAAAAAAATGATAGTGTGTGGATAAAGAAGACACCTGTCAAATTCATCTGTTACATGGAAGACTTTCTCTGGACTCCTGTTTCTTCTGCCCACTTAGTCTCCTTTAAGCCTAAGTCCTAAACCCATTGCTAGGGAAGTGTTTTCAAATTTCCATTTAACCTATGTATTTTTAAATACAGTACAAACCAGTTGTGATCAAGCAGTCAGTGAGCCCATGGTACTTCATTTTGTTTAATACCTGAGTYCCCTGTTGTATGTATTATATTGTAGACTCCCAGATTTTAAGATAAAGGAGTAATGAAGCCTGAACTGACTAATTCAGAGTATGCTGGGCCAGACTCTCAGCCAGTATAAATTGAAGTTTCTTTGTTAATTTACCCCATCAGAAGAAYCTGGTCTTGAAGCATTACTTATTTTGTACGTATTGCTAAAGTAATCTTTACTAGGAGAAAAGTCTGGTCTGCAGTCCTTTCACTCCCCAAACTCCTACTGAAGTTTCTAATTTGAGCATCCTAAATTTCTGTCTCATGATCAGCAGTAAATGCGTAGCTGGCAAAACTCCTCTGAAGTCCACTACGGAGTGCAGAGGATTGGGTCCATAATTTGACATAGAAGACAATAAAAGTCCAAAAGCAAACRTATTATTAGCAAAGAGATTTGTTTTTTATTCTGATAAGAGCAATTAAGATTAATAAATTAAGTTGCTTGTTCGGGTCCTACAAGAGAGATTAATATGCAGCTGAGTATAGACTGGCATATCAATAAATAAGAAGTTCTATGTATCTGCCAGTGATTGCAGTTTGCTTAGAAAAAAAGTAGGATTAAGTCAATAGTTCCAAAATATTTTGGCTCTGCAGGCCACCACCAACCCTCAAAACTTAGTAGTGACGGTTGTGCACCTTTCTCATTGACCTTTTAACCGATGGAAATGAAGTATTACTTGCTATGGGTCTGTGAATGATGAGCAGACCATTTGCCATGACCCTGTGGACTACCAGTGAGCCACGGACTAAATTTGGAAATTGCTAGAATAAGCAAAGTGATAGAAAATTCTGCATTTGTACCACAACTCCTACATCTGGGAGTAAAACTATCAGTATGACTTAGTGGAACTGCAGTTTGGATGTAGAGCTACCATGATGTATATTATTGGTAGCCCATCAGTATCCGATGTTGGCAATTGCCTCCTGCCTTTTGCTGTAACGGCATATTCGTGATACCCGGCTTTCGGTCGTTCCTTTGGTCGCTCCTTCGGTCGCTCCTCCGTCGGTTCCTCTGTTAACATGGGACTGCAGGTCTTCCAGCATCTGCTTCTGGTCACGGTCACGAGTGGAGGGCTTCACCCTGCAAACTCTCTGCCTCTCTGGCTTGGTTTGCATGCAACTACTTGCGAATTCAAAATTAAGCAGATGCATAACAGCCCGTTAGAAAACATAGCTGTATAAAATAAAACAAAACAGGAGAGAACTGACAAAACACAAACTGGTAATATTACGTCTTCAGGTTTTTTATATCTTCGTGGAGGGTGTCATTCACATGGAGGTAAAATGACAACAATAAAAGAGGAATTAGATTATTAGTTAAAATAACACTGCATTTTGGAAGCAATTTTTTTAATAGTTCACCATCAATATATATATTACTGATATCTACAGTATGTTTAGGGTTGGCATGGCACAGACGGTAATGCTACATATTCTATATATAACATAGGTGTTGTTACCAATTTTTTTAAAAAGAAATAATTTAATATCTGAGTGCAATAATTTAAAGCAGAAGTTAGCCAAGCAAGCAGCCATCAAGTAAGTTGAATCTGTCCTTGGGCRGGAGTAAATTATTCAGTGTTAGTTCTCTTTCAAAGTATTTGTATGCAGCTGATAACTTTTTTTCTGTGATGTTTTCATATTAGTATTGTCAGGGTAAATACTTTGCTGGTGACAAGTGCATCTTTTTTKCAATGAAACTATATTTCTCATTTTTGGATGGGATCCTGTTTGTTTCGAAATAGACTGTAAAATTCCTATTGCAGTCATTAGAAACAAAAGCAGACGGAGAACTGTTTCATTGTATTTTCACAAACTGTGAAAATATTTCATAGTAGTGATATCTTAAACAATTAAATGTTAGAAAATCACTACCCATTGCTGAAAGCATTAGAAGTATTATAGGGATAGCCTGCTTGCAGTGGTTTTTTTATAACTCTACGTGCATGTAGATCTGTGCTTGAAGTATACCAGCTGCATGTGGAACGATACGTGTTATTATCCCAAGAGACTAAGRGACGTACAGACCAGTTCCCATTTCATACATGACATCTGAAAGGGTGATAATTTCAAATTTTGTTTCTTTCAGCTACTGAAGATGTCTTATACTATTTAAAATTTATGTTAAACTGCAAATACATGTATCACCGCAACGTCTCAAAGCCATTGATGTAGGATGGTATATCAGCACATATATAAAAAGTCCTATTTCTCTTTRCAGGCAGAATAAAATATTGCTATTATTAATGAGATGGTTTTAGAGCTTGAACCTGCCCCCTTTGCTTTCAGTGGAGAAAGTCCCATGGACTTCACTGGAGCTGGAGAGGGCTCTYTTTCTGCAGGACCTCAGGAAACATTTTGAGTTTGGAAGAATTCCTGTGCTAGAGTACTTGCAAAATTGCACGATCCAAGTATGTACGATACCTATATAGGAAAAAACCAATGCTCTGTACCTTTCAAAACTGTGATATATAGCCTACTTGGGAGGCAATCTCTTTCTTAAGCATATGAAAAGAACAGTTATTTTACTAGTTTCACCTATTGAGCCAACTGAAGTCAAGAAAGTTAACTCCGAGATTAATTTCTTCTTTTAAGATTTGTTATTAGTGTATCAAGAYTGCAAATCCCCAGTCTGCTGCTTCTTCTTGCTGCAAATTTTTCACTGAAGATAATGGAAGTTATGCTTAACAAAATCTGAGCTAGGACTTAAAAATCGGACTTACTCATTATCTCTTGCTTAGCGTACTCATTTTGCTTTGTAGTTAATAAAGCTAGTGTGCTGGCTCGACCACTGCTTTTTATCGCTAACATTAATAAGCTGTCTACCATTTCATATTCAATCATTTATAGACAGTGACTACTAGGAAAACTCATGCGTTAAAACTATGGAGGTTCTTAAGAAGTTTTTTCCCCAACAGTAAATTGTCCCTTTTGCTCTCGAAATTAAATGAAAAGTTGCGAAAGCCTGGTGGAAGAGATACAAAAGCCAATAAAAAAATAATATTTTTGTCTCATTTCTAATTTTGGAGTCTGAACTACTCAAAACCACTTTGCCAATTTTTTACCAAAATAATGCAGAACAAAGCAATCTTATCAGATGACAAAAGGCAGCTGAAACCATGTACGTTTTTATACAAAAGTCTGTCTGTCTGCTATTACCACAAACAATGCCACAGATAAAAATATTCAGAGAATATTTATTCATGCAAAACATGTTATGGCTCTCAAAAAAAAAAATAGAAGAGCTACAACTTTTTAATAAATAATTGAATAACTGAGCTTCTGGCAATGGCAGAATGATTACTTATTAGACGCTTTGTCATAATAAAATCCAACAGATTTTATTAATTATTACTTTAACCCTATTTTTGTTGTTAGCAGTGAGAAGTGTGATGAGCAACACTACTTAAAAAGAAGGAACGGTTGTACTACAGTTATAGGATAGATGACCAATAAACAGTTTTGTGTGTTTCGATTTCTAGATTATGAGCTATAGACCATGCGTTTTAAAATGTTAGTATTATTTACTTGTGTGATCAAAAATAGCACCCACTGAAGCAAAGGAGCCACAAAACTTATATCCCTCCAGTGCTGCTAGGGAAGAACTCAGCTGTGGGGACTGGAGCTGAACTGGGAGAGACATGAACTGTGAYGGCACTGAGCTCCCGCCTGCTCTGAGCAGCACCCCAACATTGTGCCAATCCTTCAGGTCCACACAACAGAGTAATCAGGGGATAGAACATAAAGAAATGCATATAGTGATAATTTTAAATGAAAGTAAAAGCCCGAGCCCCAGGTCTACACCGAGTTCTGGTAGCATGCTGCTATAAACATTATCCTTTCAAGCTTCTTAYAGTGTGTCAGTTTTACGTCCTGACACGTTTCATGTTTAAACTTGAAAGGTCCTAGATGGGATTTCAGACGTTTGATATTTCCTGCAGGGTAAAGCAGATTTTGGGGCACTGTAAAATAAAACAGGAGCTTATTGATGGGTGTTGGAATAGCAACGATGTGTGATTCCTGCGGCTTCCTGTAAAGTGCGAGGGCAGACACAGCAAGGCTCAGATCCAAGAACAGGACTTAGGTGCCTAAGGTGTGTCTGGGGCAGGATTTAAACACCTGAGTCCCTCACCTTCAAAGCCCTGCTTAATYGCCACCTCACCCTTGACGCACAGGCATTTCTCAGATGTTTTGTCGTTTCAAACATGAGACTTCAGCTTTCTGACATTGAGCGTCCACCTGGCACGGGACACTTCTGAGCTCAGGTCCTTTCTGCAGACACAGTGAGATTTTCTCTTAAAGAAACCCTGGGTAAAAAAGGCAATAAATAGATCATAACAAATAATAAAAATAACATTACAAAGTTCTTCCACAGGGAGCACAGGACTCTGCAGGCAATCGGTTACTGACACTGGAATATAGTCACACACATCCCTGCTCCTGCACCCAGGCCTCCTGAGCCCTCTCCTCTCCTGTGCTAAATAAAATGGGTGCAGGAAAATGACCTGAGATTACATGCAAATCCAGGTGATAAAAAGAGCAGGTCAACACAGACTACATGCTAGACAGAAGAATTAATTTAACTTAGATTTTCAACTCCTGGCCGAATATTTTAGCTGCTAAGGTTTTGGATACATTAAGGGCAGCAAGGCTGCTGCTCCCTTCTTGGTGTGTTTCAAAAGACAAGAGTAGAGGTCTCCTTTCTTTTGTTAAAGAATATATTKGCTGGAAGGGCTGGGTAGCAGTGCCAGGGCACCTAAACCCCTTGGACAGCCAGGATTTGAGACAGTTTCTGACCCCAGCATTTCCCCGTGACTAGGCTGAGCATCCCTTATTCAGCGTGCTGGTTTTTGTCAATCCCTTTTGGAGGCGCCCAACTCTTCCCACCTACTGAAAGGCAACTTGGATGTCTCGCTCAGGGCTGTTAACTGAACTTTGATGGAGGCATCGATGRAGGGCATCGCTACACAAAGCAGGGATATTCAGAATAGCATAAATCCTTTATCAAGCACCACCCCACTTCTCTCCAAATAACTCACCAGGTGCGCAGCTTCTCTGGTGACAGTGTTTTGGTGGGAAGCTCTGCTAGTTAGGGCTTGAGCCCTTTTTCCTCATCTCCCCTACAAAGTGAGGTTCTGTTTCAAGGGGAAGGAAGAGAAGGCTCTCGTGTGAACCAGAAATGTAGGAGCAACCAGCTGGTGGAACAAGATTTCCATTGCATTTCTCGACTAACATTTACAAAYATCCACATGAACCACAGCTACTAAAACCTGACACTTTAATATGTTTACAAAGTTTATGTATGTTATCAGCACATGTAATACTCCCAACAGGATTTATTACAGGTTTCTTTAGCAACAACATTTTTTATTCATAACAGCTCAACTGGTCAGAGAGAGGAAAACAGCCAGTTTCTTCAGAGCGTGCCTCCCACGCACACTTGCCCAGCATTTATTGCATTGCTTATTTATGAAGATTACAAACACCAGCGTCGGCAAGTGTTTCATAACCTTGTTTCCTTTTCCTAGAATGTTCATAATTAATTTCACTTTTTTCTATGCCACTGAATAAGGAGTTGCTGGTTTTATTTTACTTTATGTTACACTGGCGAGTGAAGAATTACCCCTCCAAAATAGAACCAAGTGGGACCAAAGGATATTTATTCAACATGGGAGTCAGAAGATGTTAAGTGCATGTATTTAACAAATACATGGAGATGGATGAAGATTCCAGAAAGTTTTAGTGTAACACAGAACTGAAAATAATCAACTAAGATGGGACCTTCTTGCACTGGGCACRATGGCTACAGATGTCATAAAACCTAATAGACAAGATCTTGAAGGCAGGAAAGGTAAATAAGTTACACGATTTGGTATTTTGCAAAAAAACAGCTTTTGTTTTGCAGTCCAAAATGAAGTCACAGGTTTGTCTTTTGTGTTTATATTTTATGAAGACTTGAGTAATTAGCGAGTTCCAGAGTTGAGGGTGTATTAAAAGTGAAAGTAGAATTCTGTATGAGAGTGTAGAATTTATAACTTGTGCTATGTCCTGGACAAGCATTTTTAAGCCCAAGGCCCTGGCTTTAGAAATGAAACAACTTAAATGTGTTATTTAAGCTACCCATCGGGGGGAAGCTTCAGTGGTGTAAGAATTTATCAGTAGGATTCAGTTGTGAGTGAATGTCAGCAAGAGGACATCGACATGGCTGCTTAGGTCATATATTATTTCCTAAGAAAAGACCAAAGTAATTTTGAGGAACAGGTAAATATAAAAACAACTTCCCCTGGACAGATTGTGGACAAAAATATTTCCCTTTCTCTGTTGGCATAATTTATTTCTGCTAACAATCTACAAAATCAGTATGATTTGAGAATGCTTATTCTCTACCATGACTGGGTACCACGTTCTTTCACCTGAGTAATTCACTGAGATACTAACCACGCTTTAAACACCCAGCTTCTTTCAAATGTATGTCTTAGAACAAGTAATCTGCTACATTACTAACTTTGAGTTCAGTATATTTCAGGAAATAATGTAACAAGTGGTGATATATATCATGGTTGTGTGGTCTCTTAGAGGTCAAAGTGTGCTCGATCACTGCATGGACATGGAAATTATGGAGGACATTTCAAATAGGCTTTCTTTTAYCTATGTATTGTGGCTGGATACTCTAATGAACACAAGTCTTCCCAAGCTTTATGCAGGCTAGCAGCACTGGCTGGGGAGYGACCGGAGTGGGGGGTCTTATTCCTGTTTGCCAGGATATGGCTGGCCACAAAGAAAACTGTAAACTGTACYCTTTCGAGATGCTATTCACCTCGTTCTGAAATCACATCACTTCCCAGCTACCCAGTGAGCGGTGAAGTTCATTCCCTCAGTATAAATCACACCTGAGTCCAGATAAAATAATCAAAAGAGTAGTCTTCTCTTGCATTTCCATGCTTCATTGATTATGTAAAAAAGGAGGATAGCTACCACTARAAGACCACCAAGCATTATGAAAGTCAATCCATGATCCCTTCTGAAGCCTTGCATAATTTGTTGAAAAATAAATTATTCATTTATGGAACTTGCTGGTCGAGCCTTCCTCTCTGGTTCCATGACTGACTGTGGTTGCTGCTGTGTGCACCAAAAAGGGCCTGTGTTTTTTATCTGGAAGTATGCAGAGACCTTGGACACATCTTGTCCGAAAGAGATCAGCCACAGAAATTGCAGTACTGCATAAGAGAGCGCTTATTCAGAAGAAAAATCTTCCGTCTCATACTCCCTGGGTCCTACATAAGCTTTCCCCTAGAACCTTCTAAGCCTACAGCTGTAGCCCTAGAGTTGGAAAAACTCCTTTACACAGTCTATGCCCATGATCTGGTAAAAAGACCTTTTTGACCATCAGCATCTATAACACTTGCCAAAGGTGTCAGAAACCGATAAACCTACAAAAAAGTGCAGGGTTGTGTTTAAAACCATTCACAAAATATTGACAAAATTCATAATGTTCATGGAAAATATAATAATGTTTTATAAAATATAAAAATATAAATAACAAAAATATAAATAATCAATAAAAATAATAWAAATGCTCATACATTGTCATCTCTCCCTTCTCCCTTACACATTCATATCTATATCTGTATACACACATTCACATACATACACACAAATTCACATAAACACAGGCAAGAATTAAAGGTCTTGATGTGTTCTTAAAGTATTTTCACTTTGAAATTGTCTTAAAATAGAGGTAAAAAGGATAGTGATAATCCCAGACAGAATAAGTTTTGTTTCAAGCCACACAATGCCCTTTGGTTTGTCCGAAAACCCCATCTCTTCTCCTGCTGTTCTTATGGTCTGTTTGGTCACGAAAGACAAAATTAGTTTTATGTAAGTTAAACCAAACACTGGATTAAAAAAAAAAAATTGCACTGGAAGCTTGATAGGGGACCCTCTTCTCTTTCTGTTGAGCCTGACATGTTTAAAACTATACCAGAAAGTTATATGGACTCTTTCCTTTTCGGTTGTATACAGGTGAAACTTTTCTGGCTTTTCATATAACGTGTATCACTAGGCTGGAAATTTTACTCAGCCACTGAGGAGGAAAATGGTGTTCCTCAGGCTGGGCTCTGGGCAGGGGAAATTGGTGGTGCTAGAGAAGAGGAGTCTTTCCTTGCCCCCATGACAACCCAGCATCACTACTGCTGACGTTCTTGGGGGGATGTCCACGCATATGGGTGCATGTGTGTACCTGCCTCTGTGCACGTGCTGAGGGAGCAGCAAGGAGAGTTAATAGTCCTCTCTTTTATCAGTGAACAGAAATGTCGTGATCATGAAGCACATGCCAGACTAACACGAGGTTAACTAGAGCCTCTGCATTGTTTTTAATGGGAGTTGGTTTAGGCAGAATAAACATCTCGTAAAGGTTAAGGGATTGATTCTGCTTCTAGTAGCAACTCGTGTCAGGAAGCAAATAACTCACAGAGCTCTGCCAGCATAAAATTTGCATGTGCTCAGAATCCAGCCTAAATGTTTATACAGGCTATTAAAAAACACGATAGTTGGTGGGGGATTTTTGTTCTCACTCACCAAGAAAAGGAGCAGCAATGCAATCTGCACTTCTCTTTGCGAGGTGCTGGTAAAGGGCGTGAGGGTATTCCACCATCTTTTGTCGGAGAACAGTTGCAATTTGCCACTTAAAAGCGTGGGAAGGATACTTTTACTGTTTTCCCCATGCTGCACTTATTCACCCTGCCCAGTACTGTACTCATGAGCTTTCTCCCACTTTGCTGTCTGCTCAGCTACAGTTGTCAAGCTTCCCTCTTCCCTCTCTTCCTACAGGTATTGAACTCAGGCACTATTTTTCAAAGTAGTGACTGAAGTAATTCGCAGAGTGAGAACATACACCAAACCAGACTAGCTAAACAAGTGAGCACAGGGATAGACCCAAAATGCTGCATTTTCTGAAGTGGCAAGTGGTAGAGGAACTCTAGATCAGCTCCTTTAGCCTGCCTGATTTAATACAGGCATGGTCCATGTCCTCTTCACTATCCATAACATGCCTGCATCCAASCCAAGCCCACTGGAAACAAGAACTAGCAGGTGAATGTAGTGAACCAGAGCAGACACACTAAAATTCACATGCAACGATGTTATGCAGGGTATATGATAATGTGCCCTTTGTCAAATGMATTTTTAAAATACTTTTTTTCTCATTTTCCTATCAATTCCTGTTCTTCCTTAGTGTCACCCTGAAGGAACACTCCCTTAGTGTTCCCTTTCCCTCTCTCCCCTATTCATACCTACAAGAAATTTTCCTCCTCAGCATACTTTTCCCTTTTGATGCCAAGCCACAAGTTATTGCAACTTACAGTTCTAAGCCCAGGGTTTTGAGGAGAAATGGTGGAAAGAGAACGGATGCCTTTGAGCTGTGGTGTGATGACTTGATGATAGCAGTGGGTTTCTTGGTGAGAGAAAAGAAGCAGTGAACAGCTTCTTTGATTTACAAAGACAGATGATTGTAAAAACAAGCTATGAATGTTTGCATATACAAAAAGATGTGAATCCTTGGAGCCTTTGTCAGACATGGCCTGGTAGAAGTAAGGAAGGAGCTGGAAAAGTTTGCATACTGTAATAGAGTACGTAGTCCTGAGGTCTATCAAATACAAGAACACTAAGGGTGGAGTTTGGAAAGTGGTGAACTATTCTGAATGTGTCAGTTGACATGAAACGTGGCTATGGCTGCTTGATCAAGCACAGATACCAAAATATTCACCCAGTTTGTCTACTGCTCTCCAAGCAGCAGTGCAGGACCCTTCAGGGACCAGCGGAAAAAGTTCACTGTTTGCAAAAATGTTGGGGGGGGGGAGGAAAGTCCCCTCTATAATGCTTTGCATTTCCCCACAACTTTGTCAGGGAGTGCCACGATGGATGGCAGGGCAACTGGCCTCAATTTAGTACAACTTACAAAAACCCTCCTCCTCAGCTGCAGAGCAAACTGCAAYGCGCAGCGCTGCTTGCTGCACTCTATAAGCAATTCCCAGCTTTCGTAATGCCTGATCGTCCGAACTTTCCCTATGCCAAGGCCTTTCTCTGACGCATTTAATTCCTCAAAGCTCTGCACATCTCTATTCTCTCTTGTGACAGCAGTTGAATAACATCTACAAATGGAAATATCTACTCCTCCTCTTGGCTTGCTGTGGAGCCATAACCCCCTCCCCCAATATATTCAGTCTAAGTGGATTTACAGAGTTAGTCTGACAGTTTCTGAAACAGAAAACCTCTGGTTAACAGCAGAGCCCAAGCACTGCTCTTTCTATAGGCAGTCCAGTGCTTCTTGCTTCTTTTTAAGATGGACTCCCTCCAATGACGTGGGGATGGAGGAGATACCACACCCCGTCCAGCCGTCGGCCTCTTGCTGAGACAGCTATCACGACTGCCAGTTCTTTTTGAAGGTTTTACAATGCGTACAGTTTCAAACAAACATCAGATGAAAGCAATTTTGAGTCTAAACCAAGCACAGCCAGGTTTGCATTGGTGATTTATTGGTGAAAGTCATCAGCTCCTATTACCTATTTCTTGAGCCATCCAGTTCTTTGGCTTCCAGCCATTTCTAGGGCCTGATTCTGTTCCTATTGAAGTTAATGGGAGGTTTTGTCACTGATTTCAATAGGAGATCTTTAACTTTCCAACTTTCTGTCTATAGGGGCTTGAAGTGCTTCCAGGTTTCCATCATAGTCTGCGGTTCCCTTCTTTAAGTCAATTGGACATTAACGGATTGCCTGGGCCCACACCTTTGGATATAGGAAAGCTCTAGATCTGATGCAGCTCTCACTCACACACCAGCTTTATACCTCAGTGGAGTTCCTCCTGATTTATACTGGCAGGAGAGCGAGGTCCAACGTTACTTATGCCTGGGTCATTGCCAGCAGAGAGAATTCAAGTCACTTGTTATCCCCTTCCCCGCACCTCTCAATCACAGCATATACGTACGTATATATATGTGGATATATTAGAATCATCTGGACGCTTTTAAGTTATTCACCATCGAAACTGACTTCAAATTCAAGTTTTAAAGTTGAAATAACAAAGAAGGAAAAAAGAGCCAGAAGGGAGCCAGCTGCAAGGGTACTCACAATTTTCATCAGTCTATGGGACACTCCTAATAACATATTTTACTACTTTGTAGTGAACTTTCTTTGCTTCTGCCATAAATATATTCCCTATGCTGTAAATGAATAGCTTGCAAGCTCAGTAAAGTTAATATAGAAGAATAAATCTTAACTACCTAATGTCAGGTCAGAAATATAAATCTTATCTAATATGCCAGGTCAGAAGGAAAGAATACTTTTAGCTGAAAATAGCAAATACTTTCCAGTGCAGAGTAGGAACTTATTTTTCTCTTTAAAAAAATATGCTGCCCCTAATAAGATGAGTTGAACAGTCTCCTTTTAGAATCTCCAAAAGAAAAATAAACACATAGAGCAGAGTTAATTTATAAAATGCTCCAAAGTTTATCTTGGCAGAACAGTTTTAGGCAGTGAGATTTCTCTCCCTCTCGCACATGCATTCATACACATACACATTCACACACACAYACATGCACATACACATACACGTCTCAAAAGTAAGACAGGCCCTTACAATAGCAAATACTACAGAAAACTTCTATATCTGGATAAATTCACAGATCCTTATTCAGGCAAAGCTCTCATTTTCAAACCAATGGAAATTTTTCCAAAGCAAGACAACAATCCTTGAAGCCTTTTTGTGTAAGTACAGACCTGCTGTGTCACAGTGGGAGATAGCAAGCCACACGAGTGCCTCCTGTCTCAGGTCCCCCTTCCCTGCGCCGGCACTTCTGCCAGCTGTAAAGCAACGATGTGGCCACCGTCCCCTCCTCCTGCCTGCCCGGGGCCCCKCTTGTTGGGCACAGCTGGATAGCCTGGTGGGTGATCTGCCAGCCAGCTGCTGCGGGCGCACGGGTCCCTCCCAGGAGACACAGGCTCCCACTGCTGCCCATCCTCTTGTTCCTCCTCCATACCGCCTTCACACACATCTTGCACATCAGAGCCAAGGCAACTTCAGAGGCTGTGGAGGTGAAGCTCACCAAAGGCTTTCTTTCAGCCTTATGGGCTTAGCTTTGTTTTTCTTATAGTCCGTATGCCTGCAATCAGCCTGTGCCGGGGAGCCACAACAACAGGGGAATACTGCAGGCTCCAGATCTAACAGCCAAGAGACCGCCCAAGTACAGGGTGCAATGCAACCAACAGCAAACAGCACTGTGTCCTATGCTGACACCCCCAAACAGTTTGGAGGTCCTCCACCTCTTGCAGCAGCCACTGGCCTTTCAGACAGTTTATTTACTTCAGGGTCTGCAAAGCAAACAGTCACTTCCCTCAAGATTAGCAAGAATAGAGGCAGTTTTACGTGGATGAGGCATAACTTGAGGCTGGTGCATGCACAATTCTCTGGACCATCCTTGCTCAGTGCCACCAAGTTACAGAATGCAGACCCGGACTTACTAAAACCCCACAGAAGAATGCAACAACTAGTGGGTTCATTTTCTTTTCTCTTCTCTTCTCTTCTCTTCTCTTCTCTTCTCTTCTCTTTCCTTTTTGGCTGCTGGGAAGTTGCCAGTAGTTTCCAGCATTTGGTCTGACAACTGTTCTACTGTAAATATTTAGAAGAATCCATTAGAGATTAAACAAAGTGTAAGTAACTGCTCCTAAGCGATAGCTCTTATTAATGTTTGCAGCAATAGGCGCTTTACAAACGCGTATGAAAGTCCTACCTCTAGGCTGCTTGTAGGAAAGGGCAAGATAGAAGGCAGCRGCCAGAACACAGTGTAATTTGAGCGTCAGTGTGTTATCATTATAAATAATCAGTGCAGAGACAGCATTCGGTAATGTGTGCACCATGCTTGCAAATCTTCTAGACAGGAACGGGYAGAGCGCGCTATCCTGACCAATGTATTTTAAATTATCTGTATCAGGCTGCAAAAGGACGACTTTACCTTTCTCTGGTCTGCCCCAAAAATATTAAAAAAAAAAMCAAACCAAAAACCCCAAGCCCCCTCCCACCCCAAAACATATCAAGAATCATCATGTGTTACAGGGGAAAAGCAAGCACTGCTCTGGTGGAATTTGTAACTTTTATTGTATTCTACAATTATCCTGACTRTACAGTGTCTGAAATGTTCACTGTGCAGAGTGATATTAGTAGCAAAGAAGGGATGAACACTAAGTGTTCTGGGGCTGACGATGAGACACTTAAGAAGTAATGCTGACAGAAGTCACTTTCCAGTGGACTCAATTTTGAGGATAAAAAAGGCCACATTTACAACTAATTGAGATTAATGAAGATGTATCAATGCATCTACACTCTAGCCAAGATCCTTGCTGAAAAATACATTATATTCTAGGAACACAGTGAACAGCAGGTATATGTCTACGCATGTGCACATCATAGCAGAACTTTGTATCCCAACACAGGTTAGTGATACTGATTTTTTTTTTCATTTAAATTACATTATATATTGTCAGTTTGCAGTGAGTAGAGTGTGCTGGTTCCAATACAGAAGAGGTAAAAAATGGATCATAAGACTTGGCTCCAGTGTCCACCTTGCACTGGTTAGGTCCTGCAAGCAAAAAGGCCTGGGGCTTATCCAGGCCACTCATGATGCTTTCCTAGGCTGGTATGTCAGATACTCAGAAATAATGCATGTAAGGCATCATTTCTAATTTTTTAAGCTGGCAGCCCCCTTCTACTTCCCTGTCCCCTACCTTAAAGAAAATGACTGGGTAGTCTCTAGGAGTTACCTGAGTTGTTCATCCTTTCATTTTAGTTCATAGCCACATCTGACTTTTCAAACTTARAGTCACCTCTTTCTGTATTAGAGTTTATACCTTTACTGAAGAAATAAATAAAAGCAAGCTGAGTAACTGGCAGAGTTGGGTGTGAGCTGCTGAGCAGGAATATGCTGACTTGTTGGATACTCCCATCACTGATCATGGTGGCTCAAGGAGTTGCTGGATTCAGTGTCACAGCAGGGAAGAAGGATGAAACTTGTTATGGTAAAGTTTGGTGCTGCAGGTTTCCCAGAGAAAGAAAAGGGGAAGATCCAGTGCTTGTGATGACTTGAAGCAGGCCTCACCAAGTTAAACAGAAAGGGTGGTGGCAGAAGTTATTAACAGCCTCTTCACTAGTTCAGATGTTGGGCTGGTGTCAAGAGTGAAGAGGAGGGTATCGTCTGCTCCAGCTTCCCCTCTGCATGGTCAACTAGTACCTAGCACAAATGAAGTAAACGTATTGTTATCACCGGTTCCCAAGCATGAGATGGACTCGAAGCATAGGCAGCGATGTGCCTGACTCCAGTGTGTGCAGTACATTTTTCAAGGTGCTGCTGAAGCAGGGCCATCTCTGACATTTGGCAGAAGTCAGTAGCGATCTGCCAGAGAATGACTGCTACAGGCTGGGTCTGGCCTTGCACCACACATTGTTCACCTCCAAAAGCAGGAAACAAAAAGCCGTGAAGTCTTCTTTAGGCTTTGGTCTTTCTGAACTTGTTTATAGGCTTCTAAGTGCCAATACTCTTCCACCTCTAGAGCCAATAGCCAGCAGGAGGAAAGGGTGAGGGAGCCGTCCTGAGCTTCTTGACAGTGGCAAGGATGATGAATGTCAGGTAGGATGTAAGGYGATTTATCTTCTTCTGTACCTCCATATGTGCATATATGGGAGCTTCCAGAAGTCAGACAGAAGAGATGCTCATGCTCTAGAAAAGCTACAGAGAGGCAGAGTAGATGGTCTCTTGAAGGAAGAGGAACATTAGTAAGGAGTGTTTCTAAGCTAGTGGGCTTGGATAGCTGAGAGTAACTGGAGTTGTTCTGCACAAAACTCCCCTAAGTGACTGTATTCATCTTACAATAGTAACAATAAGGAGCAGCAGCAAGAATGCATCTTTCAAAACCTGTACAAATATCAGTTCATTTTTCATATTACTACTCTTGACAGGTTTGCAAGTGGGCATTGTCATAATTTTTCAAAAAGTGAAAAGGAGGCAGATAAGTTATCTTCTAAGACCAGCCAACAGCAGTGATCTCATTTTAAGACACACAGATCACTTACTTGAAAATCTTGCTGGATTCCAGGTGGTCAGACCTCTTATGTACCTCAAGGAACAAATCTTCCACTGGATAATTTGACAAGGCTCTGTTGATTTTTACAGGACAATGACATTTGACCCAAATAAATAATTTGRCCATATGCCTTGACTGCAGGCATTGAAAGCATAAGCACCAACAACTGAGCTAGTCATTGGACATTACATGGCAATTCCCAGGCCATCTCATCCTTGGGCAGAGGTTTAAGATAGTTCAGATGGACTGAGCCCTAGAAGTGTTTGTTTGCCTCCAGTGACTACAAAGTCTGGTGTCCCCAAGCCCAGAGGATCTCCCCCTTTCTGTCCATAGAACAGTTAAACCCAACAAGACCCGTGTTGATGCTTGAGGAGCCTGGATAGCTGGGTCAATCATGGATGTCCAAATCTTCAGTGCCTACAACCAGGGGAGTTGAATCCCAGCATGGGTCCCTAAGTGCAGGCACCTTAACTTTTAAGAAGAGATAAAAATCTTTCAGAGGTGCTAAAATGTAGTTGAAAGGGACCTGAACCTCCAGAGCTCTTAATTCCTGCTCTAGAGCCATGCTTGAATGTTCAGGGGTAGCAGACATTTTAATTATACATCATTTCAGGGGGATTGCTGGGATATCATTTCCCCTCAAGTTTGTGATGCTGTGGGCCATTCCCATTTATCTTACAAAGTAATGATCACRATGAAAACAATTGTTTCTCAAAATTTGCTATTCCATTGCTGTATGGTCAGTTACAACATAAGCACATGCAATTTGAGTGTGAAACTGCTGATTGAGAATAGAAGCACTTTATAGCCACTTAGCCCAGATGTGAATCATACCCCAGGGTCCACAGGAGGGGGGATCCAGCCCTACACTTCCAGAGCAGCAGCCACAGCGCAATGGGGATGAAAGAAAAGTGTAAAAAGAGAGGCTATAATAATAAAGGTAATTTTTCTTCTTTTGCTCGCAGCCATGATGGCTGAGGGAATATGCTGTTAAAGTAGTGGTGTCTCCAAGTTCTGTATAAGACAGCACCTTAAACACTCCTCCAGATGCTCGTTTGAAGAAACAAAGTGGAATGCATGCTGTAGTTCAGAAAAGAAAGGAACGGTGAATAACTTGGCTTGCTATTCCTTCTGCTTTTTGAAAGAGGAGAAGTATTCCATCATTTCACTCCATTTTTACATGAAACAACATTCCATCTTTGCATCCTTTTTAAAATACTAACTTATTAGTGCTTTCTTAATTTCCTCTGATATAAAGAATAAACAAACTGCGGAAAAGACCTTCTTGCTGAAGAATTTTAGATACATGTTTRGGTTTTAAAAAATGAAAAGGTACTATTAATTTTCTTTTGTTTTGCCAGTAATTTCATATGAATGTTAAACTGCGTTAGACAAGTGGCTAAGACACAGAAAGAGAAAATTATGTGAAATCAAAAGGATACTTTCTTGAGATTCTCCCCTTCTCTATCCTGCACAAATATATCGTGGTAAAATCAACAAGTCTCCTACCATCTGTTTGCTTACACTGATGCCTCATCCAGCAGATATGCTGCATTGAAACCTTATGAGACATAAACATCCAATTTTGTTCATAAGGCAACAAGGTCGAGTTTGTTTTAAGGAAACTGAGGTTTATTTTATTTCTGAAAACTCCTGTGAAGCAAGTACTTCTCAAATCACAAAGAAAATATTGGATCATCACCCTAAATTAAAAATATGGCATTTTTATTTGCTTTTATCCACAATTATTTAATTCTCTTTTTTTATGTCATCAGAATCAGATTGATGAGCATAATACAACTCACTGCGAGTAACAAAACGATGATATTGCTGATGCTATCTTAAGGCAAAATGCTAACAAACGGATGGCTCGCCAGCGCATGCAGCCCCTAGCCAGGGGTGCGGTGGCAAGGGATGTCTGAAGATGCCTAGCAAAAACTGTAGGACCCACTCAATGTCTGCTTTCTCAGGCACAATAATTTATGGTTAAACTACAGCATGCTTTTAGAAAGATGTCTGACCTCTTATTTGAAGCATACATGCGACTGAGATGATACTGCCTCCCTGAGACTGTTGCAATGATTTAACTACAAAGGCTTTCTGAAATTTGTCTTGGATAATGCAGTTGAGACTCACTGATGCCCATTTCCAACCATTGATCTGTTGTATCTTCACTTCCAGTAGCAGACAGCTTTACAGCATCTGATATTTTAGGGGGAACACTTAATTACAGACTGACTTTTTTTTCCAACTAGAGAAAGAGGTGCTGTTGTAGAGTGTGCCTCAGGCCAGTCTGGTTTTGGAGAAAACACCCCACAAAGCTAGATGCAGTTTTTACCATGCTTTTTTATCTATAAGAACAGGCATGACTGAGGCTTTAATGTATCTAATCTCAGCCCTGTTCTATGCCAGTGTAACTCTTTTGGTGTTAAACTTTCATGGAGCTGTTCTTTGCTTATAAAGTCATAACAGAAGAATTGGAGCAGGATCTACCACAGTGCTGTTCCTATGTTGTGACCAAGCAACTGTGTTCCTGATGGAAGCGAAGACCATGAAGACATCCCAGTGCCACCCTCCCTCATGGCTATGCCCCACCTGCCACCAGCAGCTCTCAGGCATTATGTAGCATCAGGACACTTCAAAGCTAAGAGATCTTCAGAGGAAGAGAACAGCAGTGAGGTGATGCACTGACCCTTCTGAATCCCTAGTACTGAACTTTTGCTTCAGCATGGGCATTGGGATGGCTACGCCTCCCTGTTGCAATATAAAGTGGAACAAGGCCGATGATAGCAATCACGCTGGGTTTGCTGGTAAGAGCCACAATTTCAGCCCTAGAGGTTCCCCAAATGTCTCAGTGCATTCCCTTTCTTCTCCAAACATGTGTTGTTAAAGAGCTGCTGCAGTCCCCTTAGAGAAATATGACCCCTAAAGCATTTACTTACATCATGGAGCTGCATCTTACTTGATTGCTATAAAGTGCCTTGAGGACTACAGAACTGCACATATATTTGGAGTCTTACTGTTACTGCTGCTGTTGCTATTTCATTATATCGTGTTCTCAGGGTTTTTTTAAGGATGGTTGAAATCATAATACAGTTTGCAATAATTATATTTATTCTCTTTTTCATATGTCCGTGAAAAACTTTGCAATCATTTTCCCTGATCATTTGGCCTCCCTTTCACGTGGCTTCCCTTTGAACACCTCTTTCTAATTTTCTGTGAGAACACCTTTGTTGAACTGGCTTTTTTCCATATGGAGTGTTACATATGATGTTGGTATGGAAAGTATTACATAGTAAACAGCAGATTTAAACTGAAAAAGATACTTTAGAGATTAATGAACGGACTTTGAGTCTCCCCTTTTATAGGACAGCAGTTTTATTCTTGCTGAAATCAAAGCAATCTGTTTTCCTTCCTATCAGGATATAGTTTAGTAGCCCCTTATAAAATTATTTAATAATCTCAAAGTTGAAAATCTTTATATTAAAAAAGCAATGAAATTATCATCTGTGTTGGGTCTCCTGCTGAGACATAAAGAAACAGTGCTGCTAACTCCAAGCACTGTAGGAATCTTACTCCCAGATATAATGGCAGTGATGTAAAATGCATGAACATTAATTTTAAAAAGTTAATAAATTAAAGTAGTACCAGAAGCCTTTCATAAGCCTTTTGAATTCACATAGCTATGCTCTTCTCTGCAGAATTAGGGGAGAGAATTTATTTTTTTAATCTTTTAAAAAAGAAGAAAAGAATAATGGTTTTGCTCTCTGGGACACCATGAAAACATAGCCATTACATTGAAAATATTTGATATTTTATTTTCTCTACTACAAAATTACCTAAAAATATTGAAAAGTTAAAAAATGAAAAATAGTTTAAACTTGAATTAGTTAATGGCTGAGAAGTTCAAGACATTATTTTCAAAGTTAGTATGTTAAGAGTTAGGCTTTTGCCTACTTCAGGAAGATATGTGTCTGCTCCAAGCACAAGAGACTCTATTCAAGAATGTGTCCTTAATTTTAATCAGGTATTTAAGTCTAATTGAAGTCAAGGGGTCTGTAACACATGTGTGAAGGTAACCATATGCTGATGTGCTTTTTCAAATGGGGAGGAATTCAAGCACGGGCTTACACAGTAATTGTTTGGGGTTTTTTTTCAATTGGGTCTGGGTATGCAGAAAGTAGCATAAAAGGGATCAACAAACATTGAAGCTTGTTAACTTGGTGCTCAGTATAGAGGAGAAAAAGGGCCTTTTATTTCCYTGAAATTTCTGACCTTTTTTGTTATTTTTCTTCTCCCTGTTGCTCTTTGCTCACCAACCACAGCTCTCGTTTGCTGTGGACAATTCCCAAAGGGAACATTCCTCGCTGGAGTAACTTACCCAGCTCTTTTCCTTAATTTACAGCGAGTACAGCACCTCTTGCAGAATGCATAGCAGACCCTTTGGCTGCAAGCCAGYGCTAATAGCATGTTTTCCAATAATCTAATCTCTTCAGTCACAGAGCAGAAATCAGAAAGTTAAAAGAACTGGCTTCTCAACTTGTCTCAGTCCGCCTTTGAAATCTGTGCATGGAAAGGTTGTGCGAGTGACTACAATAAATTGTTAATGACACTTGCACCCATGACTCAGTAGTTGTGTTCATAACAATCTGATGTATATGAGAGAATCCTGTATAAAGCAAGGTTTAATGCAGTGCCAGAAACAGAATCGCACATGAAGGCTTGCATGTGCAAAGAAGCCAGGAATTTCAGCCAAAGCTGAGGACATATTGTAAACATCCATGAATTAAACACCTCAACACTSCTAAGAGATAGGTATCATTTCTCCTCTGTAGATGAAGAAATTAAAGCCCACAGATGACAAGGCCAAAACTTTTAAGTTTGACTGTAGAAGTGAAACAGCAATGCTTTGATTGGACTCCTAAATAAATAGCTGCATTTTCAGACCATCTGCATCTTCCACAGGCACTCTGAAAATCAGGTTACATATGTAGGAATGAAGCAGGAAATTAGTTGTCTCACTGGAGGCCCTGGGTTTGAAAATGTGGACGCTAATACTTTTAACTTTTCAATGCTAGAAGGGGACCATAAGCAGGCAACTTCACCAACCTTCAAATCCCAGAACACCTAGCTTCCTCCAAAAGCACATAACTCAGTGGTGCTATTAGAGGGGTTTCAAATATAGGGAAAGACAAAGTAACTAGATGTTGAAAGTTACTCTATTGCTTTTGTTTTCTTCCACGCTGTTTGTTTCTTTTTTATRTGTACTGGACTGTGTATATGTCTGCTTTGGGGTTGGGGAACTGATACCATCACAATCATTTTTCCTCATTTCTAACATTATGCAGACCTCTGGTGGTCTACAGGTTACAGGTTGATAACTGGATCCATCACTGTACCCCAGGACAGAATCCCCTATACGTACAATTTTGCTTGCTGTCATCGGGGGCATGTACTTATGGGGAACTGCTACCTCTCTGTGAGAACAAATTGCYTGACTTGCTTCATGCAACTCCATGAGGTCAAGGAGTCAGTTAAGAAGGATGTTTTCATACTAGGGCACAGTTCAACCTTTCCTTTCACTTATTCTATTTTGGCATCTGCTTGTGTCATTTTTTATCACAATTTTTGCTGCAGCAGCCCGGCATTTGGAGTGGTGTTGTTGCGGTCATCTCATATCCAAGCCCTGTCTCATGGCAGCCCAACGTGGTGCCGCAAGCCACTAGCCACCAGTCAAGCTGCCAAATATTCATCGTATTGGATGCTTTAAAAATAACTGCTGTGATTTCATGTTTTTCTAATATCTAGGGGATGTTTAGTTTTCACCGAAGCCTAACTAATTGTTGGCATAACTTACATTAGACAGTTCTATTTGCAGTAATGGGTTCTATTTCTATCCTTTATTCTGCATCGACTTAATTTAATTATTTTACAGCGTGACAAAACAGAACTGAACAGTCCTCTCTTCCTCATTACTGTAGTTATTAGAAAAATGTTCTTCAACAGAGCACTATTGCAAAGTGCCAAGGATATTTTGCAAGCTGGCTAAGGCACYCAACACCAGAAAAAGCAGCTCTCAGGCCACAAAACAGCAAATGGATCATCTTCTTGTGCAGCAGGTTGGGTAGGAAGAGCTGTCTCACAAATTTGTACTTGCACATGCAGCGTAAGTTTAAATATGAGCCCTCAGGATGCTGCTGTGATCAAGCCTAAATTGTGTGACTCCTACCATTGTTATTGGTGAAATACTTTAGCAAAAGTATCTTTTTAAGACCACTTGTTCAATTGTGTATAAAAAGTGTCAGATATCACTTTGGATGTGCATCAGCAATATTAAATAATATATCAGACAAATAAAAACCAGTCATCCCTAAAAGTTATAATTCATAGATTAAGCATTAATCTTTCCAAATGTTTTTGTCTTCAGTTTGGATTAAACTGGTTTTAAAGACACATAAGGCGCTTTTTTCCATACTTTTTTGCTGTTGTAGAAAAACAATAAAGTGGCTTCAAAATCTTTGACTTTACAGTACTTACTATAAAATGTTTAAGAACACTCATAACACTAACCCTACATTTCCTAGATATTTAATTCTTTGTTTTGTATATAATCATATAACTTTGTTTGTTTTTCTTTACCTAGTATTGTCAATAGGTGGTCTCAGTTTATTTATTTTTTTACTTTAGAATTTCCTTTTTCTTTTAAATTGAAATTCTGTATCTTACCATTCCGTATCACCTTTACATTGTTAGTATTATTATTTCAAATTAAAGCCACTTGCAGAATCATTGACAGAACAAAATTCCAGTAGAACATGTCACTCTTTAAAAGAAGAAACATTTTTTAAAAATGCTTTGACATAATTTTGTCAAAATTTTTTTAAAAATAACTGAAACTAAGTATTCCCAACAAAGTGAAACAGATTATCTTTTAATATTTTGTGGAATATTTAATAAATTTTTGCATTCTATGAAAATTTTGCATGAATCCCACTTTTGAAAATCCTTGTGAAATAGCATTCCAGTCATCCCCTATAGGTGTGATCCTTATGGGTAGACATCAGAGCAGAGCAAAACATTCATAGAGACCTTTAATCAATTAAACTGATGTCCCAGTTGCTGCACATCCTCTCCRAGGCATCCTCAAGAGCCTGGAGCAGCCTGGCAGCTTTCAGCCTTAGGTTGCAAGGGAGGTGGTGGCCATGGGGCTCCTCTTAGTGGGAAGAGCGTGGGTGAAGGTGGGTACGGGGGACCTGGCTTCATCCTTCRTTGACCCAGCAGCTGCGGGGGGTGTCTTCTACGTTGGAGGTGGCAGCATGGGGACAACAGGGCATTTTGGCCTCTGCCTGGACCTCTTCGTGCCACTAATGCACACGATAGGATTGCTGCAGGCAAATCTATTGTGGAATAGAGGGAAAGCTGTGATTGACTGGCTTACTGACCGCTGAGGTCGTGATGGCAGTGCCTGCCATTTACCTGCACGGCTGCACGGAGCTCGCCCGGTCTGTGCAACTACTGGCTACAACAGTCACTAACAACCCCCTGCAGCCTGCAGCTCCTGTTTTCAAATACAGCCTGTGCATAAGCTTTCAATTAATTTAACTATCTATCATCTGGAAAGTTTGATGTGTCAGCATTATACTGTTAATTGGTTTTGGGATAAAGAACGTACTTTTACAGATGTTACATTACAAAAAAAAAACCAAGCAGCTTTAATTCCTTTTAATTCATTTTCTCTTGCAATCACCTGAGCTGATTGGCACGCAAATCCTTGGAGAACTGGTGGTACACCACTACAYAAAAAATGCACTGTATCCCTACTTAAGCACAGAATGGACGATAGCCTTCATTTCATCACCAGCACCCCAATAATTCAGCTTAAATACTTCCGAGCATGGCTTYAGCTCGACTGTAAACTGCCTGCTGTGTATCACTGCAGTGATGTTAGATGTATTACGGTTTTGGGGAAGTGAATGATGCTTGGCGTGAGCGCTAAATTTCTTTCATGTGGGTCAGCGTGTGAGGCAGTGAAGCTGGTTGGGAGGGGAAGGCTCAGACTTCAAAGGGAGGGCAGCGCGCAGAAGGGGTGATGAAACAAGCCCTAACTACGTGCCATTCATAGTTACTTCACAAGAAGAGCCAGGCACGCGGAGCTGTTGAACTGAGTCAGTTTCTCAGGAATCAGATGCCTACTTAAATCTCGCCTGTCCTATTACTTAATGCCAATCAAACCAGGTCATCCAATCACACTGCCCTCTAAAAATCAGATAACTGTACTCCCAACCACGGACTACCCTAACGTCAATTAACAAATTAGTGAAATCCTCACCCCCATCTCTTCACAGGAGTTTTGTCGTTGACTTTGGTGGGCCAGGACTTCCGTCAGTGAGTCTGAGCTGACTGGTGATGAAGTCTCTTGTCTGTTTTCCATCAGAGCTGAATTCGATTTCATATCATACTGTTCATGCTTTGCAGTCAAAACCCTTGACTACTTCTTTTTAGACTGGCATGGGTCCCAGGGGCATGAGGGAAAGGTGAAAATAGTTGGGTCGTCATATGCTGAGTGTTGATAGCATATGCATCGCTACACAGCACTACAGCAGAGAAGCAGTCACTAGAGCTAGAATTTTAATCATTAATTTAAACTTGGAATTTTGGACAATATTTTGTGTCTCTGACAGATGGATGGTCCAGTCAGCCTGGAGAATTTACCCATTCTCCTTTATGAAAATTTGAGATCAGATTTTCCCCTTGTGACAAATTGTAGAAAACAATGTTTAGACACCTTCCAGCACTGTGATACTCCTTAGTATCTATACTCTGGGTTCAAATCTTGATGTGAGACTTGAATTTAAAGAGACGGGTTCTGCTTCAATGTTTGCAGGAATCAGTCCAGAACAGTTCCACTGCAAACAACATACTTTGGGGATTTTAGCTAGCTTCAGTATGGTATGAGTTTAATCATTACACMGAAAAAATTATTTCATTCAGTACAAACTTTTGATCAGTTCCACTTAGGAAAATATACTAAATTGAGAGGATGTTAAGTAATTGACCAAAGGCATATCTGAGCAACGCCAAGGCAGTGGGCTGGCTTGCTGTCTGGCTTATTAATTTTTTAACGCTGTAAACATGGWAGTAGAAAATCATAGCTTCGACATGGGATTATAGGCTTTTGCTGTCTAAACCCTTCTCGCTAGTCCCCAGCATGGAAAGTAAAATCTGTTACATCCTGCTGTTCTTTCTGTGGTTTCTGAAACAAAACTTTGAGAGAAAAATTCTGGTCTCAAAAGACCCTGTGGGAAACGAGAAACTCGCAAATGCTACTGTAGTTGTGTAATGTTGACAGTATGAGCTGAGTGATCCTCATGCAGCTTGGAAGTACACGAGCATCTGTGTAATACGCAACAATAAAAGTCTCCAGTATGTTAAAGGAACAAAACAGGAGAAGCAAATGGGGGGGACAGGCTCTGCTGCCACCAGGACAACCTGAGCACCAGCGAGCTTTGTTAGAAACACATAAACGATAGATGGAATGCTAGCATCAAGCAGAAAACCAAGCAGAAAGACTGCATATTTCAAAGAATGAGTGTGTGCAATATACAGCTGTGCTTTTTTACTTGATAGAAGTATGCATCTCTTGTAGGGAAGAGATTGGGGAGGCATGGGAGTCACAGTGACGTTGACAACTTTGTTTTTAGAGTTCTGTSTGCATACGAACAGTGTAAAAACAACTGGGGATCTTCATGACGGCATCTTGCAGGATTGGAGTATTAAAGTACTGTCTAAAGATATGTGCATCAAATATAATCTCTTTCCTTTTTTCATCTCAGCACAGATGCTTTATTTGCAAGTCGCTGAGTCTGACAAGTGTCATGACACATAGGTTATACAACTATTAGGTTATACAACCATTAGGTTACTACTCTCTATAGATCCCATACTTTCCCTTCTATAACAGGTCATCTTATCTAGACAATAAGGAGGAGATAATGTATTCAGTTTTCCATTTTTAGAGAAGATTCATTATGTATAGTCTTGAAGGCTGTGTATTTGGAAACAACTACAGCTGACTTTAAAATTAAGGTCTGTAGTTGCTTATAGGATTTAGAACTTGATGTGAGAAGGTATTGCGTGACCTGGTCCTACCTTTACCATCACTACCAGGGTGCTTAAGGCAACCTGCCTCAGGGATCMTCTTTGGTTCCTATACTGGTTAAACTTCCTGGATCCCTGAATTTTGGTGGTGCTCCGTAGTACGTGGGAAAAAAAGTCAATTTCCCTTCTCTCTCCATGAAAAGAATTTTTCAGTTTATTTACAAAACTCTCTGGAATGAGAAGGAGCCATTTGTGGTTGCTGTGGCTGATTTCTGTTGTGCTGAAGATGCTAGGAGACTGCATAAAACTCTGCACCCCTGGTGAGATTTTTCAGCCTGTTGGTGCTCTTTCTAACCAAATTCAGGGGAAATGTGTTCTGGCAGTCAGTATACTTAATTTCCAGGATCACTTTGCCAGACATGTGTTTAATAATGATGAGGCATTCTCCAGTGAGATCTTGGCCATTTGGGCTGAGGGCCTCCTTGTTTGTAGRCACCACTACAAAATGGTTACGGATACTCCCTGAGACTGTGGGACAGTCCCATACTCATATTTCTGTTACTTTTTAGAACTGTTGTCACTTGGCGATCAAAATAGGTTGGTTTCTTTTCCCTCAGATGGGAAGTGCCTCTTGAGGAGGAAAATATTCTGTCAAGCCAGGCAGATGTTTGAAGAAATTTTTTTTCAGTCCTTATGGGATCTTCTTCCTTCAAAACACAGGAGGACACTTGAGGATCTTTTGTTATGTGTTTTGTACCATARAAGGCAGCAATACTCTGAAGTAAAATTGAAGTCAGGCAAATCTCTGGAGGAGTTACCATCCTCTTAGAAAGAAATCTTAAAGTATTTGTGAAGCACAAATCACAAAGAGAAACAGAAGACGTTAAGCCTTTAACAGTTGACTTTTAGACTGTTTTTTCCTCTTTGCTCCTCTTGCGGCTGCCTCTCCTTTCAAGGCCACCTTAGACTCCTGTAGATCCAGGGGAGGCCAGATAGAGAGTCCACATTCCTCAGCTATCACCACTGGTTCATTTGCATCCCAGAAAACTTATAGCCAATCCAATGTAGCAATTGCTCTGTATGGGTTTATCTTCCCGGYAGAGCCCAGCTGCTGCCCCATCATGACACATCAAGTCCCTTGCCTCCCTGTGGGAGATTTAAGGCCAAGCGATCAAGCAGAGCTTAGGTTTCATCTTGGCCCAGGCTGGCAATCTATTTAGCAGTAATAATACAAACCTATCAAACCCATGTGTACTTGCTCTCCCAGTGCTGTCCCACCACTCCTGGGCTTTCTCCTTGCTCTGCACTGCGTGTTGCCTACATGTTGATTCAGTGTTTTTGCCCCACCATTGTCTGTTCCGCTTCTAATGCATTTCCACACAGAGAAATGCTGTCCAAGAAAGAGTCTGAGGAAATACGCTGTGGTTTGCAAACTGAATTCCTTAATGACTTTCTCATTAGAAGAGCTCACTGCCAAATGCTGTTTGCGTTTGCCTAAAGGATGGTCCACATGATTAAGAGTAGCTCTGCTTTACATGAAGCATTGTTTTCAGGCCACTGCCACATGCAGCTGCTTCACACTAGGCGAGAGTGAGAGAAATGAACGCCAGYGAACGCATGGAGCAATCAAGCGACACAAGAACCCATGGGGTATCCCGTCCCAAATCCCCCCACCACAAGGGCTAGTGCCCACGTGGATGCTGTGTGGTAGGTAAAGCTGAGGCAGGGCCTGGTTCTCACGGTGAGGGGCAGCCCAACCCGGGAGGCTGAATTCCAGAGCAGCTCTGCTGTGAAAATATTTCCTGTGAGAATGCACAAGCCCAAGGAACCAGGAGTAGCAGCAGCTCTCTAGAAGGGATGTATTTCATTTGTCTAGCACACCCATTTCAAGAGCGAGCCTCTAAATGGACAGCTTGTTGTTCAATATTGGTGATGAGACAGTGCATCTCAAATGCAGCAAATGGGCAAAGAATATTCTTCTACCTCGAGCTTTTCTCCTGGYTGTCAGAACATACGCCCACCTGGATTCCTCCTGCATTTTCTTATTTTCTTTTTTTTATCCCCTAAATTTTAATCTATGTATAAAATAAAACTGATAGAAAAATTTCATTGCAAAGGTTTTAGAATTTCTTTGCTGTGTGCCGTCAGAATCTCCTATCGTCTTGTCATTGAAAGTTCAGATTCAAATTCAGCTCCTTGTCCCTAACTTTCTATTTTTAACAGAGAGACCACAACATATTGTTTCCAGAGCAGGGCTTTGGAAAATATTCTGAGAAAGGAAAATCCCCAGTGATTTCATTTGCTAATGAGGCTTAAAACTAATATCTGGACAAACAGCTTGCACAAAAAAAGGCCTCCAAGCCAAAAAGGGATTTTGCCTCCAAGCCAGGCAGGGGAAGAGAATAGTTCAAGATTAACTTAGTGCCTTCTCTGATCTCCAGTATTTAGATTTTATAAAAAGAAAAATGGAGGGATGGATTCTGGACCTAAAGGCAGTCACGAGCCTGCACATACATACTGTGTACCTGATGAGTCAGCAGGCCTGGCTGACACTTGTGCAAGAGATGGGGAAGAACTTGTCTGTGGGTCTCTGTGCTCCCACCACTTGCTTTGCCCATTGTTGTGCTGTATTTTCCATCCTTGAAAGTCTAGGATTGCACTGTGCTCAAAGAGTGTTTGAATACAAGAGGGCAGACTGCTTGATGGCTGGTAGGGTCATCTCTAATGGCAGACACTGCTCCTAACAGCCCATGCATAGAATAATTCATCCTTATAGAAGTCAGTTCGGAGGGTTGTGGAGAATTTTTAATATTTCATTTTATTTGTCTTTCTAATGGAGCAGGTTGCACCAAAGACCAAGTGGTTACAAGCAGGAACATTTCTTGGACCTATTTGCAATGCTAAAGCCCAGACCTCCTGGTTCTGCAGCCAGTGCCTAACCCATGAGGCCACAGCATCTGCCCCTCTGCCAAGAGACTGGACCTCTCTCTGCCCCACTTACCACATCTAAAACTTGTGGCTAACAGGAGTGGTCTGCGCTCTCCCAGTGTTTTTTTGCCCGTCAGCTTCAAAGCGTTTCTTAAAGTGGGATATACATTACTTCCCCATTTCTACTGTTGACCTAAGTATAGAAATTTGACGCAATGCTTACACCAGGCATACCGTGACCAGATTTCACCGGATGGGGTTTATGTTCCCAGCTTGTTGTGGCACATCACTTCAACTCTGAGCTCACAGTGTCTGATATGGGGAAAAAAAGGGGTAAAACTTCTGGTTGCTTCCTCATGGTTATGGTGTGCAGTTGCTGAAGTGCTTGAGATCTGCAGGCACTAACACCTTGCTGCAATGAGAGAGGAACAGTAAGGGCCAGTTCTGTACCCAGCTGTGATAAGTTCCCTCCCTGTGGCAGAAAGATGTTTCAGAGCCTGAGTTTGCCCCGTTTCCTTCTGGAATTCCTTCGACCCCACTTGGCCTCTGCAGGAGGGGAGGGACCAGCCCCTACATTGCAGGGATCCGGCAGGCGCCTGATCTGAACTGGAGAGGGAGGAGGCTGAGAGGTAATGAGAATGAGATCTTCAGCTGGAGGTTGGAAATGCCTTATTTCAAACATGCTATGTCATTTTCTAGATACAAATATTTTTCCTCTACCATTTATCTTCTCCCAGGTTCAATGACAAAGCCCAGTGCTGTGCTTTCAAACAGTACCAACTTCTGGAGCACTCGGCTTTCCCYGCTTTGCTTCTTGCCTGAGCCAGAATAAGGGTCTACCTAGCATTCAGAGCAAGCGCAATGAGAGACAGTTTCACTACACAGATATAGGGCTCAAAGAAATGCCAGGCACAACAGGAGACAATCAAAAAAGGATCCCTTTAATAGCTTTTAAGAGAAAAAATGTCTTCTTTTAAAATGTCAATTCTGACTTTTCAACTAGACTTTTGCTCTATGCATTTCCAAGAACAGGAGCTTGTTTTGCTTCACACRTTGAGTTATAACATGGCATGAAATCAACCTTTAAATGGAGCTTGACTTACATATTTTAACTTATTCCTTGCTCTGTAATACTAACAATATGAGTCTCCATTTGGAACTAGAGGCTTTCTTTTTTTGCCATGTTATTTGTATGAGATGTATCTGGGATGCATGAAAGGAGGCAGAAATTGTGAAAATGGCTAGGAGTACATTTTATTTTATACTTAATACTTCTGGAGTTAAAGGGGAGATGGAAATTGGCCATGTAATGGATCTTAGCTATAGAGAATTATCATCTTTTGGTAATAAAGTATTGCCTGTCTCAAAGGCTCACACACACAGCCTGACCTCAGAGCACTTGCACATAATGTTTTCTCTGTCAAGAAAATCTATTCATAATGATGTGTCACAGGTGCTCACACATAATATGTTTCCCGTCAAAAGTGATCATCCATATTTTATATAGCAGCTTTGATGACAAATATTTTGTACTTCAGCTGCTTTTTCTTCCCTCTGTCAGACTTAATGAAGGAAAGTCACGGGTAGTTTTTAAATAATGTCAGCTTCTTAGATCACGTTACTGTGTCTGCCTTTCAAAGTAGCTTCATACAAGAGCCACAAGACGGGGGAGAGAGAGAAAAGGACATTTTCATTTACTTAACTTTAAAAAGAAAGCAAATTTTTCAGGCTTTTAATTTCAAAATCAATGTACTCTGTATCTTTGGAATCTTCTCAGAAAAAAATATGCTATACTTATTGAGCAGTCGTTATTTTGAGAATCTAATGAAAGCAAGTCTGATAACTGAATTGGGGTTGCAGCTTCTCACTATGCAGAATGCCATTTATTCTCATAGTAATGGTGTGTCCTGGTGGTAAAAACACTTTCCTCCAGGTTGTTCTACAAAGTGAGTGCCTCGAGGGGCAGAGAGAATTGAGTTCTTACATTCTCATTGAAATTGTTTATCCGCAGCAGGACCAAAGTTTGCTCTTCTCCTACATGTTCAGCCCTATTGAGAGAAATAACCCTCATTCCTCATTCTGTTAATGAAAGAGGAAAAGTGAACTTGAACTCCCTTTGAGGTTTCTCAGATTGCAGGACTGGTCATTGAAACCTCAGAGCATAGAGGACTGCTTTTCCCATTCATGGGCCATGTCTTTTCTGCCAAAACTGTAAGTGAACAAAGTACAGAGGTATTCCTGAACTTCCCTGCCACCAGGCAAACTCCCCTGAGCTAGCAGAGAGTGGTGGCTTTCAACCTGTAAACCATGGATTCATATAGGCTTCTGGTCTGCCTCCAAGGGATCCACAGAAGGGAGCTGACAAGAACAAGTTCATTGTGTATGCAAGCTATTTAGCAGGATCTGCAGATAAAAATAAAATCAAAACATTAAAATAGGCAATCAAAGTATGGCACGTGCATATTTATAAAATTATCACTGGCCTGAGGAGCAGGCAGAACAGGAAGCCAATAGTATTTACAAATAGGATTTACAAAYGTAAATGAGGACTGGATTTCTCTTACAGATTAAATATAACCAGGTATCTCAGGTTCAGAGATGAAAGCTTACACTTAGAAAAATGCCTGGGTTTTTCATACAAGACGAGGCCAAAAATGAGGGGACACAGGGTCTGGAGCTATTTGATGCTTAATTATTTTTCAGATCCACCTCCTATTTAAGAATGCAACCAAGAAGGAATTAAAAGCAGGTAACAACTTCTAAAGTACAGGAAGATGCAAAATGTTATTCTCTGAGAAGTAATGCACTGAATAATGTCTGCTACTGAAAAGACGGTCTGCAATAGCATCCTCTTTGCTGCTACCCCCAAGCCCCTAAAGAAGAACTGAATAGTCTTAAGCAGTGAGTGTAATAAGTTTTCCTCTCCTTGTCTGAAGAATTAGAACAATTCAATTGAAAGGCAAATATAATCCTACCTATGCTCCATGCTGGGACTGGAGCAGGGTAAATGCCACAGTTAAGTCTGAACATCAGGTTGTAATTGTTAGAGATTAAAAACATGCCAGAGAGAACATTCCAGGGAAAGAGGGAGGGTGAGAAGGATGGCCCTCCTGTGTCTTTTTATTAAGGCAAATTAGCATGAGATCTCACAAGGGCATATTCCTGCACAGCAGAACTCAATCAAATAGCATTTAGTCAATGAAGGAAATTATACACTAAGTTGATTTTTAATCATCCAGCTAAGAAAAGCAAAGATAAGTGAACATGTATTTATCTGCTGAGTCAAGTGCATACAAGGCAGAAAAGCCACTGAAAATAACTAAAAGAAAAAACTGTTCTCTAGGATGCTGCCGTTCCATAAAATCTATTTCAAATATAATTTGCTGTTAGTCATTTCTGCAAGATGTGAGCACATCAGCTGAGCTTCTCATTTTTATGCAGATGAAATAATTGCTCAAATGAAAAGTCAGGTCATAAGAGACAGAAGAAAAAATGAAGCAATCTTTAAGAGCTGTTAGAGAGGTGGATGGTCCACCCTTCCAAGTACAGAGGAACCATTATTTCATGGTCTTGTCTAATATCTTGTTCTCTCACCGTTGTTTTTTTTTTTAATGCTTGTCTTCTCAGTGCATCCTAACGTGAGCCAGGGTTGCCAAGGAGGGTGTGCTACATGTTCTGACTACAACGGATGCCTGTCATGTAAGCCCAGGCTCTTTTTTGTTCTGGAGAGGATTGGCATGAAACAGATCGGAGTATGTCTTTCCTCGTGTCCAAGCGGATACTATGGGACACGGTATCCTGACATTAATAAGTGTGCAAGTAAGTGCTGGGGAAAGGGGAAGCGCATGGATTTTTTTGTTCTCTCTTGAATGCTGTGTCCCCTTAGGAGTCAAGTCAACAGAGAAGCAGACGGACAGGCTGTGTCTTTATTTGTTCACTTCTTTTATAGTAGTGCAGTAAATATTAACCCGAGCAAGAAGTTAAGGTGACAGATCACAAAATGGCCTAAAGCTCAGGGATCCCGGCTCTGCGTGACTGACCTGCCTAGGACCCAGGTGATGGTCTCCTCCTCGCACCCCCATGCGAAAGGGAAGCACCGGTGGGCGCCAGGCACTGCCCTCCGGCAGCAAGAGGGAGCTGCGGCAGCTCCGAAGAGCGGGGGCCGAGGGATGCTGAATCTCGGTGGCTGGAGCCGTTTAACCCACTGCCCTTACCCGCCTGACCCCTGCGACAAGGAGAGAAGATGGCAGGTGGCATTCTTTGGAGATGCGGTTTGCCCTGGTCTCTTTACAGCTTGTCTCACACTCAGTGTAGTCCTCTAAATGCCTGTAGCAGCTGGCCAGGTTGCAGCTGGCCAGGTTTCAGCCTGATTTGGGGGAAGTTACTGATTCATGTTGCCTCCGGGCTGGGAGACAGAGAACCCAACTCTATTCTTTACTGCTCAGGCAACATTTTGACCCCACTATGTATTTTGAACCATAAATGAACTGGAAAAGATCGCAATGTCCTCCCCACTCCTCTTTTTGTTGTTGAATTCACTGTTTTTAATCCCGCAGGTGATATAAAAACATAAGAGCGAYGGCCAAGCAACTCTCCCAGTTTTTACCTGGTAATAAGTTATTTAATGAACGGACCCCAGAGTAAAGTCTTAGAGAGTAACTTGACACTGTAAACTATTTGCTCACTTTTTAGCAGTGTGTGGCCTTGCATATCAGACATGAGCTGTACTGTACACAAGTTTTTATGTATTTCTTGTAAAAATATMTGAGAACTGGAAAATATACCACTAATGACAATTTGGGTAGTCATATAGAGAATACATGAAAAACTACAGGACATCTGATTGAACATCAAGGAGTCATTTAGAAAAAGAAAAAGAKGTTGACGCAAAACAGTCTTAAGCGGATTCTAAATTCTGGCATATTTTTATTTCTCCTGGATGAATGGAGATAGATAGTGTGGAACTGGCCCAGTACCTGTGCCCTGTGGGGTTAATTAGTACCTATGCTGTGTCAGTGTAGGGCAGAGGCAGTATATTGTTATTCTGATGTGCTGTGCTGTCTTCCGTTTGCATAGGTCTGCAAGAAGACAAGCAGTGTAAGGCCGTTCAGCATCAGGCCATCCTTATTAAATCCTCACTCATGCCAAGGTCACTTGTGGCTGGCCTCACTGTGTGTACAGGCCATGAAGAAGATCTAAATATAATTTGCTTCCTTTGAAGACTGTTTAACATTGCTAGAATTGTGTGATTCTGGTATATGTGAGAGAGCCCATGACGTTTCGTGGCAAAGAGCAACAACACTGTTGTTTACTGTTTGCATTTCAGAATGTAAAGCTGACTGTGATACCTGCTTCACCAGAAACTTCTGCACAAAGTGTAAAAGTGGGTTTTACTTATACAGTGGAAAGTGCCTTGAAAAGTGCCCTGATGGGCTGGAAGCCAACAACCACACGATGGAGTGCACTAGCATCGGTAAGTCCGGTCCCCCCATGTCCTGCCTGGTTTTCTCACAGGGGATGGGGGATCTAAGGAGGGCATGAGTTGCAAGATCAGTGACACCACCAGAGAAGTGCAACTTAAAATGGAAATGTTCTGCATCACAAGATGTATTCCCCAGCACAACAAACTCAAAGTATTTCCCAAGTCTGCCATCTCAGAAGAGGCACAAGCTCAGTGTGCCTCACAAACACARCCTCGATGCTAAGAGCAATTCTGCCTGAAGAAATATGGCCTCTTTGGTCTGCCCCAAGGTAGAATGGCATCCATCTCTTACTTGCTCTGTTACAGTGTTATGCAGCACCGCTGACATCAAAGGTTCAAAAATCCTGAGCCAGACCCCACATGTAGTTGAAAGATTAAAATACTAACTGCTTTGCTTTAGCTCCCTTGTACTTCCTGAGCCTTCAAAGCATGCATGTGCCATCATTTTGAAGCTTACCTTCACAAAGGTGAAGGCTAGAAACTAAAACATTAAGGAAAAAAAAACCAAAAATCCCCAAAACCCCCAAAATGGTATATGTGCATAATCACCTGACTCCAGAAACTGAGGATTAAAATAGAACACCAAATAGTGTGGCACTGTCACTGAAGGAATGAGATTGGCGACGCTGGTCCTGTGACTCACTGGCTGCGGAGAAGAGACCTGCTTTTGTATCTCTCCAGCCTCTGACTCAGAAGCTCCGCTTATTCTTGTTGGGGCAATTTTGGAGGTCACCACACCTAACTGTCTGCTCCATCCTTCTGCCACCCCTCTGGCTGAAAGCAGAATGAGTGATATATTTGCTTCTGGGCTGCTGCAGTTGACATGCCCTGCCATGGACATGCCGAAGCTGCGGCAAGGTTCAGCTTATTTTAGTATGCTGGCTGTGAATTGTGGTGGCTGAGGGCTGCGAACTGCGGTGGAAGCGGTAACCTCTTCAGCCACCAGCAACCAGGGAGCACTTAGGCGCAGTCTGGCCATGATGGAACTCTCCTCCCCCACAGTATCATGCACATAGCTCTCCCTGGCATCACGTGTTTTAGAGGGGAAGTAATGCAGGAATAAAAATAATGTACAGTAGTTTGGCATTTTCCTTCTCAAATATATATTAGTTCAGGTGGTAGTGATGGCTTTTACAGTTTTATTTCCAAGGAAAGACTTTACTCTCTGAAAGAAATTCAAGGGATCATTTTTGTTTCTTGATGGCTGTTTCCAAGTGCTGTAGACTTAGCTGCTTTAACAATGAGTCAGTCTCAACTAGGAAAAGCCATTTAAAGCTACGGAGGAAAAACAGAGCCTTTTTGTGCACGTGAAGGCCAATTATTTTAACAGGAGAGCTCCGGTGTAATATGAAAAACAAAATGACCCACATGACAATTCACTGGAGGAAGGCTCAGAGATTGCCTGAGRTCAGTTATATTTTTAGGTTTTGAAAATTTTGGAAGTAAATTCTGGAGCTGGAAAAAATGTTGACTTACAAATTCCTCCTTATAGAGGGGCTGGAAGCCTTTCCTTCTTTAGTGGTGTTTTATAGTCCGAAGCACGCATGTGAACATAAAGTAAATATAAATGTTTACTATCTTTTATCAAGAGAAAGATACTGAGGAGATGGCACAAAAGAAGGATAGTTATTAAGGGCATGTTGTTAAGCTTCCAGGGTTACTCCCATTTTTGTCTACACTGTTTGGACAAGTGTCCAGCTGTACACCTTTTGAGTTCCCAGTAGTACGGGATGTGCATTCAGATCACTGTGATTTATAAACTGTAACCTGCACTTCTCTGAAAAGCTTGCAGCCCCCAACCCAAATTCTCCTCTGCTTTGCCTACTTACAGCTTGTATATGCTACAGATGATGGCTCTTTCACTATTTAAGCTGAATATCAAGCAGCAGATCACCAAAGATACTTAATTCTTAATGTAATGCCTTTTAATAACAGTTAGTCCTTTATAACTCTATTGATTTCCAAATTCAATATCTTTGAGACCAGCTGCAGCAGCTTGACTCAATGACTTCACTCTCTTTTCACATAAGCATGACCAAAGTTTAATTCCACTGAAGCTACAAGGATTTATACCTCCACAAAACCGAAGCAACCTCAGAACAAGCCCCAGTAACTGATTTCATTGAGACCAATTGTGGTGTTGCCACACCATTTCAGGAATGGAATTATGAAACAGCCAGTACAAAAGAGTAACTGACATAATTATTTGACATTATTTTGTGCAGTATATCCTCAGCAGTCCAATTTCTATCAATTCACTGCTGCAAATCCTGCTTAATTCCATTAATTCTTGCCACCTTTTGACTGATGCAGAATAAAATTAATGTACCATATGCATTGTGTATACAAAAATATATTGGCCAGGCTCAGCTTGTCCTATGTTTATTGCAGTGCACTGTGAAGCTAGTGAGTGGAGTCCATGGAGCCCTTGCACAAAGAAAGGAAAAACATGTGGTTTCAAAAGAGGAAATGAAGTAAGGGTCAGAGAGATCGTACAGCATCCGTCAGCAAGGGGCAATCCTTGCCCAGCTACAAGCGAGAGCAGAAAATGTATTGTACAAAGAAAGAGATGTCAGAAGGAAGGAAAAGGTACCACATTATCATCGTCATAATATGAGATTGGTATTGTGCTTGTTTAATAACTCACATCTGAATTCCCAGGCCTCGATTGCAGGCTTCACCAAAGCTCCCGTTGATGTGGTGTTCTTTGGGCTGGAGAGAACTGTGCCCTTCCCTGGAGTAAATAAAGTCCTAACGCTGCTCAAAAAATGTGCTTTGTGTGATCTAGAGAGGACAGGGTGGGCTGGATGGGAAGGCACATTCTCTCTYGGTTCTGCTGAAAGAGCTGCCAAGATGAGGGGTTGCATGTGGAGCTCAGAACAAAAAGATCCATCGTAAAACATGTCATGGTGGGGGTTGTTTGTTGGGTATCAGGCAGCTAACTTTCACACTTCAACCATGGGATTCCCCCAAACCAATTCCTATTTCATGCTTCCTTACAGGTAAGACCATAACTCTTGCAACTGCAGTGCTGTGGCCTCTCTCCCACCCTGAACTCTTTCTACTAGCTCTGGCTGAACAACGTGGCCTGATCCTGCCATCAGCATCTGGCTCATGGTGTCCCAGCGTGGGAGAAAGACCACAACACTGCGTGGCAACCAAGGGAAATCCCACTTGGTTTCACCCAATAAGCAAGAGTGCCCGCAGAACTGCCTCTCCATGCGAGCCAGCTTGTTGGACTTATTCACCATCATGGCACCTAGTGAATGTTAAGAATGGGAGATGCTTAAGAAGTCTATGAAATAATAATTCATACAAATTCCATCCAAAAGAGATTGTTGTTCCATTGTTGCCTTTTCTCCCCTTCTTGCAGCAGAGAAGTTACTTGCTCTGTCCCTTGTGCAGTTGCTCTGGTTGGCACAGGAGTGTTGATGGAATATTTCCTTTTCCCCATCCCTCCCATTTTCTCCATCCTTCCCATTTCCCCATCCCTTCTATTTCCCCCTTTCCTCCCAACTCAAAAGCAAGGCTTCATCCCTTTTGAGGATGAGTGGAACAGGTGGAGCAGCTGCTCCCTGTGTGAACATCTGTGAGGCAGCATGAGCTGCTGGTACCAAGCAGTAACTTCTATTTCATTGTTAAATGATCACTAGGGTTGCTGCAGATTACTTAGAGAAATGTTAAAGAGGTTTGGAGCTAGTAATTCTTTCGAAGGTTGGCTTGTTCCTTAGGGATATACCTCACGAGAAGGGAAATAACATTAGAAGGAGGATCTTATGAACCAGATAGCTACAGATGCCTCCTCCTCACCCAAGAACTGGCTAAATCTACTGATTTATGGGAACCTATGGGGCAGATGTCACCTCCTCTTCATTGTGTCAGGCAGTGCCTTGAAGAGGTAGAGAGGTGTATCTGCCTCAGGGGAGCAGCCAAGGCAAGCTATTTATGGATTCCCTTATGCTTAGAATCTACGTCCAAAATGTCCATGCTTGTTTCTGCTCCTGCAGTGGTACAACTTGAAACACAGCCTCTCATTAGCCCACTGTAGCTGGTGGAAGAGTTCTTTTTTTCCTACCAAAGCTAATTTTGCCAGAGCTGAAAATATAGGACTGAAGTRTAATTTTGGAACTGTGAAACTGTTTTTTTGAGGTGATAATGATGTTGTGTATTTGCTTATGGCAATTTGGCAATCTCTTCAGATTGGACAAGAGATTTCTCTTTGAGAAATGCTTGCTGTTCCTGTGTAGTAAGTATTTTAGAAGAAACTACTCACGTATTTTACTGTCAATTCTTATTTTATGGGATCTGAGCCAAACCATACTTGAAAAATACTGCACACCACAAGAATTTGTTCACAATCATGAATCTTTTTCTTTTTTTTTTTTTTTCTGCAATGTGCATAAAGGTGGGTTTTTTTCTTCCTTTTGAGCAAGTCATAGACTATATTCTAGCCTGTTTTACACTCAGAAGACAATTCCTTCGAAACCAATGGAGGCAGATTGAACCTATGTTCCAACTCTACCTGTGCCCTTGGGATTTGTATGTCTATGTCTGAGAGCTATTTTTTTTAATGTTCTGAAATCCACCACTACATACTCCTCGGTATCTGCAAAAGTCTGTCCCATTCACTTTCACAGACCTTCACAGRGAGATGAATTTAATTTCTTTTAAAAAATATAATTCTTAATAAAACTGAGGAAACTCACACATAAAACATTAGGTTAAAATAGCTTTAAGGGATGGATTATGGTGACAAGCCAGGAAACTGAGAATTAAGCTAAAAGTTTTCCTTCTGTTCCTACTGGAATGGGGAAATGAAGCTTTCCAACTTAATCTCCAGGCAACTTATCTTTCCTACTGCCACTGTCCCTTATTACACAGAGAGAAACTTCTGTTCCCCTTTGAACAACAGAATAATTGCACGAGAGACCAAGTCAAGCTCTGTTCTTACAGCTAGCTGCATCCAGTCAGTGAGTGCAGAAGGAGCTAACAACAAAAACACTTTGGGAAAGGGAAGGGAATGTAAATATGTTTGTATTTACTGTTAAGAAATACTGAAAACGCTCTTTTGTATTGTGTGATTCCCCATTGCTGCTAGGGATCGCTTTGGAGTTTAGCTTTCACGGCATCAGCTTCTGAAGTCTAGCAGCAGACCCAGCAGTTACCAACAGTGCTGCTAATCTTTTCTCCGCGGCCATGAAGAGAGAGTTAGCTCGGTCAGCCTCTGCCGTTTCCATGTTGAACAGATAGATGTCTGTGGCCAAGGGAGTTAGGGCAAAGACCACATGATGACGGGGTATGCTCGTCACAGATGCCTCAACGACTTTGTTCAAGAAGTTGAGGTCAGAGACAGGATGTTAGTTAAGTCGCTGCTATCGCACAGAAGTAAGGACATGTTTCTGGAACGGCTATGCAAAACAAGATAAAACGGATAAAGAGGGGTTTTTTTGTTTCCATCTGCTGGTGTGTCATTAAAGCTGGTGAGATCTATTACAACCCTTTTTTTCCCCTCACTGGCTATAAAATGAAGTTCTACTGGGAGAAGGTGCTAGTATTTTCAGAATGAATGCAAACAAATGGGAATAATGAGGATACAAATAGCCCGACTAGCCTAAAAGGTTCTTTTTACTCATTTTAGCACTAAATTAGTTGATCCCAATGTGTTCTGACATGGTAATTCCCACGTGTTTCACATACAGGCTCCTTTTATAGTTCAGTCCCATCCAAACCTCACCGTAATTTATTTCATAATTGTCCTTTTTTAATCCCATGATGCTGAGTTCTTTTTAGTCTGCATGACTATATGGTTTTAAGTTCCAGTTTCTTCTCCTTCTTTTCTTTCCCTCACACTTTTTGTTTTGTTTCCCCAGTGCAGTGCACTGTTACTTTTACCTTCCCACACCTAACATCTTCTTGGCTCCTACCTTTTACTGACAGACATACTTTGAGAGTCATGTGTTTCCTGTAGCCATGTCCATTAATGGCAAATGGCAAATAGATGTACTGGAAAAGCATAACTTGCAGAGCTCTTCAAACTGCAAATTATCCATCATTATTATTTCTTTGCCTTAATAAATGTGCTGTGTCCAAACACAAGTCCCTTTGGATTGCTGTCTGCAAATGTGTGAGATGATTGACTTTTACTGGCCAAAAGAGAAATAGCAGAATTGCATACAAAAGTATTTGTGGGGAAGGGATTGCATGTTTTCATGCATGAGCAATTCTGCCAAGAAGAGAACATTCACCGTATGACTTTCTGTTGAGTCCCAACTAAACCCCCCAGAGAGCAGACAGTTTTAAGTGCTTTCAGAGAACATGTTCTGATCAGTTTGCAGAGACTAAAAACACCAAAAGACTAAGTGTGTAGCTATGAACAAGGAAGACATCTTAGAAAGCTGGGTTTTATGCAAGCCAATAGATAGGCTACATTGATTACAGAGTTGTATTGTTGTAAACAAATAAATAATACATTTCAATTGTTGCTTGTTCATAYATTGATCCATTTGCATGCTGGTGGCATTTAGATGTTCAAAGGAGAGAACCAATGTTACCTGCGTCCAGTTCTGTGCAAACACAGACCAAAGAAAGTTCCTGTTCCTGACAGGCAAAAATTGAAGCATTAGACATGAAGACATGGTGGGATGAATATAGAATAGCATCTTACTTTTGCACTGTGGAGTGTAGGAATTGTCACCTTGTAGAGTCTGAAAGCAGGATACTGTTAGAAAAGGAAGAGGGGTAATTTTAGTCAAAATTCACAAGACTGCGACCTCCTGGAGGCAAGGTGGTTTGTCAGTTAATGGTTTGTGCTGTAAGGAGATACAGATATTATGCAGTGATTCTTTTTTTTAGTGTATAGCAAGAATAAGAGAGAAAGCAGTGTCTTTGAGATGAGGGGCTGAATTCTAGATGCAGACTGGCGAAGAGAAGGGAACCACGGGAACAGGATTTGTTGTTGAGTAGTTTTAATGAGGATGTGTATACATTTTGGGGAAATAAAGTAAAATAAATGCTTCTATCCTGCACTGCATACATGTGAAAATAAAAAACSAGGTCTGATTTGAATAGCTCAGAAAAATGAACTCAGGTCATCTCTGTTGTTTCTCTGAACTAGTTCCTCCGTCCCTTATTACTATATGTCCGCATAATGCTTCAAACATATTAATCAGATCATGTCTTCAGTTGGCTATGGTGTGAGGAAGGAATCCTATCAGGCATCCACCAGATTTCCAAAACCACCACTCAGCTAAAAATCCCAAGCCATTCATCAAGAATTTACTTTAGTTGAAAACAATGTAACTTAATAATAACAAACTTAAAATATTAGGCAATAAATTGATTTCACTCACTTAACTTAAACTGATTGAGTTACCCACCCTAATGTACACACTCTGATGCCGTATGGATCCATGTAACAATGGAGCACAGAGGGCTCTGGAGTCTAAACTAAGTTGTACCTTCAGTATTTCTCACAAATAAAAGTTTCTGCAGTTGATCTCTGGTTGAGGTGAACCAATTTCATTAACGGTCAGTTAAGGCGTCCCAGGCAAAACAGAGAAAGAGAGCCCCTACTAAAATAAAAGAAAAGATGCGTAAGATGCATGACATTTTAAAATGTACGTGAAAGTACAGTAGTGAAGGAAGCCATTTGAAATCAGTGGGAGTTTCACCACTTTTTTATACAGGTTTTGAATCGTGGCACATAAAATCAGGGTTTCATRATCTTCACAACCCACAGAAACTCCCCTTAAGACTTGCATAAGTATGTGCTACATCAGTGTGTTTATTCATGTGGTAATACCCATTCTTCCCCCAWAATTCTGGACTGCCAGGTCTCTGGAACAGTTGCTTGTGCATTTTGTTGAGCACTGTTGTCACACCGGACAATCTGAATTTGATGTGGATGTGATTTTCACAGAGARGGTTTTGCTATCTGAGAATTCAGACAAGGAATGACAAGCTGGGACTCCACTGAGCCTCTGTAGGCTTGGCAAGAGCATGATGGGATTCACTGCACTTAAGCTGGACAGCTAAAAATTAGTTGGTTTTGTCAAAGCAAGGGTCATGTTAATGGTGGGATTAATACTGCACCTGGGGAGGGGGATCCATGACACTGTAAGATGGATTCRAAGAAGGGCAAAATAATTTGCCTCCTGAAAGTGCCTGTTTCTTTCCAATGACTGTTAAGGACAGTCTAGTATGAGCGATCTGGACTTTTACCTGCTAACTTTTAAATTAAAGGGCACATTTTCTCCATCTGCACAGTAATGACTGCAACACTGCAAAATCTAAACCAAGGTTCACCCAGGCTGACTCTGTAAGCAAGATGAGCATGTTTCAGAGGATCCATGGGTCAGCCACAGTAAAACAAAAAGTAGAGTTGAAAAATACTCATTCCCAATTTTAATTTCATTTAGTGTTGGCAAAATCAGGGTTAGAGCAGTGTTTTGTTGTGTTTGTTGATAAACATCTAGTAATGGCTGTACACCTGCTTATTCAAAGGTGAATTGCCCTTTACAGAACAAGCTATGAATAGTCTGTCCCTATGCACTCCACACACCAAAGATAAAACTCTCTTCCTGGGACAATGGAGGCCCACACCAGTCCAGTAATTCCTCAGCATACTATTTTTAAACAATTTTTTTCTAATTAAAAAAAAAAAAAAAAGGAATTGGGGGAAATTCTGGATATTTTTGGTACTGAGTATTTTTAATTAATCACATTTAAGTCCTAAGCATTGCTATGTGGGAAAGTAAGATGTTCCAGTCACAGCTCATCCCAAAATCACATCCTCTCCCTCACGTATAGCTCAGTGGCATTTAAAGCAAGAGGGCTGGAGCATGTGAGCCGAGGAGACATCGCAGTGCATAGTTCGCTTGTGTAACTGTGAGAGATGGGGTGTCCTGTGTGAAGGTCACCAGTGTGGTTATGGTTAATGACCTTACTCCATGGCAGGCCACAGGACTTCTGAAGCCTCAAAATGAACACAAAGCTAATTACTGCATCCCTGTGTTTACATACTGCATACGCCAACGGGTCATAACTCTGGCCTTTGTGAGCCTGAGTTACTATAATTGAGGAATCTCTCTTGTGAAGAGTTTGGTTGTTTATTTTCTGTTTTGTTGCTGCCAAGAGGACCTCTCATTTCCTTTCCTTGCAGGGGTTTTGACTCTTTAACTTTAACACATTTCCAGCCTCCAAGAGTAAGGCTGTTGAGACTGGGAATCCGCTAGTTATAACATGAAGTGAAATGGCGTCCTGGGGATACCTTGAGCAAGGCAGGACACGGACAGCACAGGGCTGCCCACCGCCGTGGGCCGGCAGGCAGGGGTGCGATCTAGAAGAGAGAGCTGGGTGAGAAGAGTTAAGAGGGGAAAAATAGGACCAATTTGAGTCAGAGCGATTTGTGAATCCAAAAGAGCTAGTAGTAGAGGATGTACTGGCTCTACAATTCAAGGGCTGAAAAAGTTCGAACTTTTTTAAACTTTAATCATAGCATTTTCAAAATTTAATCAACAGACAGTTTTGAAAGTCTTATTAGGTTACTATCTGCAAACCCAGACCTTAAAATCTGAACTAATTAATGGCAATACTGCATTTTGCTATAAGTATGTTTATTCTGTTTGTGTTCGTGTGTACATTAAATTCTCATCATACCTCCCAGTTCTGACAGACATGTATCAACCGTGCTAACAGGTAATACATACACCCTGTGTGCCTCTGCACATATGGTACTATACATGTATGCACRCACTGCGTACATGGGTACTGTGCCAAGGTTGTATTCTCTGAATAATATGCATCTTGATGAACGGTCAGGCTGAAAATGGCTGTGGCTATACACCGACCTGTCAGGTTGGTTTTAGCCTCACAGGGTGCTGAGCTGACGCTGTCTCTGTGCTCCTCGGGAGATGTTCTCCTCTCCTGCTGCCAGCTCCTCGCTCGCCACCTTCTGTCTCCTCTCCGTCCTGGGGGGCCTGGGAGCAGAGGGGAGGTCYGCTGGAGCATGCTATAAAAAATGTGCTGGACACGCTGCTGGTAAACAGCATCAACCTCGTATTAACAGGAATGGTGTCAAAGCTGAGAAAAAAGCATGTAATCAATTGCTCCCATAAGGGAAGTGAATCAGAAAAAAAGCTGATTGCATTCTTCTATTAAAATGTGAACGATGTGAGAGCTGTTCTCTTCAGATCACTAAACCAAATAAGGGATAGAAATCAGCTCTTCTTCTCTTTCTGATCTTCCCTTCTGGTGCCTCCTTGTGCTCCAGAATTGGCTGGCTGACTATCTTTTAGATGCCTGAGCTCTGTAGGAAAAACAGGACGGAATACAAACCTCTCACAAACTCCTCTTCCTYCCCCTTCCAAAGTGCCCATTCAGCACCAAATTTCCAGCACCTGCCTAAAATCTTCCCTCCTGAATAACAATGTTTGGGATTGAGAGGAGCAGCTCCAGCTTTAGAAGGTGAAATCTGCAGCTGCGTCTATACTGCTGAAGGACAGCAGGCAAAGGTCTGCTCCTTGGCCACAAGGCCAAGGGCCACCTCCTGGCTTGCATCMAAACTAGCTGGGGCTATTCCCTCCATAGCAGATTTGACTAGGGAAAGGGGAYGGCTGTTGCAGGTCAGAGTCCTGAAACAAACTACCAGTTATGCTGTGCAGGCACGCAGGGGTCTGCCTGCTCTCTGGCCTTCTTCCCTGCTACAGCTGTACTTTGCTTATCCATGGCACCTTCACCTTCAGCGACTTCACATTGTTGAGTTTCAGGGAGAGGCAAATACGAAACCGGCTACTCTCCCCTCTCAGCACAGGGCAGAGACCACGTGCGAAAGAGCAGAGTATCGTTCTCTCTTACYCCACATCACTTCTTGCCCTGGCTGCACATCCTCACGTACCCATCTTTCTCTCCACAATGGTCTTGCTATCACTTCTCGCAGTCGATGCTTCCAAAGTCCTTGCCCTAACTTCTAGTGCTTTAAGGAGTTCTTTCTGAGGGAGGGACATGTTTGTCACAGCTGGAAGAGGAAACGAGCCTCTTCCAGGCTGTGTGCCGCAGCAAGATATCTTGACAACTTCTTTCTCTTGACCCTCCAGAAGACCACAGCAAGCTGTTTTCTCACCTTTGGGCAGTATTACCACGAAGTAAAGGTGAAGGGAAGTGGCTGCTGACAGCAGGGCTCACCCGGCCCTCGCCACCTGGAGATCTAAACCCCTCACTGTTTAGGCCTGTGTGTCCCAGAAAGAAGAACAAATGCAAGAAAGAAGTTTGCTAGTACTTCTATCAAATTTAGTCCAAGAATGCAAAACATTTGGGGTATGTGAGCTACAGAGTAAATCAGGCAGTGGGTGTTTCAAGTCTAATGGTGACACATGCAGCACTGTTTAATCAGCTAAATCCTGGGCTGTGGAACACTTCCATGTATAGCAATGCTGTTATAACACTGMCAGTCGTGGACAGCAATGGCACTCATTCACTATTGTATTATAGCTGCCCTTCTTTTAAAGGGCCTGCTCCAAGACCCACTGAAATCCCATTAACTTCAGAGTGCTTTGGATCTAGCCGTAAAGAAGGGCTTTTCAACATTCCTTTGTAACAAAGCAAAACYGAAGAAGCACTTTTTGGCTGCTGTTTCTCCTCGTCTTACTGGATATTTGCCTGTTCTTCCCCACCCCGGCAGCTCTGTTTGCTTTTCCCCACCCAGGTCTCTGCATCTCCGCTCTCGTCGTCTCGTCTCAGCTCACTGCCCCTGCCAGCTCTGACACCTGATGCAGCCTTTGGTCTGCTTAGGCTGCCACCTCCCAGCTCCATTCCAACCTCGTAACTTTGAAAAAGAAAACACTCACTGCCATAACTTTCCCTTATAAAGGTCCAAAGGAGCTTCAGAGTGCTCCCAATCAGATGATAGCATCCAATGTTATTATCAGAGATCATAAAGATCAGGAGAGAGGTTGTGGAAATCTCCGTCATCGAAGATTTTTAAGGAGGTTAGACAAACATCCATCAGAGACAGTTTAAGTATAGTAGTTCAGCTTCATAGCCTAGTAAGGGACTAGATAAGGCTTTGATAAGCATTTCTAAAATTGCTACAAAATTTCCACAAAAATTTTTCTTGCTTTAGTATAGTATTTCAGCTTCACAGCCTAGTAAGGGACTAGATAAGGCTTTGATAAGCATTTTTAAAATTGCTACAAAATTTCCACAAAATTTTTTCTTGCCTGTTGCCTTCTGTAAGACTTCCACAGAGAGACACCGTACTGCACATTTACAGAGCACAAATCCAAGTATCTCTGTCCATTGACACCAATATAAGGCCTCCTGCTGTCTTTACTAAGCTCAGACTTTTATTTGGGCCTGTGTCAAGGAACTGAAACCAACTTTCCTTTCATTTTGTCCAGTTTAGTCATTCGCATTGCTGAGATATCTGTTCACGTTCCTCTTTGCATTCATCAKCTTTGAATCATTGTTGAAGGAAGAGTATAGGGCTGGATTTTCTTACAGAAAATTTGACTAATTCACCAGAGATATAAGCTAGCACCTCTCTGCCAATTAAGCTATGTATATTTTAAGAGCAGATGAAGATGTGRCCCATGAGGGTAAAACTGCTGTATGCTTAGGCCTGAAAAAAAAATGAGCTAATTTTAAGGACTGATGCAAACAAATATTACTTTTCGGTAATTTTTGTTGAAGCAATTTTGCAGTGGCAAGAAATTAAAGGGGAGGAAAAAAAGTAAGCATTTATCATTTAAAGATGCAGTGGCCACGCAAAATTCAGAAAAAGCATCTCCTAAATTTTCTGGTTTTAGTTTCTTGAAATCCAAAATGGTAGCAAAAGAATTAACCAGCGGTCCATGAGTGAAATATATACAGGTGATATTAAGGCTAGAATTTAACGATTAACTGTGGGGATTTTTCTATTGTTTTTCGGTTTACAAGCAAAAGGACACAGTAATGAAATTTCTCAATTCTAATCTAATCCTCCCCAATATCTATGGCAAACAGTAGCCCCAGTATAAAGATTTACAGCTACAGTTATGTCTCTGCTTTGTTCTTAAGCATGTATTTACTTCTGCCCATTTGCTTTCTGAAATTCTCTCTCTCATTTGTCATCTGAAGAACTCCGTTTAAAAGGAAAACAGGCTTCAGACATGAAACACAGCTACATTCCTGAAACATGAGATGAACAACCTTTAATTCACGCAACCTTTCATTTACAGTAATGTTTAATGGATGGGCCAGTTTCATTATGGACAATGCCTCTCCCTGTCATTAGCCTGCAGAAAGGTCTAAAACTCTTAAGCATTTAAAGGAACGCTGTTTCAGGCTCTGTACTCTCTCCTTCCCTCCCTCCCCCCCTCCCCATCACCCTTTCTGACTGCCCTTGTTCTAAGTGCATAATCTAAATGCTGCACTCTGCAAATTGCACTTATTGTTGGCTTYGAGCTTCGAAGGACCCTTCTGAACACTTTTTATACAAATCCTAACAAAGGTCAGAGTTGGAAAAATCTCAGCTGGTGGACTTGGATCCCACGAGCTAGTGACCATTTATAATTAATATTAATGAATGGCAGATGACAGATGTTTATTGCTTAAGTAGAAATGTGCATTGCCAAACCAGAAGGATTTAGTTTAAATCCAGAGGAACTGACTTTATTTCTTGTACGGATGTGGGTGGTGGGAGGGAATGCCAGTGGGTGATCCAGCCCCTGCTACCTTTAAGCATGAGCAAGGAAACAATACTCTGTAAAGAAGAATCCTGAGCTCTCTGACTGAAGCACGATGTTTGGTCCTTCAAAACATTAACTGAATTAAGGAGGAGTCTCTCTGTCCACTTCAGTGGCTTTCATTTGCACCAGTAGTGGTTTTCATCCATAGATCCCAAAGCACTTACCAAAATTAAGGAACTCCATAAAAAAATATCCATTTTACAGTTGTGGAACCTGARGAAGTCATATGAAGACTGTATCATAAAGAAAAAAAAGGCTCATCACTGAAACGAAGGATCACATTCCCAGCTACAGTCTATTTTATGTTGCTGGATTTTTTCCCCAGTAATCTTAAATCAAACTAAAGCTATGATGGATAAATCTCTTAAGTTTAAATGTGACACAGTGGAAGACGCAATATGGAGATGGAAGAGTCTCTGTGAATCCCTCCGAATACTATAGGGCATATTCAGGTTTAAGGTTGATGGAACCTCTGTTTTATAACTGAAAGCAACTCACTCTTTCAGAGCACATAAATTAGCTTCCTGGACATAGAGACACCTTGGGCAACATTTTCAAAAGCACATGAACAATTTTAAGTACCTTCTTAGAGTTTATGGTTGAGGTTGGGGTAAGGGTCTATTTGCTCTGGATTCTTTGGACAAAGCATCCTGCTCCTCTTAGTATCTTACTACAGTATGTATGCACCAACTGTTTGCTGTTTTCTTGCCCCAGAGACTTCTACACTTCTTCTCTATGACAGTTTATAAAGTGTTTCTGAGCATGTCATACCAGACCCTTGCAAAATATTACTGGTTTTACAGGGTTGGTCTCAGATGTTACAGAAGAGTGCCTAAGGAGTTGCTAGAAAAAGCAGGTGACAATCAGATTTGTAGAACTAGTGAGTAGTTTCTCTTTTTGACTAACATGACAGTTCTTAGAGCAGGCAGGAAAGTGATTAGTTGCTCAGTTTTCAAGAGAAGCATGAACATATTAGTTGACTAATATACAGTGGGCTGCTTCATCTGGGGGCAGGAGGCAGTTGGAAAGAGACACTGCTGGTCCCCACAGTCCCAGTTTTCAGAGGCTAGAGAAGGTCCTGACTTCTTGCAATACATCATAGTACAGAAAATATCACTCACCGAACTTTTGCTCCAGGTTCCCTAGGACCTTGTTGCAGCCCTATAATTCGGCTCCTGTAACCAGCCCTGCCATATGGGCTGCGCACACCCCACAGGCACACCTGGAAGTGTAAAGCCTGGGATTGCTACCAATTTACCAGCACTGCTGTAGCACTCTTAAGACACCAGCCAAGCACCAAGCAGAAAAATAAAACATGCCTACAGCAAGTTCTCCTGAACTGCCGTTGTATACTGCTGGTAGGAACGGCGCTAGACAGGATGCAGGGCAGATCTCCTGGTGGGGTGGCTAAGGGGTTACAGACTTTCCTTAGCACTCAGTGGTGCCTTCTGCCATGAGAGGCTGCTTTCTCATCTCGGCGGGGGCTGCATCTCCTCTAACCTTTGGACCATCCAACCTCGTTCGTATCCCATCTAAATGGTGTGGTGGTCAGTTTGTAAAGTATACTAAGTGAAGTGGACTCCACTGATGCACTGTCACATGGCATACTCATTCTTCACATTCCACTTCAAGCTACTCATAGAGTCGGCTGCTCACTTCAGTGTGCAAAGCCTGTGTTACTACAAACAGCTCTAAATGCACAGTTCATTCCCAGAGGGATTTAAAAAGAATAAACTTATCACATTCTTGGAAAGAAAAAAAAAAGAAGACAAAAGAGMCTGGATAAAATTTATATGGACAATTTCTATCTGTGATTCATTTTAAACTGAAGACTTACAGGCAATGTTAAAATATTTGCATTCAAGTTTTTTCATGGATGTCCTCCATGACCCCTACTTAGAAATCTTTTTTTAGTATTTTATAGGGCTGAATTTTCCAAAGGAATGGAAAATACCGGATTACCAAAGTCATCACATTTCCCAGAAACTCGCTGATTTCAGTGAAGCCCCAGTGGAAAGTAAGCAGGTTTTGAAACAACTTTGCCTTTGTGTTAGGTTTCTGCCTAGTATCCTGCCAGCTTGTCCATTGGGTTGGCCCTTGGAAACCCACCTGGCAGGCTGACAACGACTCGAGAGCCTGAAAACCTGAGATCCCTTTGACRGCATCTTGGTCACCCAAGTTCCCCGAGCTTCCTAGGGCTAAGCCCTGAATCACTTTGGCATAAAAATTTCCTGAGCCTTTTTCAGAGGCAGCCCAAGAGTCTTGGTCATCCCAATCCCATTCTCTACAAGCTGCTCTCTACCTGGTGAACTGCCAGGTATCCTCTGAGCAGGTGAGAAAAACTCTTCAGAAACGTATGGAGATGGCCAAAGTGATATGTCACGTCACCCTTTTTGGAAGAGGACCTTTGGAGTCCCTGATCTGTATGAAATTTAGAAACCTGCCATTTTAATCAGGATGAAAATGTATTTGGAAATATTGGCACTACCTAGAAAGGAGAAGATCAATGCTTTGGCCAGCTGAAATAGTACACATGCACTGGAGACATGAAACAGAAAGAAACAGTCGTTTTTCAACACCTTGTTTTGAAATGTATCCTTGAAAGCAAATTCTCCTTTCATTTACACCAGAGACCAACCTTGGTGACCTCCGCATGTTTGAGCAAGTACAAGAGAGGGCAGAATCGGGCCTCTGGCGAATTTAAGTAATAGCACCCTGGCTCTAGGCTGATGGTTTTGCTGAGTAGATCCGTCAGGGGCTGCCGTCCCCCTGCGTGTTAGCGACTGCCAACTGGCTGATCCATCCATCAGGCTGGCCTGGGTTACCTGTGGGACACGCAGGGGCTCCCATCTACCTGTCAGCACAGGTGTCACCCAGGTGGGAACGCAAACAAACCGAGCTTAGAGACGAGGGGACAAGTGAACCGTGCAGAGCGGGGCCAGAGGTGCATCCTGTTGACTCTTCATCTTCCTTCACCCTCCTGGCACATAGGGAAACTTAAGGAGATGTAAGGAGGGGGCTCCAGGGGGAGTGTATAGCTGCACCTATATCAGCAAATGAAATGGTGGAAGATGCCCACGTTCCCTGGCCCTGGCGTCTAGTACCGAGGCAGAACTGCTGGCCTGGCCCAAGCGTTAGACTTGGCACTCACAAATCCCCTCCAGGATCCATACTCAATCATCGGTATAGCCCAGCTCCAAGCCATGGTTGTTTAGGGAAAAAGGCATTCTGAGGGATGCATCCAAACATTGGGGTCGTATGAATATCTTCTGAATTGGCAGGTTACATTAATGCAATAGGTTTAAGTAAAGCCAAGGAAAACGGCTTCTCTCATTTATCCCTCCCTTCAGASCACTCCGAGTACAAATTCGAGTACTAAAGAAACAAGTATCTTCGGGTGTTTTCTCCTTTTTACTATTGTACTAGAAAGAGTTCAAATGTCTGCTGAGGCACTAGCATCTGTCTCTTATCATGTATAACTTTTCTTGATTATTTCTAGAGAGGCAGACTAAACATGCGGCTCTGACATAATGCAGCATCACATTTTTATTTCTGGTTTGCTCAAAAGCCTGCACCAGCTGAACTAAGTCTCTAAAATGGACTATATTTATGACCTCAATCTGGGCTAATGGGAGGGCTTGGATCACTGGTGCCTAAAAGGAAAACAAACTATTATAGATTTCTGCCAATATCCTGATGCTCTAACAACAGGCTAAGGTTTTTTGGTACCAATCACTGCTATCGCCAATCTTTGTATTGGCATCTGATTCTGTTAGTCTTAAAAGAGGCTTGTACGGTGGATTTGGACACTCATCTACCTTTTTGCAACTCTTAGGAGAGTTGCAAAAATTAAATCCCATTCAGAAGCCGTTGTTAAAAATCTCAAAGCACGCTCAGCGAGAAAACGCCACTTTCCTAAATACTAGCATGGTGTATGTCACTTCCCATCCTGAGCAATGCGGAGTGGTTTTCTGCTCTGCTAAACAGCCATTACTTTCCTGTCTTTGGAAGCTGTGTTCAAAGTTTATAAGCTCTGGGATCTTATAAGATGAAAACTGTTATGTAATTATAAAATTGCTGTTGTTAGCACAACATTAGTCCTGATTAAAACAAGGCTGCTAACAAATTCCCTTAGTCCCAACAGACAAGTGCAAAGGAAATAAATCCCCACAGGCTCTGGTTTGAAGAGACAGCAGTAAATGTCTCCACAAACAGCAAACAGAACTCATTATAGAAATCCTCCTTCTCTGGCTGCTTCTTTGACTGGAGGATATTCTTGTCTTTTCAGGCACTGGCAATGTCTTTTCTGTGATACAGGAAAGGCAGATCCAACCCATTTCTATTGCAAAGAGGTCATCATAAGACATTTAAACCAGGGACTTCCTATAAAACTTGCTTATGAGCTCATGAGTGTAGCAGTGTCATTTCCCAAGTAGCCCACGGAAGAAATGATCCCTTCCTACTTCCCATACACCTAATGGGATACAACTTGCTCTTTATCTGCTACAGCAGCAAAGCCTGATGTCTCCTGTCTCAGCATAGCTGATCTGCTTAGCCTCCTCCCTTTCCTCTCTGCCTGCTTTATGAAAACGGCTGTTGCGCAGGCCTGATCTATTCCTGTATTTAGACACAATGTTCTCATTCCCCCAAATGTGCCTGCCTCAGCATTGCCCTTTTCTTGCAAGGACAGGCTAACACACACGACACAAATAAGAACATTTTTCAAGTGAAAGCAATTTAGTAGTCCAGATCCTATTTTCAGAGGCAAACAAAGATTAAGGACCCCAAATCTCATAGGTCTCAGGCTCCAACATCACCTAGAGTCTGCATCTAGAGAAGCATTTCTATTTTCAAGAGGAGATAGGCACATAAATATAAGTTAGTCACGAAGTCCTCTAATGCAGTTGCTCAACCATAAGTGTCGATATCTTCTGAGGTATCTTGGGTTATCTAAGATCACCACATAGGATCGTGGATATGACACAGGTCTTAAGACCGGTATCCATCTGGAGTGGTATGTGCAAGTCAGGTAGGCTGTTCTCACGCATCTCAACAGCAGGAGAACCTATGTTTTGCCAAATTAATTGCTCCTTGGATGCCTTTGGACCTTAGCTCCATTAAAATTTTTACCCAGATTCACTTCAGCAGTTGGTGCATCTTCAGGAGTAAGGCCAGGAAATGCACTGAGCCGTGTAGCACCTAGGTAATTCTGAAGTTGTTGACCCTCACCATTCTGGTCACCTAAAAATCTAGTGATTATAAAATAGGGCCACCATAACTAGGAAAACAATGACTGCTTATAAGAAAGTTATGCTGTTTAAACTTCAAAAGTATGTACCAGATGAATCAGCCACTAATGGCTTGTTAATGAAAGGACAATGTCCTTTGCATCACTGGGCAGTTGTGGGTTTGGAGGCTTGTTATCTTGGCAAGTAATGTGAGTACATGCTACAGCCTGTGTTCCAGAAAAAAATGCGTCACTTTTTTCTTGAAAATGAGATCTACTGATCTACTCATTTGCATAATATGTCATGACTGTATTGTAGACGGAGCTGTAGTAAGTGGTTTTAGAGCCTGGGGCATGCTCCTTTTACTGGTATCTTTGCTCGGCACAGCTTCTTCTGGGTTGTCATGCTGTTGCTGTCCAGGACGCGTTATGAGGAAAGGGTGACAGACTTTTAGTCTAAGAGGACTAAAAAAAGTCTCTGAGAAGGGTGTGGATAGATGGGAAGGAGGGCGACACAGAGTGGTGGCACTTAGCCCCCAAGTTCTGTGCCCATACCTCCTGGGGTACAGAGGTGTTGGAGCGCTGGTACCAGAGCACTGGTGCTGACAGTGCTCCAGTAGCTGGGAAAGTGCTGAGAGGTCAGCCGAGGCTGTGAGGGGTGTGAAAGAACACTGTGGCACGTTAACAGCTGTGGCTTGTGGTCTTTTATTACAGCTCTTCAGCTTATTACAGTGTAGCGGGGAGGACTTTGTGGTCTATGGTGACATGCACAGTAAAAGCRCCAGGACCCTTCCAGATAGGGGCCTATTACGTCGGTGCCTGCAAGCCCGCCAGGCGCAGTTCAGTGGCTCCTCTTGCCCCTTCTCCTCTCCCAGGGTAAACTTCTTCGTGGGAGTGATCTCTCCAAAAGAAATACGATCATCCCAAATGCCTGACGCCAGATTCTCATCCCTCTGGGATTTCCATGAGACCTACCCTGTGACACCCCCCACCACCACCAAAGCAAAGGAGTTTGCACAATCAGGTTTTATGCTTTCCTATAGTGGTTTGGGGTTTCAGTGCCCACGGAAGGGAGAAGTGAACAAATATGCTGCTCTGAGCTCCCTGTAGTAATTACAGCTGAATATAATAGGGTGGGACTAAGTGACAATGCCTAAAGTAGATGAAGTCTGGAACCTGCGGTAGTCAATCCACGTCAGCCGTGATTTTTTCAGTAAGTAACTCTCTCTCACATGGTACTCTTAAGTACCAAGTTCTCCTAAGTTGTCACCAACCCTTCCTCCCTTTACTCCATAAAATACGGCTATAGGTCTAGTGGAAACACCACATCTGATGCAATAATACAAAGACTTCTCTGAAATACTCTGGCTTCCATACTTAAAGATGTATTCTGACATGGATTGCATAAATACAGACACGGGGATTTCTTCGACCAGTCACTATAAATTAGATTAACAAGAACTCAGCACCTTTAAGCTGATTTGACATGTAATTATATTGTTCTCTGAATTAATTTTGTGTCAGCATTTAATTTGAACTACTGCACTTCTCAAAATTATAGCATGTCTGGAGATTTTCTTCAATATACGAAGTTGCTATTATTATTAGTAGTAAAGTATCTCTTATTTACAAGAAAATTCACTGGACAGTGCAGACAGACTAATTCTTCCAGTACAGTTGACTGCACAAAGTTTCGGTTCTGGAATAATCCAAAGCTATTTTAATGCCAAATAATTACTTCACAGAACTATTAGAATCTCATGAATCTACATGTTCACGAGCAAAACATTCTCTTGGAAAAATGTTTGACTACCTCGTATTTAAAAAGACTTACCCTTTTTTTTCTTTTTTTTTTTTTTAATTTGGAAAGGTTTTATCGAATCCGTAAGAAGACATAAACGTTAGTGCACCACTATAAGAGAATTCTGTAACCCACCAGGAAAATAATGACATTCCCGTGTTGTGGCACAACACGCTGCCTTTTTTATAGCCTCTTCCCGGCATACTAAAAAAAGTTCGTCGCGTACGCAATATAGAGCAAAGACAGAAGATGCAACAGCAGACAAAACGCGGAGGAAGGGAACTGGACGGGAAGCAGTCGTTCCTAACGCCTCACAAAAATAACTGGAGGGTAGCGAGAAGGAAACCTCCAGGCCCGCGGGGCCGCCCGTTCCGCCGCGGCCAGCAGGAGCCGGAGCCGCCGGCGGCCCCGAGGGCCGCGGGCC
>JASVER010000029.1:6574377-6609825 GCA_030449065.1 Oceanodroma leucorhoa | reverse complement strand
TGGCGCGGCACCGCGGCGCCCCCTCGCGGGCGGCACCGGCACCGCCGCCGCCGCTCGCCGGGGGAGACCTTCCCTTAAATGCAGTGTAGCCATGTGAAAAGGCACTGATGATACACAGATATGCATAAATATATGCCCGGATATATATATATTCATACAATGTTACATGTTCAAACACAGAAGGATTTTCCAACAACAATATTCTTCGCAAGGGAAATTGAAATTTTGGGAGAATATTTTCTAAGTTATATTACTGCGTTGTTTACTTCTTTGATGAGCTTCAGTTTTAATGCTGTTCTTGCCTTTTCTTCTTCAAATGCAAAGTAGTTCGGAGATGAACTTGTAAACGTAATGGCCCATGTCTTTTTTGCGCTTCTCATTCCACAGATAGCCAAATGCCCAAATTTCCAATGAATTTCCACAACTTCTGGCATCTAGTTCCATGTGCTGCTGTGAAGTGGGCTTCAGCAAGTAGTAGTAAGAATTAAAAATATTCAGGAACAAGTCTCTGGGAAGAAGAAAGCAGGGATATGAACAGGGAGAGAGATGCACACAAGAATGTGACTCCAGCTACACCCCAATGCTAGCAAATAACTGCGGGTAGAATCTTCCCTTGGGTCTAAACAGAACCAAGGACTGACTGGAAGTAACGTTATACTGTCATATAAAAACTCCCACTTTTTAAAATAGTGGTGAAGGGAGCTAAACAACCAGCAAAGATGACCCTTCTATACTTTATTGCATTACCAGAACAGCACAGGTCTAGAGGGCAGAGCTTTTCACAAATGGCAACAGCATGGAGATGATGGCATTAAACCATGTATAAAATCGCACAGAGGACTCCAAACTAGTTATCCTCAGACCAGAAGAGAATTAGGACTGAGTTTTAAGTACTTTCCAGAGATCAGTTTTGCTTGTCCTTTATAATGACACCAGTCTGATTAAAACAGAAACAGTGAAGCCATGCCTAGATAAGTCTCTAGCTAGACAGAGGTAGTGTATTCTTAGCATATTCACACACATACATATAAATACATACATGCTGGTCGATGACTGAAAGGGAAACCATTAAATGTCATTCCAACATACATAAAGAATTGTGGCTAGGAAGTCACAGCTGAAGGATTTTGGCTAATCACCAAGTGAACAATGTTTGGACAGTTCAAATAACATTTCATCTTGGGCCAACTGTATTTACAAACCACTGGAATGAAATTCCATACTGTCATTTATCCATTAGTAAGATACATCATTACAGCTGGGTGAGATGCAGGCTCACCTCTGCATGGAGCTCTCCCAGTGGTGGTAGCTCTCGCTGAGCCTCACATGTCCATTCTGCAGGTCTCCCCTGCTCMCCTCTGTGCATCTTAGATGGCAGTGCCAAATTCAGAGAGGGTTTCTGCAGGTATGTGGGTGTATAGTAGGGTAATCTTGGACTGGCTACCTAAAATTTGAGGAGCCATTTTACATTTAAATCTTTACTGCATGTTTCAGAAACAACAGATGAGAAAGGCAGAYGTTTGTCCCTACTTGACTTAACAGGTGTATTTAAACCTTCCCTTGCTCTCCGACCTCAGGCAGTGATGGTAAGGAATGGAGAAGCTGTAAAATAAGCCCGCAGAGCTACACAACAAGAAGAGGATACAGCATATCCTCGCATCTTAGTCTTASTCCTTGCTTTCTGCCTTCTCTTCACCTCCTCTGAATCTCTCTCCCTTTATCTGACCTACTCCTCCTTGGATGGTCATCCGTTCTCAGAACTAAGCCACTGCCCTTGCACCTACTCTCTACTAACTGTCACCTACTCCCACAGAGCCCACGGAGGCACCAAAAACTCCGAGCTCTGGTTTTGTGTCTGGAATTGCCACAATTCCCTCCATTCAGCACCCTCAACAGCAAGAGCTATTGCCAGCTCCCCCAACACTGGTGCAGGAAAGCCTGGATTATCTCTGCTCATGTTTAAAAGCAAAAAGTATTTTTGCTGTAACAAAGAAGGATAGGTTATTTTCAGTAGTATCATTACCAGGACATCATAAAACAGAGTTTGGCCAGATGCTTTTCAATACTTGTCCAGCAGTTTCTCCATGTAAGTAGGCATACAGGTCAGTATGACATTGTATCATGAAAGTCTCAAGCAAGGTTGCTTTTGAAGACATCATTGGGATTCATCTAACCACAGGTGAATTTCAGCTGCACAGCTCAGTAGATGAACCAGTTCCACACAGAAAAAAAATCTAATCTGTTTTAGGCTTTTGTGTACATACAAGTTCGATTCAATGTCATACCTGCATTGGTTTGTAAAGCAAATAGAAGTAATAGAATCATAGAATCACAGAATGGTTTGGGTTGGAAGGGACCTCTGAAGATCATCATCTTTCACTAGATCAGGTTGCTCAAAGCCCCATCCAGACTGACCTTGAACACTTCCAACGATGAAGCATCCACAACTTCTCTGGGCAACCTGTTCAAGTGTGTCTCACCACACTCAGCATAAAGAATTTCTTCCTTATGTCCAAGCATAAATGCATTATACAATATCATCTCCACAGCCAATACACAAAGTTTTAATGTTCCTAAAGGGATGGGAAGCTTTATTGGAGAGGTCTGTAGCGGTAACAAAATCCTCAACATCTTACCTTCACAAGTATTTTAAGCAATGAAGTACTTGAAGACCTATTTTGTAATGATGGTCTAAAGCTTGACTTGAGACTTGGAACACCACTTTTTAGTCTGAAGAGGGTCACATACCTGTGCTGGAGCTGACACTTTGTTGTGGGATTCATGTTGCAATACCAAGAAACCCCTGGGATGTGGGTGTGGTGGGTGTAAGGGAGGGGAGAGGGATTTTTAAGACGTAGATGTTGAGCATTGGCAGTGAAGGGGAGTAACAATGATGGATAATTTCCTCTCACCACACACTCTGGGTCCCAGCCCAAGATAAATTTAGACCAGTCAATAGTTAACGCTACCTGGCTTCAGCCATAGATGTCCCCAAACCAGTTGTGTTTTGGTGGAGTACATGGAGCTGTGCCCCTGGCTGAGGGAGACAGGCTATGAGTGTGTGAGATATTTATACCAGCTCTAAAGCACCAATAGTTTCTAGCCCTTTGCTGAGAGTCAGACTGACGGGAGGTGCTAGTCCAGTGGCCAAATTTAATAGTTTGATGAAGAGTTGGACACTTCCAAACACTAGTACTAGTGTTCAGCTTCTAACGGGAGGTGCTAATCCAGGGCARGTTTTACAGGCTATGGCAAAGCGAGGGAGTCAGAAATTGCAACAGCCTGAGCATATCTTCTAATGTGCTATCATTTTTATTTCAGGGAAAAAAAATAGGGAGGAGAAAAGAAAAAAGTCCAACAAAGACGAAAGCAAGGAGACAAGACAGGAAAGCAAAGGGCGAGCAGCCCGAAGACAAAACCGAGAACAGAGGGAAAACAACAACAAAACGCAGCCGAAGAAAAGAAAAGCCCCAAATAAAGAACAGAACCTGGCACCCGTTGACACTGCACATTAACAGCCCTCCATGATTGTTTAAGTCTTATGATGCTGCTATCTCTACCAGATCGCCCTGACAGGTGCTCCAACCGTTCAGGCTGCAAATGGACAATGCTACCAGTTATTATTAAACTTTAAACAACATTCCAAATACGTCCTATATTCTCCAAGCAACCATAGTTTATTAAAGAGATTGACATGAGCCAAGGAAAAAAAAATCTAAAAATGGGATACTTTAAAACTGTTATATTATATGCTTCCATGCATCTGTAAAAGGCAATTAAGAAATTTTGTATATATAAATAATAGGGTATAAAATATAGCAATATAATAATGAATGACATTCAGATGAACAATGTTCTTTTTCTTTGTAAAATATTTTTCAAGTTATTGTTTAAGTATGAGGCAAGAGATATGTCTAAATCTGAGAGGCAAATCATATCCCTTCATRTATTGTACATAAATATTAAGAGAAGGAGGAAAACGTTTCTGAAGAGCCAGTAGGAACCCAAGGTTTTATAACCTCTGGTGGAGCAGGATGGGATTGCCCTGTGGTTCCCTGGTCCGTGCTCCAGACGCTGGTGGGACAGACACCAGGGGAAAGCCGGCAGGGCTTCGCAAGCTGAGGGAAAAGAAGCAGAAGCATCTGCAGCTTTGAAGACTGAACCCCTGAGGCAGAAGGCGATGGAGCTGAGCTGGAATAGCGCTCTTATCTGTGGGACAACGCAATGTTTTCTGGTCTAAACAGTGGTACCGTGTGTGCTGGTTTATGCTTTTTATACCTATGTGTAACTTAAGTCTACATTTCAAATCTTCTGGTGAATGACAAATCGTATTTGTAGGAGACAATGTTGAGTTAATAAAAACCAGAAAAGTAGATCATGTAAGTATGTGTTTTTCACAGTGATGGTGTCGCCTTCTCTGCTGGGGGAGAGAATCATTTCATAGCTTCACAGACAGAAGAGGACACAACTTACATCCACAATGTGCATCTAGTAAAAGAGTATCCATGACAATAAATCTATTGAAGGATAGAAATTACAAGCTTCTGTCCAATTTTACTTAAATTCTTGTTCTAGTTCTTCTCTCTGACACAGCAGAGGTGAAAATCTCCACTGCTCAGAGGACAAACCAAACCCCTTGGTACCATTCTGGCTATATTAGTGGCTAGAGYGACCCACGAGTGAAGCACAGGCTATGCTATACACTGACTCTCTGCTCAGAAATGGATTTACCCTTTACAGACACAAGTTGAGGGACCAGCGTGCTTCATAGTACGTGTTTTGTTGCTTGCTTTCCCCAAGGGCAGTTGCCACAGGGGTAACAGCCTGCCCAGTGTGGTGCGTGGACTAGAAAACGTGGCAGGCGAGCCTTCCCAGGCAGTTCGCGTCCCTATTCACTACTTCTGTTTCTCACAGTGAGTTTGACCTTAAAAAAGACCCTGCCCAACACTGAAGCCTGTCTCTCAGGCTGAGGAAGCCTGAGCAACAGGCTTCAGTGACTTTTGGAGGAATATTCTAATCATCCACACAGTGATGCAGGTAGTTTCCTACATTTTGCTTTGCAAAAGAGCTTTGTCTCTTAACGATACGTGTATAGATGCAGTAGTCTAATAACATGGGTGTTTAAGGCTCCCACAGCTTGCCTCCAGCTTTCATGAGAATTAGTCAAAACTTTCTGTAACCAGTCCCCGATTATATGCATATATTATATTTTTGCTGGTGAGAAGACCTAAAATCTAAAGGTTGAATTTTAGAGAGATGAGTATCATATGCATGTAACACTCATCACATACAAGGAARTCTGAATGAGTGAGAGAGAAAAGCAGGGTGTGCTGAATGCCTGAGAGAGGCCCTTAACAGTGTGAAACTGGAATGGGGGTGGCTATCTGTGGGCTCCCACCTCCATCACATAACCTGTCTACACCCTCCTCCAGAGTGAGCTGGTCTCAGTCTCCCACTACCAATCCTGGCAGCAGCAGCATCTTCCTCCATCGGCATCTTCCCACCTTCTTGACAGCAGCAACTGCAGAGAAGCTGGTCTCAGAGAAGTGGAGGGTGCAGGAACTGTGCTCAGCACTGAGGCTCTGGGTGATGCTGAAGGGAGGCAGAGAGAGGAAAGAAGAAATCCTGCTGCTGCCAGACTCAGAGGTYGGCACCAAAAGATGAGGTGCAAGCAGCAGTTCTGGGCCGAGGGGTTGGTATCACCACAGAAAGCAGCATTTGGTGCTTCAAATCCCCTCCTGCAGCTGCAGTCACCCATCTGCCTGGGGTGTTGGTGGGCAGACAGGGATGTTCAGCTGCTTGGGAAGAATTTACTGCTTCATTTACTTCCTCCAGGGACAGGTTGTTGGCCAGATGAAGTATCCCTAGTTGGATTCAACAAACTAGACCACCAGCTGGACCACATGGATAACTGAACCTAAGGGAGCTTTGTCTACAACTCTTAAAACTAACCAGTAGGATTGTGTCTTTTCCCTGGCTTAATTAAATATAGGAGTTAATGGCAAGGGGTTTTCAGATGGGAGACAGCTCTTGATAAATGCACAAGCAAAAACTGTAAAAATTAACAAGAGGGTTCAGAGGGGAATTAAAAAGAGGAAAAAGCACAATAAGGAGCTAAACCCAGCATGTCCCTGATGTCAGTTATTCWCTACTACAACACTTGGAGGAGTCAAAGGAATGCCATTTATCTGGCAAAGCTAGACAGAAGACTGGAAAAGCAGTATCAAGTAGTTCAAGAGCTACAGATTGAAGGAAAAACAAGAGGGTGAAAGGAAAAGAAGAGAATTTAGGATACAAATGTGAGCTTTGTTATACACTGCCACATAAACCTTTATTACAAACTCCAGTGTGCCTCTCCCTGCTTACGCAAGTGGCAGTGACAAGAGAGACGGTTTGCCTTACCAAGAGCAGGACTTGGAATACTATCACCTTTCAGCAAGGGATAAAAATGTAAAAGGAATTTGGCTTGTGGCACTAATAACTCATAGCAATAGTACCTGAAAAACCATGATACAACTTTTCCTGGAAATGATCAAGGAAGCTGCCGTCATGTTGTTCCCTCCCACACAGGATAATGTTTGATAATATTTCCTGTAGCCATGGTGAARCACTAAAAAGTACATCCAACTCATCTGGGCAACTAAAATTTTCTCCCATCCTGGCACTGAATGTAGACTACCCTGATGATAGGTGAACTACTCCATCAGGACTCCCAAGAAACTGAAGAAGAATATGGACCTTTGTAGGTCAAATATATATTGCAGTGACACTTTTTGCCCACCCAGTAATAAATCTGTAAAACTGTGAGTCAATGATCTTACATGCGGAGTAAGAGCTAATGGGGACTCATATGACCTTACTGCAGAAGATCTAAGTACTGCAAGCAGCAGGGTTATTCAGCCTGGAGAAGGGAAGGCTTCAGGGAGACCTTATTGCAGYCTTTCAGTACTTAAAGGGGGATTAGAAGAAATATGGGGACAAACTTTTTAGCAGGGCCTGTTGCAACAGGACAAGGGGAAGTGGTTTTAAACTAGAAGAGGGCAGATTTAGACTAGATATAAGGMAGAAATGTTTTACAATGAGGGTGGTGAAACACTGGCACAGGTTGCCCAGAGAGGTGGGAGATGCCCCATCCCTGGGAACATTCAAGGTCAGGTTGGACGGGTCTCTGAGCAACCTGACCTAGTTGAAGATGTCCCTGCCCATGGCAGGGGGTTGGACTAGATGACCTTTAAAGGTCCCTTCCAACCCAAACTATTCTATGATTCTATGATTCTATAAATTTGTGTGAAAATTCTTTCCTGACAATTGCTTCCCAGTTACAAAATACCTCAAAACTTTAAGAGTAAATTTTAAGTAATTTCCAGAGGATTATGAACAGAGTAGGATTATGAACAACTTTTCTTAAAATGGGAGCTAAATTGAATGGGTGTTAATTGTCAGCCAAATTGATAGTGTGTTAATTATTAAAGAACAGGTCTGGASTAAAATACTAAATATCAGTTATGGTCAGTAGATAAACACAAATGAGGTGCTATTTCTGACAGTTAAGCTGCTCAGGGAATTATAATCAGTAACAAAGAGGCAGAAAAACACAAAAAAGCAACTGTTATGGCCCRGGCTTCAGACCTGTCTGACCAAGCTGTAGCTTGTTCTCTAACTTGGCTCCATGGTAGTGAAGACCTGAAGAAGGGAACCCTCTGTTAAGGTATCGTAAATAGTTTAAGCTCTGAACTGCTGAACCCTTCGCTGAAATTGTCTCAGCAGCTTTATTCTGAGCCACGACAGCAGAGTTGTCAGGCTGATCAATGCACTAAATAAACGACAGGTTTTGCTGTACCCCGTAGCAAAGTGGCAGCAGAAGGACCCATCAGCAGAATGRGACCATCACCATCACCAGTCATCCCCCACAATGAAGGTCTTGTGTCATACCCTCTACCAACTGCCTCTGGATACTTGTGGTTGATATGCTGATGGGAAAGTAGCACATGAATATTGTTATTAATTCAGAAGTATTCCTCTATAGCCCTCATGAGTCACTGTCATTTATTTTTTGTTTCTGTGGTTTTAGGCTCTGAAATTTATTGAAGGCTTAACTTTATGATGCAGCATGAATGTAYCATGACTCTTGTACTTAATTGCTATGCATTGTTATTTTCAGAGACAGCACTGAGTTTTGTTCGCATGGTTCACATGAAGTTGCAAGAATTCGAACAAAAAAATCTGCACGGCATGACATAACAGCTGATCATGGGAGCCGCTCTTCACAGTGACATTCTGCAAGCGTCAGCTGAAGCTGCAGTTCCAGCCTTGCCTAAGTCCAACAGGGAAGGCTTGGGCAGTACTGTCACATTTTCAGGCTCAGATCTCCTACTTCATTGCCGTTATTTAGCACAAAGCTTACATGGTAAAGACCTTGCACTCTAATGCGGCAAGCGTACACTGCAGTTACATATCCTCAAATAATTCTCCCATATGGCCCCTTGTTAACGGGGGATTAGATTTTTTCCTACTATTTTGTAATAAATTGGCATAATTTAAAGAGAAGTTAAGTCAGCATGTTTGTTTACCATTATAATAACCCATCTGTCCCCTACATCTTCCTTTCCTAACTTAGCATAGATATTTCTAGTCGATTTAGGCTTGCTCTTTCAGACTCAGAATGCTAATTGCATTTGCCTTTGAGAAACAGGAGTACCCATTGATTGGTTTGGCACAGAAATTTCTGTTTTTTCATGGGTGGATGAAATTTTTGTTGTTACTGTTCTCTAGAGCATTTCAGAGTACTAATAATGTTGATAACAATCCCTCATACACAAGACAGTCATTCAATTTCTTAAAAATCAACTCTCTGCACTCCTGCAGAAGGCTGGTTGGAAGTGCATCTTGCCGGAAGGACATTTGTTAAACATCTTTTTAAATATAAAGCTGTGTGAGAATGATCATGCATATGTCAGCAAGGAAATGGACCTTTAAGGATCTCTGCAATCGGTCATGTGGTGCTGCTTGTTAGAATTTACTAAGTATTTCCTAGGAGTAGCCTTAAGACGTATTTCAGCACCTTGTGGCTCTGTTTCCATCTCAACCTTACCTCATCCAATCTGGGCTGTTCATGGAAAGGTGAATAACAGGTACAGTACTCTCAATGTACACGAAGGTCTGCACTTACACTGTGCATACATCTAAATTACTCTGTCCTGCTTAGCTCACATAGACGCTGTAGATGGATTTGGTTTTGAGTCATTAACCCTTCTCCTTTCTGACTGGCTTTTCTTCAATTAGGTACACATATGTCCTGAATTTCCTGTCTCCAGCTGAACTTTTGAAGCTCTGGTCATTGTGGTCACACAGAGAAGGAAAGAGTGGTCTCACATTCACCTCTCTTCTTGCTTCTTCCTCCTGTCCTCTCCACTTTCCATCTAAGTGTCCTTTCCTCCTCTTTTYTGATTACCTCCATTCCTCTCCTTCTTCTAATCCACCTCAGGTATTCTCACCGACAAATCTAACTGCTRCCTGAGTGGCAGAGTGCATTTGACTTCTGAGTCTCCTCTTTTTCCTTCTCTTCACACCTCTCCCTTGCTTATTTTACTTCAGTTGTTTCTTCTTATGAAGGCTATGAAGTAAAGTGAAACCAACCTGTCTCACTGCCAGCCATGCTTGTAACCACAGAGCCTCAGCCTGGGGAAAGGAGGGTAGGGTAAGCAGCCTCTCTTGGATAAAATTGCCAGCACAACTTTTTCTGTAATCAGAACTGTGGAGGCAGAAGAAAATCTGCAGGTACCACAAAAATAGGATGCAGTATAACAGGGACAGGAGGAAAAAGAGTGGTCAGCTGGTCTGCCACCTTTAAAAGGGTGATGTGAACAAAATTAAACTAGCAACAGCAACCACTTTTTCTTGTATAAAGGGAATAAAGCACTAGGAGAAATGATCCCAGAATGAAACCAGTAGGTTTCAATTTATTTAGTTCTTGATGTGCCTATAAAAGGAAACCAGAGATGAGACAAATTAATGCAGAGATGGGAACAGAGGTATGGCTGGCTGCAGATAAGCAATAAGCTGAAAAACATACTGTCACTATTATTTAAYCTATGCATGAAATAATCTCTACTCATTCATAGTCCACGCCAGTGCACCTATAGCTAAACAGGTTAATAAAGTTCTACAGATGTTCATACAGCCATTATCCAGGGGGAGCTGGTACAGCAACCAATACCTTGCACTAGTAAAACAGGTATCTTCCCAGAGCATGAGATTAAGGAACTGCTTTTGTGATTTTGGGKTTTTTTTTGTGACTGAAAAACAGGAGGGCAGTTTCCCTTTCTACTTTGTCTTACAGCACAAAATACCTGGTTTCACAAATGGTTCGATCCTCGCTATATTATCAATGACCCGTATAAATATACATCAGTCCATAAAATAGGCTTCTATGAAAAAGGAAAATGTGGATAAAATTTCTTAGGCAAATCAACATAACCCACTCGAGGGTATGTTTCTTTTTATAAGAAATGACATATTGTTTTATTCCGCTGCCAAAGTTGAACAATGGTAGAAACTTCGAAAAACATCTTACAGCAAAAGCATAATTCAAAATGATAAAGGAAGTTATTTTTCATGGTGATGCTTTGTTAATAAAAGAATCTTCCAGTGAKTAAATGACAACAAAATCTGTCATATAGATACTCTAATAATTCTGTTCTCTGGAAACAGGATTTACTGTTTCAGACAGCAGGAGTGGACTAAAAATGGGTAAATTATCTCCACATGACACTGACAGATATCAGTGTACCCCTGCTAGTTATTGGAAAAGTAATGTCCAAAATAATAAATAAAAGGTCATCCTTTTACCACTCCTTTCTCCCCACTGTTAATCCTCAACTAGCTTATAGAATAGCATCTGGTTTTGCAAGTCAGAGACTGAATAGCTGGGCAAGGAGCTGTCACACACTCTGTTTTTAAACTAAGAGATTTCTTGAACAGTGGCTGAAGTGCATAATTCTGTCACTTTTGGTGATGATGCCTCCATGTCAGATGCTTATGTCTTGCTGCCACGCTATTCACTAACAGTATCTGAGATATTACTGCTCTTCCAGTGTCTCCCTTCGATTGAAGAGTGACTTTGACTATTCCCAGAGTGTGATGAGCTTCTATTTTTTCCAGATTCTAGTTACTCCTTTCTGAAACACATTTCTACCCACCAGCCCCTGCCTTCTGTTCAGTAGATGGGCCATATGTAGGATAACTAACCCAGTTCTGTTGAGAACAAGATCGCGTGATTTGGACATCCCCTGTGCACGTGTGTGTGCAYTGGGGTCAGGGATGGAAGGACTGGTGGAGACTGGATTTTTGGATCAAACCCCTCTAAAAGACGGAGGACATTAGATGAGCAACCATTATAGTTTTAAACACCTTGAAAGCCTGTGAGGGAGCATTCACACATCTTAGGCTCTTGTRGTTATCCCTGAAATGAATCCCAAGAGCACAGCCTGACCTTTYGGGCTACAGGTTTGGCCCATTTCTACATGTTTGCAATATACTGTGTTATTTCTGTATCATTCTCCTCACCACGGATGCTCAGCTCACTTCCTAATGGGAATTGTAAGAAATGAACAGTCTTCCTGGATGTTAATCAAGTTGTTTACATTATTGTTAATGAATAGTGAGGGCTGAGACACTCGCTGTTCTCCATCCTGACAAATCCCCTTTGGAGTATCTTTTGGTGGCATCTCTCCAGATCATCTTAAGTACAAGTACATATTCTACTCTGTATGAACCCTTTTACCTTACCAGTGTTATCTRGGCTCCAGTAGCGCATCAAATGATGTAATTAGCATCTCTCATCTGTAGTTTCTTTTCACATCCTTTCCTACAACCTTACATGTGCTGTGTCTAATGCATTAATGAAGTCTAGACATATTGTGCTTGCTGCTTAGAGGGAAAGAGAAAAGAGAACCTAGGATGTGCATGGTAGTGGAAATCTCGCTTGAGAGATCAACTTCTTGTTTTGGTTTGTTTTGCTTTTTCATACAAGGGAGAAATGTCAACATAAGACAATTTCTTAAGCACATGCACCCTGAGACTTMCATTTTCAAAATTAATCCCAGGGGAACGAAAAGAACGATAATTAAAGGTAAGTATTTGAAAGTCAGCTGGGCACCTTAAGCTGAGATTCTGGTACACCATTAGGAGGCCAAGTCAATATAAGATCTTAAGAATGAAGCTTTTAGAAAGACTTAGAAGTTTTATTCAGCYGAGAAACACTTGCTCAGGGATAAGTAAGAATTCTTTGCAATTTTCTCATGGGTCCTGCAGAATCCTAGGAGCAATTTCATACATTAGGAAATGCAGGTCCACTGCACTTTAGTGACTGTCAGTGGGTGGTTAAAAAGCACAATGTCCACATTGYACCTAAGCTGTAATTAAAGAGGTATCAACTATTTTTCAATATAGAAAGCTTTGTCTTCCGACTACAAGAATAAATAAGTCATCGCTCAGGAATGCTGGATAGTCATAATTTCAGGCCTATAAATCATACTTAGTGTGTTTTGTAACCAGCTTTTACTGAAATGTTACTGCATAAAAAATCACACTAGCACCACCATGCATTGTATTATTTATTAGTACGAGTGGGAGCTGCAGAAGCATCTTCATCCTCCTTCAGCTATCTCCCCCTGGGGAATGCAATAACTGCCACGTTTTGACAAATAGTTGAYAGTATCATGAGGAATTTCAATATTAATTTGAAAAGTGGATATTCTTGGCTTGCTCTAAGGCAACAGGCAATGCAAAGCGTCTAGATAAAGTGGCTTCTTTAGAGGATGCATTGACACCACTGCGTATTTTCTTAAACAGCTTTTAACTTGATTTTTTAATACAGTGACACAGATCTGCAGTCAAGGTGGCTTTGCATATCATTTTTTGTGTAAGCAATAACAGTGACATAATTCCATATAAAGCTGTCAGGTACAAACACATGTTCCCTTGCACGAGCTCTGCAGAAGCCGGTCTGAAGCTCACACAGTCTCTTTGCTCAGCTAAACGCAAGAACGAGTCTCAGAAGGCTGCAGCCAAAGGCTGAGAAGGTTCCCGTGAGCTTCTGTGAAGCAGCAAGATGAAATTCAAAGGGYAGAATGCAGAGCACTACACAAAGGCAGGAATATACAAATTCACAGAGTAATAAGAAAAAGCCCCTTAGGCAGCAGTGGTAATTCACAGCTGAATGCAAACAGTGTCATGATATCACAAAGAAAGCAAACATCATGCTGGGACACACACGCAGGAATATAGCCTGTAATATACATGAAGCAATTCTTCTGTTCTACTCAGTACTGCTGGAAGTCTCAGCTGAAGTACAGTGTCCCCTTAAGGTACCACAGTTCAAGAAAGAGGCAGTCTAACTAGAAATAGTTCAGGCAAAAGCACTGAGAATGGTCAAAGCTCCAGAAAAATGAGCTCCAGAAAAATGTTCCCACAYCTAACTGTGTCTGTGAAGCAGATAACAGACATCCAGCAACACTGCCAAGGATGAGAGAGACATGGCCACAAATGGGAATCAGCTRAAGGAAACAGAACTAAGGAATTCTTTATATGTATAAAGTTTCCCCTTTCTGGATATAATAAACAATAACACTCACTGAGGGCACGTAGCAAAAAAAAAAAAAAAAAGCAGCACATCGCAAACACACTGAGAAATCTAGGTAGGTAAAACTAAAATATCACTTCCATCCCATCTGTAGCCACTTCATAATTTTACCCTTTCTCAGGATATGCAGTGCTTGCATTCCTAGCTCCCATATTCATACATTTAGATAAGAATAACACCTTACCTATTCTTTTCCAAACAAAATTTACCCTCCTTGTTTCCCAGTGACTCAAACAAACACTAAAGCCTCCAAATTCAGAAGACAAATACAAAACATAAACTTCATAATCTCCTTTCTTAGAGGAACAAAACTTGTGCTGTCATGCTAGCCACCTGGCAGCCAGCTGTCCCAGCAACTTTTCAGCTTGCTGGCCAGTCTCACCCTGATTTGGAAAAAAAAATCCAAGAAAATTGTTTGTAGGCATTCCACAGACAGATCCTGGGCTGCCAGTCAGCAGGTACAGACTTCCAGATCTGCCTGCGAGGGTGCTGTGGGGAGCACACAGCAGGGGCAGGGTCACTGCGGGAACAAGGGAAGGGCTGGGGCCAGAAGACACAAATCCAAACGAAAACCGGCTTCCTTATTCTTGCTGTTCATTGAGTGACTTGTTTTAYCTTCTAAACTTAAAATTTTTAATTCATCTTTATGATTTTGGGGGGAGGAAGGGCGCAGACAAACRACTTATGATTTCTTAAATCCTCGGTAGGACAGTACTATTTCCACACAGAAGACGTGCCACCGGATCAGTGGTACCTGTTAGCAGCCAGGATTGCAGCTTTTCATCACACCTGAAGGACCATGCTTGGAAGAGCAGRGCCCCCTCTAGCATTACACACGAGCGTGCCCCAACGTTCAGCAAGAGGAAAGCAATCTCTGGAGGACCCCGTTAATGGCCAAAGCAGCTGAACTGTACAAACCTTGTGCCACACATGCTGCCACCTTGTCTAGCTCGGGGAAAGCTTCTCCAGCATGGAGCTGTGCCCAGAAGGCAGCTGAGCGCTGCAGGTCACTCCAGCCAGCGTGAGTGCGAGGGAAGAGASGAGAGAGGTAGCACACTCACATCACTGCTCCACTGGGCTCCCCTGGGCACCCACCTCTGTGTGCAATCCCCCCGGTGCCACCCGGCGGAGGCAAAGATGGGGTATGGCAATGTGGAGCCACCCCAGTAGTCCTCCTTTAGGTAGACAGATGAGATTTTGCGAATTGTTGATTCTGCCATCTTGAGAGATACATATATACTTTATATCTAAAATTAATGAAAATTAAATTTTCATTCCTTAATGAAAAGGACTGTCCTGGATTTCTTGATAGCCTTGGAGCTAGTTAGAAATCCAACTCCTTCCTTCCCTGTCACATACGGCACTTCCCAATATCGAGATGGTTTCCCGCTCCGCAGTGTATCCTGAAAGCAAGGTCCCTACAGGGATCCTCAGAAAGCAGAGCAAAGAGCTGCCGAACACAGTCAGAATAAAAAAGCAAATTTTGGGACTGAATCCCCAGCTGGGAGCATCACTGCCTATGTCCACAAGCAGGTGTGTCATTTCATGCATATGTTGTGGTCTGGAAGTCAAAGAAACACATGCAAAGGGAGAGGGAGAGACCTCTACTCCAAATACCAAGATCCAGGACAGTGACATTTCACTGGACTAGTAGGCAGCTGGGTTCACAGCTGAGTGTCCCAGTTCGGAGCAGAGATGGGAGCAGAGCAGCATTCCTACCACGCGACTGTCCCAGTTTAGGCCATGCACGCTAAAGCAATTAGGATCATATGGCCAGGAAGTAAAGGAACATCTATTTAAAAAAAAAACTGTTTCAAGATCTCTTGGACTCGTGGGTGGCCTCAGCGCCTGAGCAGCGTTACATATGCTCACTGGCAAAACACGGGTGTGCAGGGCAGAAAGTGATGTGTTTGGAGAACTGATCTGGGCACAAGTAAGGAGCAGTTTTGAGGAAGGCAGTGGTTAAAGGAGCCACTTCAAAGGCACCACAGGAGGCAAAAAAGAGCCTAGTTACTGGTTTCAAGGCTGTGTTGTTCAGAACTTGCTGCAAAGGCTTATAGATGTTGGCAATGTACAATGTTAATCTGAGGCAGTGAAGCTGAGCGATGGATGTGTTTATGCACTTGAGCAATCACTGACTTTTCACAGCACTCTTGAAAAGATTACAACTTCTCTAGCACAACAAACTTCCTGGTAACACACCTTCTGCCAAAAGACATTTCCTTACATCATAACTGAAGGATACGAATCACAGGAGAGCGCCAATGTCCCAGATCAATACTTACCAGCTCTTTGGCTGAAGGAAGTATCAAGGAAGAACGAAGCTACATGAGTAACAGATGGGACAGAAAATTTGRTGATGATAATATGCCGGTAAAATATATTTTACCTGGAACTTCTTTAATACTTGCTCTGGATCATGTTTTTCCCTCAAAGTTTCTATTACAAAACCAAAAAAACCCAGTCATCTTGCTTTTGTTTTGATCTTATCCATGCAGGGTATTCCAGACTCTTTGCTCAATCAGTTTCAGCCTTAAACCTGGAGATAGGATGTGAGTGAGTCATGTTAACATTGTTCTTTATATTCTCTATACAAACTGCAGTTTTGTATTTCAAAATTTAAAGTGGTTTTTGCACCGTCAGCCATCTTAGAGCAAATTCCTTAGCTACAGCATTCTCACTCATTTATTTTCTATAGAAGCTTAGGCGATACTGAGACCTACCAAGTGACTTCTTACTAACTTTTACTGTTTGTCACTGTGTCCAAATGTTCTGAACAATGTCTTCTTTTTAAATTCAATGACACATTAATAACATACATGAAACATAAGGTATATGAAGATCTTGGCCTTAACATCTGATGATAATAAGGATGTGGACAAATCCATACACACACACACACACACACACATATAGTCTCAATTGTAATTTAGACGGCCTGCTTTGTGGTAGAAACCTTGAAAGATCACCTTTGCCTTTTTTTACTCTATTTTCCATGATTCTATTTAGACACAATGACCAAGTCCAAGACTCCCAGCCACACCCAAAGGAAAGTGAAATGCAACCCTGAAGAAGGGCATGAGAAGTGATTTCAGCCTATTTTTATTAGCCCCAAAAAAATCTGTCACCACACTGTTTACCAGTCAGAGGACTCCTCTGTAGTTTTCTGGTTTCCAGTAACTAACAGAGCCTAAGTCACCTCCCAGGGTATTTGAAGTACACCCCAATGAGACTTTGTCTTTCCTGGCAACGTCCTGCTTGGCAGGTGGGTAATGAGAGAAGCATGACAGTGACTCAGCTGGCCCACGGGGTGATGCCTCCAAAACYGACAGAGAGCCAGGCGAAGCAATCCTTATGTGGGAAAAATTGGAACCACTGATTCAGGGGTTGCTAATTGGGGATCTGAGACTCAGAGGGGCCTAGCACTATCATTTTCTTCATTCTTGTGTTGTGGACTCATAATAATAGYTTAATTATGGTTTTAATTTTGGAAATACATATTATTGTTCTTCGACACACAGGCCAGACAGATAATGATTTCTTTGTTGCAAGTCTGGCAGAGCACAATGCTTCTTGCTTATAACAGCAACTGGATAATTTATTTGCGTGCAGGAGGTAGTTTGTTCCACTGGATACCCTTTAGCCTTTACTTCTCTATCATTCAGAAAGAACACAGTATATTACAATTACAATTATATTGCAATAAGCCTTCAATTATTGGGTAAACCAATTTAATCAAACAAGAGCATGGCTCATACATAGCTGCAATTACCTGTAAAGTTATGGGTACTGGCAGTTAACAATACTGTCTTTCACTGCACCATGAGAAACAGCATCTCCTAATTTAAATATGCTCAACTATCAGCAAGACTTCCATTGTTAAAGAATATTATGGTAATTATTCTATTATGGTGTTATTCCACCTTACTACACACAGATGGACAGTGGAAAGATGAAAACTTTGGTGTCCCTTGTATACATTGTACAGTCCCCTCATTGCCATCATACGGCAGAAATTTTTAGGTATAGCTCATTATATATGAAAAAAGATCACAAGAGTAAGCTCACGTGATGCAATTCTTCAGTATCTGCTGTCAGGACAAAAAAGCCTTGGCAGCCTTGACAGTGCAGCAGCTATCATCAGCCCTGTTAGCAACAGCCTCTCTTTTGCTCACCGCTGCCCTGAAGACCTTTGGCTTCTACCAGGCACGCAAGTGCTCGGGTACGGGCAAGCGTAACTGCCAGCAAGATCTGACAGTCCCAGGAGCAGGCGTTGGTGACTTACCGGGGCACAACCCATGGGCCAAGTCAGCCTCTGTGCGTGACCTGCCTGTTTCAGCGCTGAGGGAAAGGATGAGGTTCAGTCTGAGATGAACATGCCTAATTTTCACTGTCTCTGTGGAAGCATCTGCACAGGTTAAGTGTCTAAAGTCCTGTTACCATCAAGGGAGAATTGATGAATACAGCCAGTGGTGCCTGAAGGGTGATTCAGTTGTCCAAAGGCAGGTCCCCAGGGCCGTTTTACATTCCCTATCATACCCCATCTGACTTCCAGACAGCACTCCAGAAAGGGCACGGGTCTCCTGTACCATATCTGCATRATGCATGGTTCTCACATACCCTCTGTAACGGCATTAGATGTCACAGCAACTGTTTTCCACCTTTGGTGTCTACTTTTGKGTAAGCTGAATTGATTCAGAGACTCCTCTGACTGTACTGGCCAGGAGCTCAGTGCAGCTGCCTGAACACCACATGGAGTGCCACCTGAGACGCCCTGGGACAGCCTGCCTGGAGTCCAGCTACCGCTGCAGAGGGACACAGGCCCAAAGGCCCTGTGCCATAACTGCCAGCCCCAAGAGGGTGTCTCAGAAACCCTACAGCATCTCAAAAGGCACAAGACATCTGTACATGGGCACCTGAATCCTACCTACATCTCCATAAACTTAAATGGGTGGCTAGACATGTGGCGTATCTATAGACACCTGCGCGTAAAGGCTGAAGCGTGTTTACGACTCGTATTGAATCTCACCCAGTGTGACTTAGCTTTGACATACTCCCTTCTGGTTTTAAAAGTTTGTACAAAGACAGTTCTGGGCACTCAACTGAGAGCATCAGCTATTAAGCTGTCATAACTGGATTGTGTGTCTAACTAGTCTAAACCAAGTTAATAATTTTAAATAAGTTTAAAATACAAGTCTTCCCTTCTCAGTCTACTATCATCCCAGGCACCTCTCCAATATGAGCTTTCATATTTTCTAGAGAGATCTTGACTGTTATGGCACCTTAGCTGGGTGATCAGGTAAAGAATGTTCCTTTATAAATTATTGCTCTGTGTAAAGCTGGCTCTTTCACACCTTCATTTCAGCTACAAGAATTTCCTATCCAATTGCTGGAGATAATCTTAATCAAAAAACAGTGCCACAGAATCTAGGCTCCGGAAGAAGATTCAGCAGCTCTTCAACTAACTGAAGAGGAATGATGATAGATACCATGCACGTCACTGAAGAATGAAGCCTGCTGATATCAGGTAAAACTATAGAATAAGTAATTATACTGCTGCCAAACTTTTCAGCAGAAATACCTATTTTCCGCACTTATCCAGCAATCCCAAACCATCCACCACATCTGTCCAGATACCCTGAGTCCCCAGTACTCCTCTGCAGAGCTGTCAAAGCTTTCTGCTTCTCCTGCGGAGTTCTGTAATTTATCCCTCCTGATGCAATTTTACAGCAAACTAGAAACCAAAGTGGGAGCAATGAGGTATAATAAGCTAGATAATGCAAAGAATTGTTCCATCAACACAATTAGTCGACACCACATCAAGCTGAACCAAAACCACTAGCGCTAATTTACCCGAACCTACACAGAATGTCTACTTTGCTGGGCCTGAGCATCACAGAAACTTTGCCACAGAACACAAAGCATAAAGCATCCACAACTGTATACATGAGGATGTATACAACTGCACACATTTCTTAAAAATGCATGGATACCTTCCATGCTATGGAAATGCAAATGAAAGTGCAGGTCCATTGGTCATCTTCTGTCAAACCAGCCGCACTATGTCTCCTATAAAACATACTGCTTAATCTTTGAAATCTATAGCCTTGCGGAGTCTGTAATATGAATCAGAAGTAAGTTAACTCATTCATCCATATCTGATCACTTCTTACAGCCTTACTGCTCACTCTTAAGAGATTACAGTCTGATTCAACCTTGTTTCACTATCCAATTGTGTTGGAGTCTTGGATGAAATCATAGGAATTAATCTGCGGCAGGTGCAACCCAGTGTCACTTCACTGGAATTCAAGGAGTTATATGTTCTTACAACAGCAATTAATTTAATCCATGCTCAGTGGAACAATATAGTTGCAGCATACTGCTCAAAATGAATAATGGGGGCAGCTTTGAGCCCCCAGGTAAACAGATGTCATAAATTCAGCCCTCATATAAATGCAGGAATTTATACCAGGGATGGACGCAACCTAGACATCTTGCTATCCACATGCTCTGTAGTTTAAAGGCTACACATTATTCATTGCTGCTGTGAGTAGCTGAAACCTGCTAAACTCCACGGAATTGCACTGAGCTATGCTAGCTGTCAGTGTGTCCCTATGGCATGATCCAACACACAGCTAAAGTCAGCAGTGCCGAATGGTGACACAAAATGGAGACATGCAAAATGAGATTTTTTACAGCTCGTTTCAAAGCTAATGGAAATTGTGTAGCCATTTCCTTCACCTGAATTTGAAGAAGCCTATCACAACTCCTTTGGAGAGAGGACAACAGCAGTGGAAGAAATGATCATCGTACATCTGAATGAATTAACTGAAATTGGTGAAACTAATTCTAGAGTAAAGTACTATCCAGCAAGAACAAGAGCCAGAACTGAGCCCAAAGTAACATCCTATTCAAAACCAGGAAGGGTGCTGAACTGAGACTCCTCTGTTTCTAATATGGCCCTCACGGCTTTGATCAGCACTGCTGGAAGTCAAGAAACAAGAACACCTTGAGCTTTCCCTCAGCTTTCAATGCCCCACGTAATTCCAACACTTCTAAAAATGCAGCTTGTGTAAGAACTTAGAATAAAATAACAAAATGCCTCATCTATTTACCTTAGCCCTTCAAAAGAATACACATTCTTGCATATTAATGATGATTAATACATCAGAAGCTTTTCAAGATTATTAAAATGGACCTAAAACCACAAAAACCTCCAAGCTAACATTACAGATGCACCAAAAGACCTAATCCACACAACAAGATGCCCTGGAATAGCACTCTTTATCTCACTTAAATTCCAGTGAGACCAGTAATTATGAACTGATGCGTACAAAGGCTAAGGCTCAGGTGTAGCAAGCCCCAGGGTAGCATCACCACAAACTGAACAAATGAATTTCATCTGGAGATCCTACCAACCCAACTGAAGGGAAAAAAATGCAGTAAAGAAAATCCAAGCGGATATAAACTCAAGCATACATAACACACAATAAATGGTAAGTAACCACAGTTTAGAAACAACTGCTTTCCTCAGAGGGTCCCCTGAYGACACTTACGAACCGGGAGAGGATTATGGTGCCAGCACACTCCATCTTCAAAGGATTGTAACTAATGAATCCTCACAAGGCCCCTGTGAGACAGGTATTATAGTATTATAGTAAGTATTATAATCCATCCCACAGGTAGACATGTTGACTACTGATTTGGTAAAGCTTATGCCAGAGCCGAGATTAGAAAGCGGTACTTCCTGAAAGGTACTGGAATCCTCCTGTGAACTTTCCTTCCCCGCCTTCCGCTTTCTTTTGCCTGCCCTCTTCCTTTGGGTCCAGAGAGGGAATATAGTACTGCTGCAGCTAATTTTTGTCATTCAGTGAAATCCACAGAACTGATATGCACTCAGTCAGAACAATTAGGACTGCTAGAGCAAACACGATGTGCAGGAAACGGCCAAAGTTGAGGCATTAAGCGTACAGAAGGAAAGGGTGTTGCACTCTAGGCTGCAGAAGATGCATCCCTTTGCTCGACATTACAAGTCATTTATCTTCTACTGGAGCACCTCTTCCTGATAAATGGTGCTAGCAGGACAGCCTGCTCATGCCATTTTTAAACTAGTTTGCCAGAGAACTCAACCAGGATGTAGATTTGTCCCTCTCTTCCCCTTGGGGAAGAACTATACAGGGTTTAATCGCACTCTCATGTCTTCAAACCCTTGCTTGTTCCCTTCTATAGGAGAAGGCACAAAACCCTTCATACGTGCCCCAGGCCAATCCAAGCAGATTGCAATGCAGCGGGCAGTTAAACACATACAGATATTCACTTCTGCAGTCTATCCTGCTGGATCTAATGAAACTACTTGCAAGCCTAAATGTAAGATTTTGTGTAAGTAAGTACTGGCTTGGGGGCTGTGTGGGTAATCAGAATTATTAACTTTTGACTTTATTCTTTTTACCATTCAAATGGTTATTTTGAAAGCTATGCTGAACATACCTTTATCACTGCTATTTCCCTTCACTGAATTTGTTAAACTCTAAGATATAACAGGCAGTGCAGCATTACTGATTACTGCATGCCTCAAATCCTCAACTCCTGTCAGCTCAGAGTTCATGCCACTAAGAAATGCACTTTTCTGTGCTATGACGTCATACTGTCACATTGTAAAATAGATGTGAAAACAAGCGATACTGTGTTATTTCCATCTGCAACATCATCTTTGCGTTAACTGTCCCATCCTGTGTAGCTCTTAGAGGTGATAGTCATTAAAATTGCAATTACAATATTGAAGGTGGTGCAATTATTAGAAGCATTAATTGACATGAATTTCCTTCTAAAATTTTGTCATAACAACTCCATCTTCCTCTCCTTCTCTACAGAGAAAAGGCTGGTGAAGCCACAGAAAGAAACTCCTTCTCACAGACATTTATTTAGTCTGCATTATTAGCATTTAAAGATTCAAATAATGTTAAGAAGCGTTTCTCCACAGCAGTACTACTTCAATTGCAAAGCTGAAAAGTGCATTACAAGTCTGACCTAATTCTGCRTTCTTTGTAATATCAGCCATCACAGGCATCTCACTGGGAGATGTGAATGTACAAAGAAAGAGAGACTAGACTTCAAACGAGAACATTTACCCCAGTTATTTTCTTAACATCTTGTTTTTATTCCTTACTCAAGAAACAAAGAGATGTTGTCACACTACACGGCTACCTGTTGTAGCCAAGATGAACTGTTCTTTTGGGTGGCATAGCTACTCACTCTCACTTTTCTGTACCATAGCTCTATCCATCTTCAGGAAACATTTTCCCTTGCTGGTCTTAAGAACTATAGAAATTGATCTGTTCCCTCCATCCAGAAACCGAAACTTACTTTTGGGGGGACTCCTGTTCTGCCGTGGAGATTGTAACGGAGGATGGTGCCGCGCATCTGAGACCTTTCTCCTTGTTCACTGCCTCGGTGCAATGCTGGGGGACTACACACCACACAGCATAGCCCCATTTCTCACTCCCTTCCCTCCTGAGATTCATTCTGTCCCACTCTTTCTCTCCACTACTGGGGTAGAAAGGACACACCATCTGAGGGCACTACCCTGCCAAACTCTGGGGAGAAGGCTGAGGGGAGCAAAGGCACAGCGGGGCTAGGCTGTGCATAACAGAGCCCTGCACACCGAGTCCTTCTCCAAAATGTTTCATGCTACTGTGGAAACTGGTAACACTGTGAGAAACTGTTATGAAAGCTTCAGATGATACTGCCCACCATAATGAAAGGGTCACTCACCCAGAAAGAGTCTAAGCATAGGAGACTTAACACAGGAGACAAGGGAATGCAAAAAGCACAAACCACCAAACAGCAAAGTAGCCTCTGAAAACTGGGCGCTTTTTTTTTTTTGCTAAAAAGCACTGAGAAAATTTTGGCTCATATATGGAAGAGGAGAAATAAGATTTAACTGTGGAATTGTGTCCATAAATCTTGCTCGTGTGACCCTTTTCATACAAGTAAAGCCTAGAGGACAGAGTCATCCCGAGATATTTTAATTTTGAATTGAAAACTTTCAAAGTAAAATGCCATTATTATAATTGGAAAGTAGAAATAGCTCCATTTAACTTGTTGAACTGCTCACCCAAATGGAACAGCAGAAAATGCTCTTGGTTCTTTTATAAAATAATAACAAAACCATCTCACTTGTTAACCAAAATACTGGTGTGCTTGTTAGCTGGTATCTTACCTGTTAGAAGACCTTTACGCCCTAAGGTTGCAGTGTTACCAGGTCCTAATAAGAGTTCAGGCAAGGAAGCTTTCTTGAATCGTCTTGGCCTTTTAATGGATTCAGCAGGACGATTTTTCTCAGACGCTAAAATTCACATTGATMTTTTTATAATTTTGGGGAAAAAATATTTTAATGGAGTTCATTTTGGCTGTCCTTTGCTCGTTTATCCTATTATTTTCTTACTTTATTTATTTTCCTATTCTACCTATTTTTATTCTTTTTTTTTTTTCTAATTGCTATAGGAGATGCTGTTTTGATTGTGCTATTGTAGCATTCAAAAATAATAATGTGTGTAAAAGTAGCTGTTTGCATGGCAACTGTATGATACTTCTTACAGGTGTAACTAAAATTACAAGCCTAAATTTCCATTTGTTGTGTCTTGGTAAGGACTTTTACGCCTATCAAGAGCTCACCAGCAGGTAGCTCAGACGGGCTGATACACGCAGTTTGAAGACTTTGCTAACTTTCCAATAAAGTGTGGGTGTTTTCAAGCGTTTCAACACAGAGTTCCTCTTCTTAAATTTAACCCCGAGTTAGAGGCCTAACTAGTGTGCAGTTTCCCAGAAAACACTAGCACAGAGCCACGCAGCAAGTTGTGCCACTGACTGCAATAGGACCCAGGTTTTGGTACAAAAAGAAGCAGTTTCAGTTGTCAGGAATAGCTYTGCGTGCATTTCCTCTGTAAGCCAGGAGTCTGGTCAGTGCAATAGCTGGATCAGGAGAGACAGCAGCACCTATACTCTATCAGAATTTTTTTTTAAGAGCTCAGCTTCCCTACAGTTACCATATACCATCTAGTGATACAAAAGGAAATTGCAATTTCTAATTCATTATTCTTTAAATGAAAGACGAAGATGGCAACAATGTATTTTTGGTATTTTGCTTTCCTTCCACTACATAAAATGTAGTCCTGAGTGTGCTATCTCCTCTCTGCGATTAACAGTTTTTCCATCTATCAAGAATCTTGTGACTTTGGCTAGTTTTCAAGATGATTTAATTTCTGGAGATGTATGATTACACAAGAATCTCAGCTTCAATAAAGTTAAAACAAAGTCTGCCTTATAGCTACAGAACTGCATTTTACGTGTTGTTGTAAGTTATTATAAGTCCTACAGATGTAAAACTCGGGGGCCAAATTTAAAAGAAATCCAAAATCTAACCTTGTAATTTTTGTTAACTTCATTATTTTGAAGATCCCAAATAATTTTTTTTTTTTTAAATATGAGGCTAATATTCCCTGTCGATGGGGAGGAAGTCAAAGAGAAAGAGATCCTAGTGGTCTTCAGACTGAGGCACAAGATTCGCTTTTGGGAAAAGTTGGCTTTACTCCTGGAAACTCTCTGCCTGGAAAACTAAAAGATTTAAACACACTGTATTGTAAGGCAGTAACTGTTTTGTGGTGGTTTTTTTCTGCTTGTCTGCATCACCATATGGATGACTTCAGTTCAACAGCAACATACACTGTGATATGATTCTGACAGCTGGGATAATGGAAAAAGTCAATGTTTACTTACTGGTAGAATAAAATTTTACCTTGCCTGCCAACTGGGGCAATAAAATAAATTTGGTTTGTATGCCGTGTGGAATTTTTTACTGCCACTAAATGAAAGGAAAACAATCGGGATCTCTCCCTGGGAGTTCACAGACAGAATGGGTACAGATCCAGTGAAAGGCACAGATTGAGACAACTGAGAAAGAGAACTCTCCCTCTGCTCCTCTTCCCTCACTTCTCCTCCTCAGCATCGTTCAACTTTCTGTTTTTAAAGCAAAATGGGATTGTTCTTACGACTAATCAACACAATCCTTCCAAAACTGTTAAGTAACACTTTATTTGGCAGAGGTTGCTTCACATCTAGATTATGGAAGCAAAATACAGAAATTACACGAGGTACAGTAGTTGGATTTTCAGATGCCAGTTCAGGCCTTAACAGTTTGTTCTGCATCTACAAATAGTGACTAGAAATCCGTTTAGCTACAGTGCAGTCGGACTGTAAGTGTAGATTGCTGGGATAGACATGAACCTCAACAGTTTCCAGCTAATCAAAATGAAAAACCACTTCCAAACCCAAGACTAGGCTTTGGACTCCCATCGATCAACTTACCTTTTGACATCACCGGAACAACTGCAACTGCATTTCAAGGGCGTCGAAGCGAATGTCATTTTGTCTCACTGACACCCTTCTGGGCACTGCTCTTAACGCTGTTTGCCTGGCTGTAGAGAGGCAGGACTGCCAGCTGCCAGGGCCAGAGAATGAGGGAGGCAGCGTGATGTTGGCTGCACACTGCCAGAGGAGTCCCTGGCTAGCCCACCTGGCTGCCAGGCCACTCTGCACCTGTAGCACAAGGGACAAGCTGGTGTCATGGACTGTAGAAATGATATACAAAATTAAAAAAAAAAAGTAATTCTGGAAAATTTGTGTATCTTAGTCAATCTTCAGTGACGGTAAAAAATTTATCACCGTAATGGAAATAGTTGTGTAAAATGGGGATCCCATGTTCTACAACAGCTTAGAGAAAGGGAATGTGGTGAGTGATAAGCAACAGGCGTTCATGGAACAAAGGTCACTGAAACAAAATCAGGATTTGTGTTTAATATATTTACACTTTGGAACTCAACCCTCAGCCCCTCCTCTGGCTGTCAGCACAGAACAGCCAAGGGTGCACTTCCACTTGAGCGGCACATTGCCGACTTCACACCTTCTCTGTTCCGAACAGAGGGTTTGTTGAAGGTGCGGGAGTGTGGGAAGGGCATGATACTACATGTCATCCACTCCTTTTTACTGCTAGTGTAACCTGCAGCAATTCTGACCGTCTCCACACTAACTCCCCAAACTGCTTTGATACAAACTGACTCAAAACCACAGCAGAGGGAAACTGGTTTTCCCCCCTCTCTCCTTAATTGCACCAAGCGCAGCAAGGATTGAGCTCTTGGTGAATATAAGATATTGGCATATCTGCAAAGTTTCATATAGTATCACATACATTTGAACCAGCAGAAAAAATGCTTTATAAATAGAAACACTGAAATGTGGATTAATAGTTCTCCATTGTCAAAGCATCAGCAAAATATTAATGGTGGGACTGTAGACACTTAACAGGGGAAGTGGTGTCTTTTAAGGATTAGTCTGGTGAATCTTTACTTTTCAATCCACTGTATTCATTAATAATTTAGCAGCAAGCATCAGAAATAAATTCCAGATTGATGACATTGTAGAGAACAGTAAAAACAAACAAGGAGAAACACAGGAGAGAACARAACTGTGAAGCAAGCAGAGGTAGAAAAGATATAAATGAGGTGGTTTCAATTATAACAGACAGGTATAAGCTAATAGGTGTAAAGGAAGCCATCACTGGAATAGATAGGATGTGTTCGTGCCAAAAMCAGAAACATAAAAAAGATTAGTAAATAATACCCATTCTGACTGAAATAAGAGCYGGTAATAAGGATTGATAATAGTGTAGGTAACATTTTAGAAGGTATAATCTTACTAGAACTTAAGCAGATAATTTCTGATTCCCTTATTCAAATCTATTCAACTAGATACCTTTGTGCTCCTTCTTTCTTTAGTCCAGTAAGGTGCAATGCATTTAATTGTTTGGTTACTAGCTTTGGCACTATCTGATATTCCCTTTAACTGCCATGCTTGCTCCATAACTCACGCAGCGTAAAATAAAATCTTGCATTCACTAGTGCATTTTCTCAGTCGACCTGCAGCTGCAGTGAACAGTCAGAAACCTATCCAAACACAGCCATGGACTTTTTTTTCTACTAAGTACATTTTTCCAAGGTGCTGCTTCTCTTATGAAGCTGCACGCATTGAGAGTAGCTTTGCTTCAACTCTTCAGATCCCTTAAGAGCCCAGGCCTGCTTTCCTTTTTTAGGTCAGATTCTAACCGAAACCGACAGGAATTTGGCCTCAATTGCTTCCACAGGATCAAGGTCTGGTTCAGTAAAGGATTAAGCCTATTGTTGCTGAACACACACTGCCAGTAAGGGACCTTTCCTTTCCTCTCATCTCTGTTCTTTGACTCAGCCTCACACAGACCTCTTTAAATAGCAGTGTAGGTTGCCACGTAAATGTTTGTCCTCGGATGCAATCATGTCACATTTGTTAAACCCAGTGCTAATTATGGGTAGGCTCTTCTAGACTTYTAGAAAAACTCAATGGTTTAATCAAATGCATTTGTTTTACTATTCCCGATTACATTTGGAACTATGTATTCTYAGATTTTTGATCTTTTATGTTCTCTGATGCTTGTGATTTCTGGGTGTTAAAATACCAAAAAGAGCRGCCGACGGTATCTCTAGGTCTATCAAGCCCTTGGCTAGTCAGTTTGTACCTTTAGTCATGTTGAAACATTTAGTTTTTCATTTATGTGCAATGAGTAACTGGACACACAGCCCCTCTGCTCCCATCTAAATGAGTACCATTCCAGCTTAAATGATATGTGGATTACATAGAATCATAAAGGTTGGAAAAGACCTCTAAGATCATCRAGTCCAACCRTCAACCCAGYACCCATGCCCACTAAACCATGTCCCGAAGTGCCACATCCACACATTTTTTGAACACCTCCAGGGATGGTGACTCCACCACTTCCCTGGGCAGCCTGTTCCAATGCCTGACTACCCTTTCASTGAAGAAAGTTTTCCTAATATCCAATCTAAACCTCCCCTGGAGCAACTTGAGGCCATTTCCTCTCGTCCTGTCGCTTGTTACTTGGGAGAAGAGACCAACACCCGCCTCTCTACAGCCTCCTTTCAGGTAGTTGTAGAGAGCAAGAAGGTCTCCCCTCAGCCTCCTCCAGGCTAAGCAACCCCAGCTCCCTCAGCCGCTCCTCATAAGACTTGTGCTCCAGACCCTTCAGCAGCCTCATTGCCCTTCTCTGGACACGCTCCAGCACCTCAATGTCCTTCTTGTAGTGAGGGGCCCAAAACTGAACACAGTATTCGAGGTGCAGCCTCACCAGTGCCGAGTACAAGGGCACGATCACCTCCCTCTGCCTACTGGCCACACTATTCCTGATACAGGCCAGGATGCCGTTGGCCTTCTTGGCCACCTGGGCACACTGCCGGCTCATGTTCAGCCAGCTGTCGACCAGCACCCCTAGCTGGGCAGCTTTCCAGCCACTCTTCCCCAAGCCTGTAGCATTGCCTGGGGTTGTTGTGACCCAAGTGCAGGACCCGGCACTTGGCCTTGTTGAASCTCATGCAGTTGGCCTCGGCCCATCGATCCAGCCTGTCCAGATCCCTCTGCAGAGCCTTCCTACCATCAGGCAGATCAACACTCCCGCCCAGCTTGGTGTCATCCGCGAACTTACTGAGGGTGCACTCGATCCCCTCATCCAGATCATTGATAAAGACGTTAAACAAGACCGGCCCCAAAACTGAGCCCTGGGGAACACCGCTCGTGACCGGCCGCCAACTGGATTTGACTCCATTCATCACAACCCTCTGGGCTCGGCCGTCCAGCCAGTTTTTTACCCAGCGAAGAGTACACCCGTCTAAGCCATGAGCCACCAGCTTCCTCAGGAGAATGCTGTGGGAGACAGTGTCAAAGGCTTTGCTGAAGTCCAKGTAGACCACATCCACAGCCTTCCCCTCATCCACTAAGCGGGTCACCCAGTCATASAAGATCAGGTTGGTCAAGCAGGACCTGCCCTTCATGAACCCATGCTGGCTGGGTCCGATCCCCCGGTTGTCCCGCACCTGCCTCGTGAGYGCCCTCAARATGAACCACTCATTACTGTTTCACACCCTGATTTATTCAAGAATATGGCAGACCTGTCAATTAATTGTTTCTGACAACAGCAGACAAGTCCCCTCCCTGTACCCTGTCTCAAAGGGAGCAGCTCAAGCTTCGGGACAGTACAGTCCCCTGCAGCCACCCAAGCATGCCTGGACAGTGCACAGTGGCACAAGTCACYGGCCTGGTTAAGCTGGAGCTGCAACTCTGCCAGATTGCCAAGCCGTTGGAATTTCCAAGCAAACGAGCTGCAGGATGCGCTCCTGGCAAGGCCAGCAACCCTTCACCCCTCCTGCTGCACCCACTCCCTGCCCTCAGCAGTGGGGACAGGCGCAACCGCAACCCGCCTTCAAGCTGATGAAGCATGAGCTGCGCTAGTTTGTTTTTCCCCTGTGCTGCCACCAGCCCGGGTCACCAATGCCGCGACACTTTAAGTATGCACCCCAACGAAGCACGCCCGCCTGCGTCCGGGGCAAAGCTCATGCATGGAAAGARATACACGGAGGCTCCCACCGCTTCCAGACCTTCGCTATCTGAGGGAGGGGGCAGGGGAAGGGAAGGCCAGGGAAGGCCGGGCCGGGCGCCCCCACGCACCTCGCTGGCCTCACCACAGGGCGCCCGAAGGGTCCACGGCCCCCAGGGCGCCGCCCCCTCCCCGTTAGCCCGGGAGCGGCCCGCCTGCGGGCGGCGCAGGCCCCGCAGCCATGGCGCTGCGGCGGGGACGGGGCGAGGCGGYGTCACGCAGAAGCGTCACAGGCGCGCGCGGTGAGCTCACCCCACCCCTTCGCGCTGCACCTCCCCCCTYCGTGGCGTCACAGTGGCGCGTTCGCCCCCACCCCCTCCGTCCCGCGCGTGACGTCGGCGCGTCCCGCTGTCCCGGCGGCGGGGCCGGAGGAGGCGGCAGGTGACGGCGGCGGGCTGCGCGGCGCKAGCCGGCCGGCCCGGCGGGTGAGTGCCTGACTGACGGACTGACTGCCTGAGGCCCTGGCGCCGCCGCGGGTGGGGGGAGGCCGCCACCAACGGCTGCTCCAACAGCCCCCCTCTTCCGCGGCGCTGCCCCCTCCTCCGCCGGCGGCGCTGCCCGCGGCGGGGAGCGAGCGAGCGAGCGGGCGGGCGGGAGGGCAGGCTGGGGCGGGTGCCGAGGCCTCGCCGCGCCGGTGGGCGCCGGCCCTGAACAAAAGGCCGGCGAGCGGCGGGKAGCAGCGCGATGCGGGCCTGTGGAGGGGCGGCCGGCCCGGCGGGGAGCCGTGCCCGGTATTGTTGGGGGGAATCACCCACCCCCGCCCCGCCCGCGGCGTCACGTGACGGGCGTTGGGGCCGCGGCGGCGCAGGGCGCTGCCGGCCGGCCCGGCGGGGAGGCCTGTCCCCGCCCGGCCGCGCCCAGCGGCTGGGGCAGCCGCGACCGGGCTCCGCTGAGCCCGCGCCCCGCCGCCGCCGCCGCCGGCGGCGAGCCTGCCGGTCCTTGCGGTAGGCCCCCGCCGGGTCCCCTCTGCGGGGCCGGGGCCCTCCCGCCGCCGGCGCTTCTGTGCGGGGGTTTGCCTCTGAGGGAGGCGGCATCCCTCCGCCCGTGTGGCGTTACGGGCGCGCTGTCGGCCGGGTCGGGGCCCCGGTTTCCCGGTTTCGTTTTGTTCGGTAGTAAAATAGGTTAGGAGCATTAGCTGTAGCGTCGTCACGCGTGGCAGAACCCCCTAAGCAAACGAGCGCGACGCTTCAATTCTTAGACCGATGTGCAGCGCTTTAAATAATTCTGTGCTGCGTGTTGTCACTCGCCTTTCAAAATGTCACTGCTGTAGCTGGCTTACTTTGATTACCGTAATGAGCTGTGTGAACCTAGAATGGAAGTCGTACAAACAGTCATAGGAGCACAGTACAAAGGATGTGAAGAGAAGTAACTGGGGTTCTTAATGGAAGTGCTTTTGTTTCTTTGTGCTTGATGGTCTCGGCTCAAGTGTTTGGATTGCATCCCTTCAGAATGTTAAAGTGGGACATGGAAATAGGTCCGGCTTTTGGTGCGGTACGTATTGCCACCACTGAAAAATTGTTACAAAATATTTAGTACATATGAGTTTTTCATACAAACAAGATAATTAGAATGGTGAAATAGTTAAAACCAAATAAAAGTATGGGGTTTTAAGTCTTAGCATAACTTTTCTGTGATACGAACTAGAAATACTGTAGGTTTTGTTGCTGGTGGTGTAGTATGCAAATATACGTTGAATAATTACAAGGAGGAGTAGGGAGCAGAGCTTTAAAACATTTTGCTTTTGTCAGATTTGTAATGCTAAAAATACAGTCCTGCTACTTTGTTAGCTGCTGCCTCCGGACAGTGGGCTACTTAAAAATAGCTCTTAAAGCATCTTTAAAAATGCACTACCAAAAATTACAGTTAGTAATAGTATTGAAGATGCAGTGAAATCTGAATATTGATTTGGTCATTTTGAGTAAATCTTAAATATTGCATGTTTGCAAGAACTTGCTTTATAGTCTTGTGTGGTTAATACTGTGGTTTCTTTCCAAGTGAATCAAAGTACCAATTGTTAAAATTGCTATAATGCAGAATCTGTACTGAGTGAAAGAAAAAGTTCTGTTCTTCTTGGTTTTTTCAAAATATACTGCATCAATTTAGATGTAATTGAATTGTTGCTTATTTAGAGAGCTGGAACTGCAGTATTTTTAAAGGCTGGACTCCTGGAATTGGTAGGAGGAGGGAAAAGTAGGTGGGAAAAGTAGTTTTGTTGAAATTGATCCCCCCCTCCCCCCCTTCTGTGTGTGTTAATCTATATAGATGAAGAGATGTTCCTGTACTTACTTTCTGTTTCTGAAGCACTGATAACTTCAGATGAAGCTGTTTGTGCTTTATTTTCCACACAGTACCATTTTATTTGAGGGAGAAACTAATATTTTGCTCTGTTAAATAATTGAAACAGGATATATGCTCAAAATTCAGGTCCAATGCTCCAGCTGTAGCATAGGAGAAGAACCTCATTTTGAATAAATATGTAGCAGCTCAATACCAAAATGGTTGACTGTTCTGCACTTGACTATTCTTCTGTGATTCAGTTCCAAATGTATATATAAGGGTTGTTCTTTTATTAATATGTAATAGCAAAGGATAAGGAATGATGGGCAACTTGAAGCCTCATCACAATCAGCAGTTCCTGAAGATATTCGAAGTTTAAGAAATAGATACAGAAAAGAAGGTAAGAACAGGAAACAGCGAGGTTATTTGTTGTGCTATCCAGTGCCCAGGGACAGTTTAAAAAATAGCTGATAAGCTCAGTACCTTGAGCTGATACTATATTGACAGTAGCAGACCTTCAGACAGGAGAGTGATTTTTCCTATTTAAAAAACCAGCCACCTTCCTTCGTTCTTCCCACAGCATGTGGTGATTTGTAGGGAAGAGCGGAATTCCGGGGTTCTTTTTCCCCTCCTGCCCCCCAATAATTGAGTTACGAGTTAGGGAGCTTGATGGAAAAATCCAAGTATTTAATTACAGTGGAGCATTTATTCTTTTGAAATAATGCTGTAGATGTTGAGTTTTCAACCTAGGAGGGGAAAATGATGAATTTTTGATAGCTGCTTTAGAGTAATCTGTACAGARTTGCAGCATTCATCTGTCATTTGAAGTCGGACTCAAATAATAGTCTTTGGGCGGTTTGGTTAGAAGCTGGTGTTAGTTGAATTTACCAATGGTTTATGCTTGTTTATTTTTAAAAAGCTAAGCTTTTACTTACAGAAAAGGCTTCTTAAGACTGTAGGTAACACTTCATCGACATTTAGGAGCTGGCTTCTTAAATATGTAAGTTTCTGGGATTTTTTTATTGTTGCTGTTTATTCCAAAGAAATAGTAAAGTGGAAAAAATTGGGTCTGATAGTTTACTGGGAATCCAGTGGGCACAGTTGACTGAACTAACAAGAAATTATTTCATTCCACCTTGGTCTAGTGAAAACTTGAAATTTTTGCTAAGGAGAACCTGAAATAATTTTTGGGAGGTCRGTCTGGTAGGAAGTCCACCACTTCAACATCTTAAAGTTGCGTGGAAGAAGCAGACATGCCTTCTCCCAGCGAGCATCCTGAGGGACTTTCAAGGGGACAAAGAGAGCAGTTAAATGCTGGCTCAGCCTCAGTTTGGGAGGGAGTGTTGCCCAATTTAAATTCTTGCTCCTGATCAGTGGGATTCTCTCCTTCATCTGTTGCATCTTGAATGAAAGCTTCAAAATCAGTGTGTGATAGGATGCATGGATTTAGCGAGGGTGCAGAAGGAARGGATACTTGCAAGTTTCCGCAGATAGCGTAACTCCTCATACTACATGCTTTTCTAGCATAGAAAATTAATTGTTAAGTACAGAACACAGCTCTTACCCACTTGACTTAAAAGGARGAATTGTCATCCAGGAAAGGGGGTGTGTGTAACCACAAGCGTCTTTTATCCCATTTAGTAAAATTTTCAAGACTGGCTTGTTAAATAAATAACAATGTCATGAAATGTAGAGGTTACCTGAAGTCAGTTTGTGAACTAGTTCTTTTTAAGAGCTATGCAGCAATTAGAAAGTTGCCTTACCATAATCCTATAATTATGCCCTAAGTGGATTCTTCTAGGTATAATTACATACCTTGAATATGTGCATGCATTTTTATTTCCCAAGAAATCTGCCAGAACTGACCCAAGCTTTTTTCCCCCATCGCCACGTAACRTTTGGTTTTATGATGTGCTACCTCTAATAGTGGATTGCGAGAGATAGTGGATTGCAGGAGGTAGTAGATAAAAGGCTTCAAGTGATACCTACGCAAGTAACAGAAAGCCACCTCCTAAGATGGACTGAACACCACACCCACAGCATCAAGCAACTGTGTCTTTGATCATAGCAAACATASTATCTTGTCTGAGTGAATTAGTACAGCCAATATTTTTATGCGATTGCAGCTCTTGGTTTCAGATTGATGTGTGAAGAAGGGGGAAGCTGCTAGAATGATGAGGGGAGAAAAGGTGTGGATAGGCTTGTTAACTTTTGCATTTTCCTTAGGAGCTCTTTCTAAAAATAGCTGCATGGAGTGTTACATGGAGCTCAGCTATAAAGAAAATAACATAGTTGAGTAATGTGTCTTATACTGAAGTCATCTGAACATTTCATTCTGATGTTTTTAATGATAAATGTTGGATCATTTGATGAAGGACTATAGCACAGAATACTATAATACTAAATGCTCATGTTCTTTTAGGGCCTTATCACTCCTTGACTTTGCTTAACTCTGTACATGTCTGATCTGCACTGTATTTATACTGAAGTGATTCTTTCCTTGAGCAAATTGAATTATAAGGCATGACATTCTCGGGTCTGCTTCATATCATTCCTATAYGTAACTTTTTGCAGCAACTGGAAATTGTAGTTCAAAATGCTTAAGAATCATCTTGAAAGCTACAGCCCAGAAGGAAGATACAACTCTGTGGCTCATGGTCTTTTTACAGAGGATTCCCAAATACTTTCTGTAACTAAGGGTGGCTCTTTCAGGTTAAGACCTTTCTGTTTAGGGTGTGAGAATGTAACAATGAAATCTTGATGGTCCCCCTGCCCTCTCACGAGTTTGCAGATTCCTACTTCCCCACTGTAGAGTTATTTAGGTATTTGGTTTCCAGTGATTATTATGTATTTGTGAAATGACTTAGCTCAGATACTGGTTGGTGACATAGGCAAAATATATCGTGACTGACATTACCCCTCTCCAGRCTAGCAGGTATATTACCTTAGAGGTGTGGAGGCTGAGTTGCATCCTTGTCCTCTTTTTCAGAGATTGCAT
>JASVER010000029.1:6433129-6574198 GCA_030449065.1 Oceanodroma leucorhoa | reverse complement strand
GAGTTGCATCCTTGTCCTCTTTTTCAGAGATTGCATGCATTCATTCCATGAATGAACCTCAGAGCCCTTCTTTATATATATTTCTTTATATTTCTTTATAAAGAAATAAAGGAAGATCCTAATGAATCCTTTTTTTCTTTACCTGTTAAGTATCAAATCTAGCTCAAAGAGTTTGTTTATAAGCTAGCATGAGGACATACATATGTAAATTTATAAAGAAAAAAGTGCTCAACAGTTCCAAGATTCATTCATGAAATGAATGCATGTGATCTCTGAAAAAGAGTAMAAGGATGCAAGGCTCTGAGCTACAGACTGCTTGAAATACGGTGAGGACCTAGGGGAAATCAGCTGTTTGCATGCACTGTTTTCTCCTCAAGCATCTGATACTAGCCCCTGTTAAGAGACAAGATACAAGCCTGGATAGTCCTTTGGAACAATATGATATGGATAGTTTTATAAACAGGTTTAGGAAGACATTGTGACTTTTTAAATTCTCTGAATATAAGCAGTCATTTATTAGAGGTTAAATTTGCATAAACATAACATGCTCCTTACTTTGGTCTTGTTTCTCCTTTTGTGTACATGGTCACTTTATGGAAATGAGCCATTAACTTCTTATAGTTACAGATAATTGCCTTTATAATACTTTAGAAGAAGATAATTTGCTTAAGTCAGACATCAAAATAATTGACATCAAAACTGTGGGCCAAAATTGGTTATTGCAAAAAATAAAACRGAAGTCTGATGATATTTTTATCGAAAATAGCCTGCATCAGGAAAATGAAAGCACAGTAATTTCTTCTCTGTAACAGGACCATGGCATTGTATTTTGCTTGCTCATACCTCTGTACAACATTGTAATGGTGATATTATTTGCTTTCCATTAGTTTGCAGAGAAGCTGAAACACTGTAGTGTACCGTTGGGCAGGACAAATAAGGAATGAGCCAGCCTTGGGAAAGAGGACCGGCCATCCTAACTGGAGACATCTGAAGAGAGGACATTTTAGACTTGTGGCATGCTTCAGTAGAAATTAGTCAGAAGAAGTAAGCTGCTGTTTTGTTAATGGACTTATACGTGTCAGCTCCTTGACAGACTATTTAGTTGCAGTTAGAATTTGACCTGGAGTTTGAAAAATGACTCRGTTTTGTGGGAATTTACTTTTTCTTCCAAGAGTCCTAGAAGGCCCTGGGGTCTTTTCATACAGTTTTTATACATCACCTCTTCCGTACTTTGTGTGTGAATGAAGGCACTCTAGGCTGTGCACCCTAAGCTTACAAATTMAATATATGTTTTAATATTAAAAATAAAAAAGCCCACAAAAGGATAATAGAGAGGTGGGATCTGGCAAGATTGTGGACTAGCTCCTTCTTAGTTGGCTTTAGGCTGTATTTATGTTAAAATGCAGTGTTCAGACGCTTATTGTTTCTTCATTTATACCTGAACTGAGGATCTAAATATTTCAAATAAAATTATTTGTAGAACTTGTCCTTGAGTTTGATTAATTTTTAGCCTCATTATTCAATAAGATAATTTTCCCTGTTGCCAGAAGTGACTTAAGGGAACCCAACCCTCCAAAAACCAGAGCTTTACTGTTTGATAGCAGTTCTAATATGAAGCCTGTTTTGGTTAAACCTTGTTATAAAATATTACTCTTAATTTCAGGAAAAGTATTCTRTGGTCAGTTTTGTTCAGTTTTTAATACCATGAAGTTGCAATGAAAGTGCTTCCACAGCCATAACATAGCAGAATAGCAATCCTACATGGTTTTCCTCCTTTCTGAAGTATTACCTCTTCAATAAAAATCTACATGTACATCCTCATAGCAGCTTATAAACAAACTCTATGACCTAGATTTGATACTTAGAAAGGTAAACAAAAAAGGATTAATTAGGATCTTCCTTTAAAAATGAAAAGTGAGACAGCATCAGTTTAGTTGATATGAATCTTCAAGTGCATAATTGTCCTGTATTCTGAGCACATGCAACTGCAGTTGTGCTTATCTTTTAAGAGTTTTATGTTGCTGGGTAGCACTTGCTTAGAGATAAGGGTTTATTCCTCCAGCTGTATTCATTTTACACAAAACATTTTCCTCTGAGTCATTAAAAATCACATAGGAATTTCAAGATAAGGCATTTRCTCCTTTCTTTTCATATTTCCTTTTCATTATTGTCTTGATCTAGTAAGGAATCAACCCTAAAATTAATGGGTGACCTATTGAGCACAGTTCAAATGTTAGCATTTTTGTGCTTTCAGTGAACAGGTGAGAACTTTCACTCTGCTTCTAGTTTACTAGTAAGTTAGCTCCTGGTATCAGAATTTGATYTGTCAAAATGCATTGCATTTTTAATCCCAGCATTGCATTTTAATCCCCTCCAAAATCTTAATTATGATACGCGACTTSTATAGAAGTTACTTATCTACAGGTTGTTTTAATCTTTTCTTTGACTCTAGAAAGGATAACCTTATAAAGTGTATTCAGGGAGAAGCAGCCCTTTGTAAAACTAGTGTGGAAGTAAAAATCTCTGCTGCTGTGCCTTTTTGCACAGTAGTACCTCATTATGGRAGCACTTGAAAATTCAGATCCTTTACCTGGTTAGCGCAAATTAAGCAATACATGGATTTCTCTTTTCAGCTCTTCTGTTGTGAGATACTCATTGGGTTGTATTCGTGGGTATTCTGAAATCTCAACAGCTTTTCTTCCCCCCTTTTTCTAATAAGTTTCTCATTATAAAACCCTAGTTTTGGTGTAAAATTCTGTTGCGAAATAAAACCTCAGAAGTGTAAGGCTCCCTGAAAGCAACTTGTTCACAACATTGTTAGCGTGGATCTCACAGATGGATGTGTACTGTACAGTAAGAAGATGGATATGAGGTGGTAGGTAATGCTGTGTCTGTATCTGGCATGCTGATTTAAGAACTAGTATGCAGATTGGTCTTTAATCTCAGAGAAAGAGATTCAGATATGAAACTGAAACATAGGTGGATACAATTATGTGCTACTTCAGGAAAAAAATATTTGAGCTGTAGAGCTTTTAAAAGAATGATTTGATAAAAAATGGATTAAAGAGGCATTGGTTTTTTGAGAGGAAATTATAGTGATAGAAGGGAACAGACAGCGTACAGAAATACATTTTTAAGTAAATAGCACTTAATACATTATTGTAAAGATAAATACAGATACTGAAGCATAATTTTTTTTTTTTTTTTAATCCCAGCATGTATTCATAAGATGCTTAAAGCAGTGGAGGCTTTTACAGTAACACTAGGCATTTTCTCTTGAGGTAACGCATTCTGCTAGGAATGTGTATAACACTGGAACAGGCCGTCCAGGGAGGTTGTGGTATCTCCGTCCTTGCAAGTTTCAGAAAACCTCAGCTAGACAAAGGTACGGCTGATCTGATCTAGTATTGGTGGTAGTGCCATGTGGAGCAGAGAGTGGACTACATGAGTTCTAAAAGGTCTCTTTTGGCCCACACGCCTGTGATAGTTTTGCATGAACTATTTCTAGCTGCTTGTACAACAAAGGCTAGTTTCACTGAAAGGCTGTTTTGCTGAATATCAGCCTCAAAGCTCCTTGGGGATTTAAATGAAAAAAGGCACCTTTTTAGGCCCCATCCCCCAAAGCCCATTCTTCTCCCTCATTTGATATCTGGCGTTTGGTTTTGATTGCTAATAAATAAGAACATAAAAGGAAAATTATAATGAAACAGACTGTGGAAGATTGCCATGGAAAAAATGTAGTTGAGAAGGCATTTGCATATTTAGGCTAGAATTTTTCAGCTACTGAAATCCTACACAATGCCAAAGTGACACAGTTTTGCATTCCCTGCATCCCCTGGTTACGAAATCGTCTTTAATGACAGAAATAAGATATGGCTAGAGAAGGTAGATGCAATGACTTCACAGACCAATCAARTCATGGTTGTGTGTCTTCTGTGATATACTGCTCCTTCTGCTGGGCTGCAACGATTCCTTTTGAGATGCACTTAGCTATATCAGGGAGTTCACTTGGTGTTTAGGAAAAAGGAATCCAGGATGTCTTTTGAAAAAGCCACCTCAGTTTTTCAAATCTGGTTCTTTCTGCAGCCCTGTGGTTGTTTTGAGCCCAGTTTGAGGGATGGTATACCGTGGTGCATGGGGACTGAGAAACAGAGCAGGGGAATACTTCAGCTGGGTGCTGCTGCCAGGCATGTTTTCTACTGTGGAAACCTAGTCTGAGGTACTGTTCAGGCAATCCCTTAATCAAATGGATGATCACCAGTACTGTGAAGATTGTTTTAAGTTCAGTGTTTGCAGCTATAGATCACCTCTTGAGGAAAGAATCATAGCTTCTTTAAATTTCCTGAGGAGGCTCCAAAGTAACTGGCTGACTGAAGGTTCATTAATCAACGCTACTTCAGAGAAAGAACAGAGGAAATTCCAAAATTTGTTTTCTAACTTGGCATGATAACGTGCTGAAAATKAAACAGATAAAGATTGGTCATTAGCAAATGAAATTCTCCCAGTACTCGATCTAGTCTGTCAGCTCAGGAAAAAGAATGTTAACCTGTCAGTTTCTTTGAGTTTCATAAATGATAACTTACCTTAATTTAAGGTAAGGATCTCATTCTGTGGATGTTGAGGTCAAAGGTGATGTAAGGTGCCAGTTTAGGTTGACATAATAAACTGATTTAAATCTATCTTTGATCCTCTGCAGGATGGCTGGCTGTGGTGAAATAGATCATTCGATCAACATGCTTCCCACAAATAGGAAGACCAACGAGTCGTGTGCTAACGCAGCACCTTCCCTGACAGTCCCCGAATGTGCTATCTGCCTGCAAACGTGCGTGCACCCAGTAAGTCTGCCTTGTAAACACGTTTTCTGCTATCTGTGTGTGAAGGGAGCTTCTTGGCTTGGGAAGCGATGTGCACTCTGCCGGCAGGAGATTCCAGAGGATTTTCTTGACAAGCCAACCTTGTTGTCACCAGAAGAACTCAAAGCGGCAAGCAGAGGCAATGGAGAATATGCTTGGTACTATGAAGGTAGAAATGGTTGGTGGCAGTATGATGAACGTACCAGCAGAGAGCTGGAAGATGCCTTTTCCAAGGGTAAAAAGAGCACTGAAATGCTAATTGCTGGGTTTTTATACGTAGCAGATCTTGAAAATATGGTTCAGTATAGGAGAAATGAGCACGGACGTCGCAGAAAAATAAAACGGGACATCATAGATATACCAAAGAAGGGAGTGGCTGGGCTGAGGTTGGACTGTGATGCTAACACTGTCAACCTGGCAAGAGAGAGCTCCGCTGACGGTGCAGACAGCACGCCGACTCCGGGGGCTGCAGCTGTGCAGCCTCTAGCATCCATTTCTGCTAGGCCTGTGCCGTCACTAGATGGTCAGCTGATGAGTCCTTCAACGCCGTCACCTGATGCAAGCAATTCTCTAGAGAACTCTTTTGCCCACTTGCAAATAAATGGAGACAGTATGGCTGAAAGGAGTCATAGGGGAGAGGGAGAAGAAGGCCACGAATCATCATCTTCTGGTAGGGTGCCCGCCCCTGACACCTCTGTTGAGGAGACCGAATCGGATGCTAGCAGCGATAGCGAGGATGTGTCTGCCCACCTTCAGCAGCTCCCGTCCTCTGTCCAGCAGAGACACTTGAACGCAAATGCAAGCCAGCCAGGAGCCGATAGACCAGTGGCAGGGGGCGGGGTGGTAAACACAAGCGTAAGATCTAGAAGGCCCGATGGACAGTGCACAGTCACTGAAGTTTAAATCTAGAGCCATGCGATTAAAAACTCAGTCCTGTATCTGTAAATTTCCTGTCCACGTTGGCATTGCACTCAAACCTAGCAGTGTGTTTGGTGGGAGGGTGGGGTGAAGGGGAGAAACAGATTTGGCCTGTTTAACTTAAGTCTCTTAACATGTCTTAGCTGGAAGACTCTAACTGTAGGAAACTGGGTTGTCTTGTTAATGGTTTGAAAGCTGCTTAGCAATACCCAGTTTTCTTGAAAATGTCTTGTGTTTATTTCATAGCATTTTCCCCTTGGAGATACTCGATCCCTTTTTGGCCAATGTATATCTACTGTACAACTTGAATTGTCTTCATTATCTGAGTGTTGCATTAAGTGTCTTACTACTTTCTGCATGGATTGATGTATGAAAAGAACACTAAAGCAATGTGGGAGCAGGCAAGATGTTGGGTGTGAGCCGGATGCTTAATTTAATGTGAGGAAATAGATGTGAGTTTGGAGTTAAAATGTGTTTTTACTAGACAAGAGCAATCATTTACCTTCCTTCAGTGGAAATGTAAATATACTGTTAACTTTTGTTGCAAATTCTTACCTATACTCTCTTCATGGCATTTTCAGTGGCTTTGCCATCTAGTCCTTGTAGTTTTGTTTTTGAGGTCTTTCTTGATCTGTCTCGTTTTTGTTACGGAATTTATAATTTAATAAAATACATTTTATCAGTAACAATCTTAGATATGTCTCCAGTTTAATTGAACTTCACTGGAGGAACTTTAAAGAAAGCTATCGCAGCTTTCTGCCTTTGCCAAAAGGGAGGACTGGCTCTGAGTGGTATCTTGAAGCTCTTGCAGCCCTGACTGGCTGTCTCTCAAACACAACACTGTAGGAGTATGTCTTTCTACTGAAAAATCGTGAGTTGTAGGCTTAATGCTCATATGGGTTTAACACTCGCTTCTCAGCTGAAGAGCTGATCAACTCGCTTCACTGTTAACAGTGGGCACAAGTATCACACACAGCCTTATTTTTAACAGCAGAAATGTTGAAATAAAAGAGCATAAGTTATCAAACTTGACCCTGTAACAAAGAACATGGATGTTAAGGACTATATTGCTGTTTATCTGTTCTTCATAGCAAAACTAGTGGCTGCACAGAAAAAGTAGCTTTGTGYTTGTATTAGAAATGCATCTCCTAGATTGCTACAAACTGACTTCTGTGTATTAGAGAAGGTTAGAAGTCAGATCGTGAAAAGCACAGCTTGTCTTTTCTGTCTATGGCAGTTGGTTTACATTTTTTCAAATTGAGAAACAGCATTTGCTGATTCTGGACTCAATCTTTAAAATAAAGCTAATTAAATTCCAAATTTTAGTACACATATCCCTGAATAGAAAGGGACAGTAGCTGATACATAGGTACTACACATCTTCAGACAAAATTTGCTGTAGGCAAACAACCATTTGAAGGGAATTAAAAGGGCTGATTTTTAAAAATGGTAAATTTGAACTTCTAAAATGTTGTCCTTACTGTAATGATGGCTGATGTGTCTAATCTTGGGCAAAGCTGTGCCAGCCCTCCAGTTTGTTTCCTCTGCCCACAGGTGAGATCAGTGGGTCAATGGACAAAGGAAAGCGCAGAGGAGACTAGGATGGAATAAGGCAGATTTCCTTCTTTCTCAGCTAGGAACGGATCTCTTGATCAGAGATTTTTACATCACCTTCCAGTTTCATAAGGACATAAGCCAGTAACATGGACTTCAAAAGGAAAGAGGATGGAATGTTTTTTCTTCTGTTTGTTAGTTGCCAGCTGTTTTATTTCTCTGTTTTGAGTTAACACACAGTGGCTCTAATCAAAGTCTGACTTTGTGCTGCAAAAACCTTCAGTTAGAACACTTCTGCTATGTGTACACATTTTACTTCATGTGAGGGTATGTGCTGTTGAAGAATGCAAGAAGCAAAATACAAGAACTTGATTCGCTGTGTACTGAATTTCAGGATTTTCAGTCCAGACAGTCTACAAATAATTTTATCAGTGATTATCCTTGGGGGTTCTTGACCAAAGTAGAGGGGCAGACCTCTGTTCAGCCAAACACTCATGATGATGCTTTTGGCTCTTGCTGGCTGTTTGCAGCTGTGAAATACTAAAATTAGTTAAAGTGAGGCTGGTGAGAGCTTAATAGCCAATCATCAGAGTGGCAAATGCACTCCCCAGATCAAGCTAGGAAAAAGTAGTAACCGGTAATTCCCATCTATACCTTTAAACCATTACCTTCAGTAGGAGACGTGTTCTCTGTCAATTTTAGCTAAGCCACAGCCACACTGCATTGTGTGTTTTTTCTGTAACTCCATACATTAAGTGATTTTCAACTTGTACAACGTAGCTAGAGAAATGCACAGTGGAGCAGAATGGAGAGGAAAAAGGAAATTAAAATACTAGTGAGATGATAGTTTTTAGTTATATTAAAATACTATAAAATCTACCGCATGTCTTCCTTTCCAGGAGAACAGATAACCACAGATACAGGAATCCTATGTCATGGTAAAAAAATCACCAAGTATTCAGCAAGAACACCTAGCTTACCTAGATTGCCCATTTGGCAAGTATATTTCTGTCAACAGCAAATATGATAAAGTATCTATATTGCTAAAAGTGATCCCCAACATCCAACCTTTAAACGCTTGGTGCAGAATCCACCCCCCATTAAGCGCTCGGGCTGTCCCAGTACACAGAGGCAAGGGAACAAGACAGGCATTTCACAATGTAAGAGGAAACCTAGTTTGCTTAGGAAGGAGCTGGCAAACTAGCCCCTAGGAAATAAAAAAGCTAGCACACCATTTAATTAGGAGATTGGGCCGTATCAATTTTGAGGTTTCTAGTTTATTTTGTGCATTTAGTGCTTGTTTGTTTTTAGGCCATTTCTGAAGGGGAACAAAACCAGATGAAGCTTGTAGTCCTTAATAATTGTAAAGAAAATACAAATGCTATTTATAGCATTCTATGAAACAAAGCATTTAGGTTTGAAATTGGTACAATGGGATTCCATTTCATCTCACTCAGTCTAGAGCTCTCGTGCTAGCACTCATGGTAATTTAGTTAGGCTGGTTTTCATGCGAAGGGCTGTACTTGCTTTTAAAACAGAAAAGAAAACAGAGAATATGGTATTAGGCTGCTCACAGAATCCTTGATCAAAACAAACACCTGTAATTATCTTCAGAATCTCCTGTAGCTATGTTTGGTATATTTGCGATTCCAACAGACCAGAGGACAAAATGAGTTTCTGTAACCTTTCCTGAAAGTGTCTTACTCAGTACTAGTTAATTATTTGTCCTGTTCTTAGAAGCAAACATTGGCCTTTGATACAAATTAGAGAGGATGGCTGGGGAAATGCATTTGCTGAAAGGAGAAGTAAGCTCACTGTCTACAAATCAAAATGGGAAGAGCTCCCCAATAGGTGTACATACTGAGTTTCACTTACTGGCAGCACAGGTCTAGTTCAACTGCCTGACTATACTAAGACATCTGTGCTTCAGAAGTCATGAGTTTGAAGTCCTTTAGAACAAGGGAAAGAATCCAGCTGCACTGGAGGCTAACAACTGAGCCGTTGGATAAAAAGGAGGCAGGAGGGAGAAAAACCAGCTCACTACTCTCTCCCCATGTTCCCATTCCTGTCTCTTCTCTAACCTGGAAGTAAAAATTAAATCTTATTTTTGGGGAAGAGAGATTTGAACTCTTCCTCCAGCAGCAGCTTCAGGTGTGAAGGCAAACAGGCGGGATCACCAGGGCAGAGTAAGTTCCTTATCCTCCCAGAGGTGCCAGCTCAAACACATCCCTTTCTTCAGCATTTCTTTTGGTTGCTTCAGGCTATACACACTCCCTGCTGTGAAAGCCATATAGTAAAACATCCCCAGCAGAGCCCAGCATCTGCTCGAAAGCTGCAGAATCTTAACAGGCAGTCCAGGCCTAATTCCCATCATTGATCTATCCCAAGATCCTCAAACATATGTACAGTTACCTCGCTGTCTAAAACTCAGGAATCTTGCCACACTGTAGAAATCGTAACATGGATTTCCATCCAACGAATTGCCTCCTTTTCCTAACGGAACTTGTTTCATGTATCTAGAGTTAGTTATGCCTGGTCAGAGCAAGAATGCACATCAGTAGCACGTAGCCCAAAGCTTCCCCCTTAACATGCTCCCCTGGAGTACTTGGGTCCTGCGCTCAGCTCTCAGTCCCTGCTGCTGGATTTAGAGACAAGTGCATCCTAACCAACATACAGGAAACACTCAGTCATGGATATGTCTGCATGTGTTTGCTCTCACAGATGTTTCATTTTAAGAATCATCTACCAAAGCAGGGACTTGGTGTCAGTTTCTAATTGCTAAAGGGAAAACCCACCCCACTGAGTTACCTAATTACTTGCACCATCACCAGCATGAAGTGGAGACTGAATTCCAAATCTTCTGGTCAGCCCAAATATGCCCTACCAGTAAAAATACTCTGAAGACAGAAATAGACAGATCCACACACAAGTCCTTCCAGAATGCTGAAGTACTCAGACCACCCAGTCAGTCAAGGACACCCCACTTAGGGGCATGATACATCATGGCCTTCCAAGATTTCAACTAGATTCTACGTAAAGAATCAGGTCAGCAGTTTGCACGTGCTCAGCAGCACAGATCCAGGCTATGGGAATGTGCAGATGTGTATGTACGTAGCTGGTTCCTCAAGCAGTGAGAAGACACTTAAATGCATTTAAGAGCTGAATCAGTGTCAGTGAATGAGGGCTATAAGCTCCTCAGTAAGTTAGAGCTTCTCCTGTAAAAATCACCATTAAAACTGAAGTATCCTTGGATACTTTCTCAGCAATTATACAAAGAACTGACTGAAGATGAAAAAATAAAAACTATCATCTCGCCAGTTATCATCCCTTCAAAGCTGCTTAAAGACACTGGTCTCACATTGGGGAACTCATATTTTGCAGCTTTAGATGCACCTGTTCTGCAAATAAATAAACCTCATATCTTTCAAGCAATTTATTTCCATACCAGTTAGAAAAACAAAATTAACTCCAAAGAAAATAATCTTCAGCCTCATACCAAAAGAATTATAGTTCTATTCTCAGCACAGTATTTACCTTTACATACTAATTTCACTAATTCATTCAGTGGGTGATTAGGACAGTAAAGAATCTGCCGGGGATTTCTCTGTGGTTGCACACCAAATATGTCTGCCTGACCTGAACGACAGGAATGTTAATTCCAGTTTAAATGAAAAAGTCCTTAAATGATTCAGTTTAATGCCTGCTTTAGTGAAAGCTTTGTTTGCAAAAAGGTCAAGAACATTTCTTATGCATTGACCATCATTTATGTTTTGGTCTTCTAACCAATGCCTCCAAATTGGCAGGCCCACCCCATACAGTTCCGAAAACGTCCTTCTCTGTCCTTAGGGCAGCTTCCATTGGTAGCTCTCTTCCCGCTGTCACCACCTTTTTCATAGCCCGAATCACGCTGGCTGGACCCTCTGTATACTGACTCAGCCAGGCTCGGGCTTCTTCTAATGCTCCGGTTTCATCTGCAGACGACAACGTCTCCTCTGAGAGCCCAAGGCGCAAAGCTCTCTCAGGGTCCACCCTGGCCGCCCCGCTCAGCAGCCGGAGGGCAGCCCCACTGCCAACGATCCGCACCAGCCGGGCAGCTCCTCCCCAGCCTGGCACCAGACCCATGTGCTTGTGGACAAATCGAATTTCACTCCCAGGCGTCATCAACCTGTCAAAGAAGAACAAACACGCAGAGGTCAATCCGTGCGTTGACTTCCGTGTTCAGCTCGCCCCCACTCAATTTTCTATTTTCTCCTCCCCTCTGCTTCCAAAGGCTGATACTACTTGACAGCATGCTGATTACAGCCAGTATCGTAATTTTTACATCACTCGGTGCCTTAGCTGCAGCTTTTGGCCCTTCCCAAAGAGAGATACGTAGACTGCCACAAGTAAAGATGCTTAGTGCCCACACTGATACCTGTAGTCAGTTCTAAAAAATGTTTGAAAGCAGAATTGCAAAGATGGAGGGCACGTTACACTTATTCACCGTGCCAACACTGCCTTACTAATTCATGCCTGAAACAACAGGGGTTGGGGTAAAACCGAAGCAGACTAGCCCACAAAACATATTTCTCAAGAGGATGGATTGTGGTCTTACTATTTATCTGTGCTGGGGAGGTTCTGTCAGCACGCCGGTGCTTCATTACAGCACACCTGGGGGTTTTTTGTTCCGTACTTTAGAATTTCCATGTGAGTTTGATTTTTGACTGCTCACTACAGCAAGGGAAGTCAGGATGGATGCTCTTCTCATGGCTTACAATGTATAATAGAATTGCTTTCTATTTATGCCTTACAGTGTGTAATAGAATTGCTCCCCTCCAGAAGGTAGAGTCACATCCCTCTTTTCAAAGATTTCATATCTTTCCTTCTTTTCTACAGTTTGTCACCTCCCTTATTTAAGCACTCACCCTAGGGCTGATTAAGCTATCTCCCTTGAGGAGCTCTGCTGCAGCGGATTGTACTGTCTCCGCATAGTGTTCACACTGACACAAGTTAGATTAGTGGAAAAAGCCTYTAGAAACAGAAATACCTAGAAAAGCTGTATAGAAGCAAACCAGTATTTGCTCTTAAGATGATGTTCTGCAGCGTGGTTGCTTGCTGCTGCTTATAACACAAGGGATGTAAATTATACTCTGGATTAGCTTCTGCTTCAACCACTAATGGGCTTTCTGAAGATAAATCATGTAATACTAAGATCTACACACAAGTCTGTTTCCTAACAATGCAGTTTTCCGTAATGAAAATACCAAGGTGAACAGCTGTAAAAGGGGAAAGAAAAAGAAAACCTTTAAAAATGCAACTACTTCTAGGAACTCGCAGTTCCCAAATCTGCTTAGTTATTGTTAATTGTAAGTTTGCTTGGTTGCTTTTTTTCTCAACCAGAGCACCGTCAGCGTTCATACCGTACTATAAAGCACCAGGGCTGAAGAGCTTACGCTTTATCCCAGACCCAACACAATGCACAAAGGCAACAGCTGACACGCCAGATTGCGTGAAAGCCTTTTTGTAGAGATAGTGGAGGAAGGTTGTGTGACAAATGGAAGAGACCAGAGTATTGCAGGGGAGGAAAGGCTTTTAGGTAACATTAGCAAGTGCTTCCCAAACCCAGCAAATCCCAGGGAGCTCAGGTCTCTCCTCTCCACAAGGAAGGTTCTTCAAGTATTCGAAAGCTCCTTCACTGGCTCAGCTTACTTTGCAATTTGCTGACATCCAGTGTCCCACTGGGAAAGCAATAATGAAAACATTATTAAGGGTTTAATTCTAGCTGTGCTGAGCGATGTGAAGCATTAAAAAAGAAGCGGTCATAAGCAGCTAGGCATCTGATGCTAGACAACCTGCAGGCAGTCTCATAAAATAGCCACTGCAGGTCAGTAAGACAATGTTGTGTTTGTTGAATCTGAGACTGTCCCAGGCACCTGGGTTCAGGCCTCAAGGACAGGCATTTCCGTGAATGTCCTGTGGGCAGCATATGGACTCATCTGGGAAGTTGGGTCAATGCGCTCTGAAGTTTGCAGGCGAAGTCAGATTTTACATTAGAAGCACAGCTGATCCATCAGCGCCAACAAGAAAAAAGTTGAAAACATTTAGTATGTGGGAAAGGCTCTGTTACCTTGCAGAGTCTCACCTCCCTCTGAGAAAATGGAACCAAACATGATGAAAGGAAAATAAACGATTGACGGCTAAATCCACAGAGAGACTGTGAGGCTGCAACTTCCAGGATCTCATTGGGATTCACCTCTCCCTACAATGCTCCTTTGAACAAACTCCACAGAAATACTGAGATAAGTGCTGGTCAGTAGAAGGTGTAAAGGTAGTCTTGGACTGCCTTGAGGCTTAAGAAAGGTATCTATGGTTTTTCAGCCTTTTCAACTAAGAATCCTCTGCTGAAGTCACACCATTTCTTACAGAAACCACCCATCACACTTTCTGTTAGGTATACCACTCAATTTGAGTCCTCATGCCCAAGGAAGCGATGGAGACCTGAGCTCAGACCTGAAGAGGCGTATGCTGCAGCCAAGCTAGCCTGGGATCAGCTTCTGAACATCACCAGCTGCAGCCTCACATAAATATTTCCCTTTTTATTTTATGAAAGGAATTGAGCCTACCTTCTAAGACATGACAGATCTGATCTTCCATTAGATGATTTATGTAAGGAAAGTACATTTAGCATTACTAAACACACAGAGGCAGACATCAAAAAGCTGAAAAGACAGAAGTACCATTGTGTTCCTGAGCTGTTTACACCTTATTCACCTAGGACTGGCCCTGCCTGAGACAGAATAGTAGATGAATACAAAATGAACCCTGATTTGACTCAGTATGCCTGTTCTTGTCTTCCAGGTCAAGAGAATTAAAATCTGGGTCTCCTGTATCCCAGGGGAAAGTCATATCACTAGGGTCCTGGACACGTGCCTTCCCTGCCCTAAAAAAGGAACAAAATCTGTTGTATGACAATACTGAAAAAATATCTATTAAATGTAATTAATGTAACAAAGTAACTGAAGACCTTACAAGCAGAGAAACATCCTTCAGAAATGTGAAGGGCAGCAAAATCCTCACAACTTGAATTGGAAATAAGAGGTTAAGGTAAAAAAGCACCAAAGTGCAGCTGAAACCTTCTTTAAGCACATTATATTTCCATGTTACAAGCACTACAACACCCCTAGGAAGAAAGCACAGCCACCATGGGCCACATCCAATTTTGAGTTAGTCATCTAAAGCAAACAAGAGCTACAGCAAATGTTCCTGCTATACATTTTAAAATGTTCTCAGATGTGCTAAATGTTACAAACCCTCTACCTTTGATCAAAGGATTCCTTCACTCCGTGACATCTCATTGCGCCCACAAGCTACCGACCGTCATGTCACTTCACATCACCAGCAACGCACGTGAGAAGAAAACCTTGTTTGCCATTAACAATGCAACCTAACAAATCCCATCCTTAAACAGGTACACTTGCTTCCTCAAAGGCAGCACTCGCTGTGAGCTAACAGCTATGCTTGCCATTCCTAAAATATTTCCCAGCTACTTGAAGCTGGAGCATATACAATGAAAGCTGAAAATGCAAACAAAAACGTATTTTCTCAGTTTTTCATACCTGCTTCTTATAGTACTTCTGTTACTGAACTGTTCCAACAGATATAATCAGTTCCTTGGGCAGAATTAAGATTATATTAAGGTTTGTGCTGGCCCTTACCTCACCATTTCTTGGACTTTGGGGTTTGAATTCTATTCAGCATTCTGACAAGGCAAAGGCACTAATGAAGTTTACTAGGGAGGGACAAATACCATCCGCTATTTTATGCATTTTAGAAGCTCCTACTACTATGCTTCCGAAACCCATGATGGAAAAAAAGGATGCCTAAAACGTGTTGTCAGCAACCTGGATTTTGTTCCCATCCCTGTTTGACTCCCAGTGTCACGTAAGGACACAGCCCATGACTTCCAATCTTCTCCTTTTAGCTGGCATGAGGCTAGCACACCATGGAGGGAGGCAGCCAGCATCACGCAGTGCTGCAGCACCTGCTTCTCAGCTATGGTTATACTGAGAGAGGGCAGCCAGCACTGCAGGAAATGACTTATCTCCCCCACAAATACTTGGGCCTCCTGCTCTCAAACCACCAATCAACATAAATAATAAGCAAAGCGTATGCCTTGAGTCATAGGAAGTTCCCTCACCAAATCCGCTAACTTCTATAAATTTTGGTAACGCTATCTACGAGGTGATTGAACCAACACAAAGTGGAAAATTCTCCAAAAAGCAGAGTCAAAGGCCTTGGGACACAATTAAAAGACATCCATAATTTTAACATGCTGTAGAGCAAGAGTTATAGAAATAGAAATAATAGGAAAATTTCAAATACAGCTAGACATTTTTGCAAAACATAGATGCAGGACATCCAGACACATGAAAAGCAATGGTCATAGTCAGCCACACATGCATTTTGGCCGACTGTCACTACTCAGTGAAGACAGCAAGAATACAGTATTGATATCAAAGGCTTTCAACCAACCATCCAAACCACACACACAACCATTTTAAGCACAGGAAAAGAGAGACATTAAAGAAAAAAGAAAACCACCAGGAAAATTGTAACAGAAAGAAGGCTATCAAGGGCCAAACATTTGTTTAACTGGCAAACAACCGAAGAACAAAGTTGATGTACAATCCAGTCATACACTTTCCCCAACATGTATGTTTTTCTACTACAGTCATCAATATGATATCAGCTTAATTGACTCTTGTTAAATTAAGTAACAGCTGTGCTATGCCAACATGTGGCCAAAACAGCTTTTTAAAATACACACTGCTGGGGAGTGCAAGTTCAAGAATTTGTTGGAGGTCAGGTATGACATTATCTGTGGATGGTGTTTATCATGCAAATGGAACTTGTTTTGCCAGGTGGGCATGAAAATTTGATGACCTTGCTTGCAAGTGACAAAAGCTCAGGTGTAACCAGTTTAGGATTTTGTAACTGCTTGGCAAGTGCTACCAGGACCATCTACCACAGCAGCAGCTCTCAAATGGATGCTGGACCTTAAGTGAGCAAGAAAGCCTGAGTCCATTGTCCACTCCTTCCCTGTTCTCCTACTGCACCTTCTCAACACTCAAATTACAGTCCCTGTCCCATCACTTCACCTGCACGTTGCACCTCATAGTCTCACTCCATCTTCCTTACACTTCTGCAGCATTCCAAGGGGCACAGGAGATCCCAGTATCACTGGTGGGTTCTTGCAACAAGTGACTGTGACCCAGGCAGCAGATAGAGAGTTACACAGGTAGTATCTGTAACCTGTTCTCCCTTCTCCTCCTGCTGATGCATGCAAAACCCACCAAAAAAATAAAAGTGCTGCTCTTACACACAAAGTGCTGCTGAACACATGAGGCAGATGGGATGTTTTTAGTCAACTAGGGTGTTACAATAAGTTAAAGCAATGGAGAGTTGTGGTTGTTGAATTTATAGCATCAGAGTAAGAACTAAACTACCTGTTCCTTTATCTGTACAACAAAAGCCCTGATTTGTGATTAAACAGAAGTCTTTTATTTCAGGTTGGTCCAGCGCACCACATAAATCAAGTAATATCGTCTAGGCAGCATACTACATCTCTGGCTTTGCAAAAAAAAAAAAAAAAAAAGCTTTAAAGTGGGTGGCTGAAACACAGTAACTGTTCAGATGAGGTAAAAGTGGGTAATTGGATCCGAAAGCATTTCCATAAAAGAGAGAAGTCACCTTGAATCTTTCATTGGAGACAAAAGCATTGCCATAGGCATCTGGAGTTCAGTACAACTATAGGATCTGAATAGGTGGGATCTCCTGTACTGTCCATCACGGCACATGAAAATCAAGGTCCATCTGTGCTTGAGGAGATGCAAGCGTGTGAAAAGGTCTTCAACCAACAGCAAGAGAAAGCTCTTCCTACAGCCACAAAAGGGCTGAGGAAACCTATGATCAGTGGCTGCAGCACATGCTGGGAGCACCTGCCCTGGCCAAAAACCCAAGTCCTGGTGGTCACCTCTGATGCCTCCAGCCCCTTTGCTGCAAATGCAGCCAGCCAATTCTGGAGCTTCGGTTCCTTGGCTCAGGCAGGGGTGGCAAGGGGTCTTGCCCCGGCAAGTGGCAGCCCTGCAAGCTGGACTTTTAATTGGGACTCCAGGTGCTGTTAGCCTGAAGCTTGGGCAAGGACCATCGCACAAGTAGTCAAGCACTGCTACAACTGCACACTATCTTGAACGGTTCATGTAGCACATACTGCGGTTTGGAAACCTCCAAGCTAGCTGCCTTCTCCCTATTTGCTTTAGTGGGGCAGGTGGCCCTGCAAGTTTTAACATGTACATAGTGCTCAAGCCACCTCTGATATCTGCGTTCCAAATCTTAGAAAGATACACCAGAGATCATGTACCTTCCCATTTAATGTATCTAAAACCTATCCTCCCCACCATGCACAGACAAATGTTAATGCACGTGTAAGAAACTACAGAGCTTCCTTAGCAGTAAGATACAAATTCTTGAGGCCTCATATATGAATGCTCCTTGACAATTTGCTACAAAACTCATCCCTACCTTCTCCAGAATCTTTTAACAACAAAAGTAATTTCTGAGTATAGCCTTGAAAACAAGACCTGAATATGAACCACTGCCTTGACATCGTCTTCACAAAGCCACAGAAAGGCTGAAGTTAAGAGTACTGACTAAAGTTAAGGCTGCAGTTCGTGCCAGGGGAGACCTAACCTGGAAACCTAAATACTGATAGTCAATTACATGACAACATTGTGTTCTAACAGGGACAACTTGTCTTGTATGAGTATTTAGTCTCTTAAAATATTCTTAGGACCATCAGTCTTACTGGAAAGGCTAGAATACTTCCATCAATATTTAACTGCAGAGTGTACGGGGGTTTATTTTTAATTAAAAAAAACCTAGTTCTAGCCTTGTTCAATATTCCAACGCACAAGCCTTCCATGGTTTTTACAAAAACTCACCTTAAAACAACTGCATTAACCAGTCATTTTTTCAATAAAAAAATGAATTTTGAAGCAGCAAGGTACTGTGGGAAGAATATTCTGCAGAAGAAATATGCAGTACTACACTAAAATAATTTAGCTAGTCAGCAATGCTGCTGATGAGCAGTTTCCAGTCCTTACTTCAATTTTCGTGACAGATGCTGTTAGAATTAGACCCTCAAGAATAAGACAGTCTCCTCCAAAAAGCCAGTTGGGACTAATTAATCTGTCTCTGCCTATCCAGTGCAGTGTCTCGTCAGTCTCTTTATCACTACACCATCAAATAATTACCTAGGTACTCTGTAAAGGGACTATCAAGACAAAACAGTGACAGATTTTTCTGAAATTCAGCTATCTTACTATATCCTCTATCATCAACCCCCCCCCCCCGATTTTCTGAAAATATTAACCAGTGGATTCATCCTGAGAAGAGTTAGTCATAATTTTACTTATCTTTCAATCTCACTTGATTTATTGGATAGGCTTTAAAGGATCAAAAAGCCTCTATTATACATTTAATAAATAACTCCTTGCTAATTATATTTAGCAGATTTTCGAACTATAACAATGCAGTGAATATCAGCCAGCCATGACTGCTCTGCGCTTTCCCAGCACAGCTTGCTAGTATTAATCCCCCCCTGCTCCTCTCCCATATCTTCTCTCTCATGGAGAGCTTCTCATGTTTCTGCCCTATGCAGAGAAAGAATAAGACCACCAGGCATTACAGCAACTGCTGCTTCAGAGCTCTGGCAACACGAAGTGAGACTTCCAAAGTGAAAATAATGTAAAACCGATAAAACTAAGGATTTGTCCTACATGCTTTTGGTGACAGTCCGTGCAGACTGGCATCATAAAGAACAACTCTCTAAATCTTTGCTCTCTCTGCAAATCCTTTAGTCACAAATAGTCACTTGACAGATGCCTAAATGGTAACCACTAAAGAATATAAACATGAAGACAAAATAGTAAGAGAATTTGGGGAAACTATGTCCCCTGTGCGTATCTTAGATACAATTGTACAAAGCAGCTCCACAATCCCAAATTTCCACAGGGTAAGAGAAGACTGTACACATTAATGATCTCTCCCGTTTATGAGCTTTAATCTGTAACCTTTACTACAGGAATGCAATGGAAAGAAGTAGGTCCAGCTATTATTTTAATAAGCCCATCAGAAAGTCAGCGCTCTCAAATCCTTTCAATGATTAAAACAAAACAATACACCTTCTTTACTTGAGGTTTAAATTAATCAAAATGATACCCAAGAACCAAAACAAAAAAATCCTACCAAGCCTCCCAAGTACAGAGTGTTCTAGGCATGCTCTAAAACTCAGTGTCAAAGGAGTAGGCTTGATGCCAGCCTAAGAAATCTCACCAGCGTGAGAGCTCTCTTTTCTCACAGCTCTTTGCAAACTGCCTTACAGATTATACGGAATTTTATTTATAGTTACCGAATTATTTTGTAACACTCTTAGTGCATCCATTTTCCCACCACTCGCAACAACAGCTAAGAATCAAGGTTTACGTAAAGTAGCCTAGGAGAAAATATCTCAAGTCTCCCTAGCACTTGCCTTTACCACCTTACTTTCTGCCCTCCAGTCAGATTTTCCAATGCATTTTATGGAGCCCTAAGAATCAGGGTCAAAATCTGATCTGAAAACAGACCCTAATTACAGATGTATTTTCTTGAGCAAGAGTTAATGTTCTTCTGGGTTGGCTGGGAAGCCCTAGGCCACGTCCCAGAGGGGAGCAGATGGACCTAAACAATGAGAGATGCACTCTTAAAAGGAAACCTTAAAAAAAAAATTATAACATGACTCTATCATGCTTTTTCACATCACCCAGAGTCAAATGAAATGCAGAAGAAAGAATGACAAAGTCATATTTTCATCTAAAGACACAAAACATTTGGTAGATTCTGAAAACTGGAGTCCAAGATCAAAAAAAGGGAAGACGGAATAACAAGAGAAGAGTTGCAGGCAGAGATGGAACACAGGGACATCAGAGCAGAAACTGCTAAACAGACATGAGCCGTTTTAGGAGGAATATGGTCTCTGAGAATAAGCAGGAGCTTAAGGTGTGGATAACTCCACTATTTATTGCCCAAACATTCAGACATTCAATGGAAGATGAGCCTCCAAAAGGCACAGAGTCAACTCAAAGAGGCTGCAAGATTACCAGTTTCAAAGGAAGCCACTGCAGGGAAGCAGCACAAAAATAATATTGTTACTAGAAAAAGATCCGGTGGATAACAGGACTTAAATTATAACAGGTAGATACAGAAATCTGCATGCCCCCAAAACCAGCACCTCATCAATACCAAAGCCTGCACTGAGAAAAACTAAGAAAAGGCCTATCAGCAGCAAAAAGGAGTATAGTAAAGCAGCAGAGCACTCTGTGATCCAGCAAGACCCAGACTAAAACTGGTCCAGACATGTTTGTGTAAGAACAACCGGAGAACTGAAAAAAGGTTTACTTCTTAAGCAATTCTCTGATCAAAGGAGAGTGGCTAAAAGAAGGCCAAGAAAAACTGTTAATTTGAGAAAGGGATTATGGAAGGAAAGAAACACAGGGAAAGAAGCTGTTGCTAACACCCTGCAAGGGGAGCAGGGCAGCCTCAAACAAGACAAGGTAGGTAGGGTCCTCCAAAAGTCTCCTGCAGGTGATGCTCGCTGTCATAGTGGCTGCCATTCAGACAGACAGCTCTTTCCAGTCTCTTGCTGGACCAGAATCTCCCAGAAGTCAGCTACGGATGAAGGCTCACCCAGCAGACATGGAGTAGGGGTTTTAAATCTAATTTTTTACCTTAGGCTTGACACTTTCTCGCCCGTGGCTTCACAGAAGGCGGAGAGAGAAAAGCATGCTATAAAAAGCTACATTTCTTCTAAAAGGAATAAATGAAGCTGAATCCTGGAAGTTACAAAAAGACTTCTTCGGTAGCAGGAATGAAAAATTGAATTAGATGACAGATCACAGGGCAAGAAATAGGGGCCCAAAAAAGCATGACTGATTAAAACTCCACAAGCGGCATTAAAGGAAGTAAGATCAGCCTTCCCCCCCCTCCCTCCGCCCCCAAGTCATTTTTCAATAAACTGACAGGAAAGAAAATTATTTGGCCAAACCACAAAGTGAATCTTCCCCATTTCCCAGGCTGATACTTCCTGAGGTCCACATGCTCACAGGGGTTTCTCACAGCCCGGGGTACTATCCCCCCACAGCGGGCTGCGGGCGCTGGGAGGTGGGCAGCACCGCGCAGGGGGGCTGTGGAGATGGGGAGAGGGCTGGCCAGGGGGCTCGTGCAGCCCCCCCACCGCTGTCATGCAAGGCGGTGCGTGCTGCACACACGCATTGTGCGGCCCCTTTGCAAGCTGCTATGCGACATAAAAGCTGTGTGAGCCACACACTGTTCCCTCATCCCCTGACGTGGGGGGGTGTGCTCGTGCCTGAGCATTCAAGTGAGCTGAGGAGACCCAGAAAACAGCAGAAAAAGTAAATTAAAAGGCCTTTTCCAAGTGGGAGAGACACAGACTTTTTGCAATTACCCAGTTAGCAATAAAGAGTCCCCAGTCCACGGGTGCTGCCTCGGATCTGTTTGACAACACCCCCTGCGCGCACATGGGGAAGGAGCAGCATGGCTTTCCAAAGGCTTATGAACACACAGAAGGCTCATACCACAATTTAATTTAAGAGCACACAGAATCAAGAGAATAAAACAGATAGTTACACCGGGGAGCTGTAATTCCCCTGAAGCGTGCAGTATAAACTCTGAAAACGTCATGAATCACCAGAGCCATAAAGTGGGACTGAAGCATCGTTCAAGATGTAGTGCCTGCATCCTCCTTTCTCCCTGCAGTTGTATGACAGCAATCCACAGGGTACCACCCCATTTCTCCTCCCCTGCAAATGACCAATGTCTTACTAACACTCTCCTCCTCTTCTAATTCCCAGCTATGACTTTATTTATATTACCCGGGTGTCAATGAGTCCCAGTCACAGGCACACTGCAACCTCCGTTACCATACAATTATTTTCAGAGTAGTTCTCATCTTGACATAGCACTCAGGTCTTACCCATGAAGCAGGTTTCAGCTATTCTTTACAGGCTGCCAAAATCTCAATATACAAGTGAGTGAATGCCAAAATAATGCTCACATAAAAATTACTCATGCTGGAAATCTAAAATGTTACATGAGTCTTTCCTTCCAAAAAAGGAACTACAGCTATTTGGATTTCATTCAAGCAAACATTTTCAACAACAGATATGCCTTTTAGACTAAAGCAAAAATTAGAAGAGATCCAGTGATATTTTACCAGATTCTTTGATGAAAAAAGACCACTTGGAGATAAAGGTGTTTGATAATTGAAATGTTTAGTCAAATCTGAATGCCAGTATTCATCTAGAAATAAAAAAAGTACACTGGAGCTTGTTTTCAAATTGAAAATACTGTATTTTTTAAATTATGTGCACACTTCCGTGCAGCATATACATCTGTCTTTATAATCTCAGTTTCCTACATCTTTATTTCCATCATATATCTTTATCAAGACCAAAGAAAACAGAACAAAATTCTCCTGGACCAAATTCAAGAGTCTCTTAAAGCAGGAACATTTCAGTCATATTCTTTCCTCATCTCTGCTGCTGATACAGAAAGGGGAGGGGGAGCTTCCCAACACTGGCTCAGAGCTTGGCATCTAAAATGTCAAAAAGGCAAAGATCACCTCACTCGCCTGAACTCAGCCGACTGGAAAGGAACAGCATTTCTTGACATCAGCCCTAAGAGGTGCAAGGTTCAAGTTGCTGCAATACTTTATGATGGATTTGATATATCACATTTCTGCAACCCACAGCATTAAAGGTTTTAAAATATGTCGTAACATCACACTAATAACCCTTCATAAGACCTAGGGTAACAAGACACACTTTGAAATTCAGCTCTGTCTGCCTGCAGTACTACTGATGCTGCATTTGTACATGCTACACAACAATTCCTGACTAAAGCAAAAAGAGATCATACACTTATTTGAAATCACTGGTAATGAAATTATAATGAAATGTTGCCATTTTGTCAGGATACCAGGTTAATAATCTCAAACAAAAAATGCTGAGGTTTGTGGGGTGTTTTTTTAAATGATCACAGTGGCTGTGACCTAAGTTTTAAGTTTTCCAGATATGAAATATGATTTCAGAGCTCATCTCTCCGGTTTTTTTGGGGGGGGTGGGGGACGCAYAATGACATATCTTAAAAAAGGCTTAAATGGGAGGGAGAATTTAACATTAAAATTCTAAAAAAACAGTAACTTAACTTCACCTCTCTTCTTTTTAATATAGCACATTAGCTATATTGATGGGGAACTAAAGCCAGCTTCAGATCACTAACTGATGGTATGTTCAGACTAGCTGGACAAAAAACAGGCACGTTTTCAGCAAACTGTATCAGATCCTCCACAAATATGCGTAAGAGTGTGACCAATTCTCTTATCATCAAAAGTATAATTTCCCCTGGTACATTTTTATTTACAATCTTTCTCTCTTTCACACACACAAATCCACAACAACTGAAATTGTTTTTTCCTCAGTCTATATATTTGATTTTTGTTTGTGAATATGAATGTATCAGCACGCAAAACCGAACTGCAGGACAACACCTAATAACAGACCATGGATACACTAGAAGCTCTTAAACATTCAACAGTTTAACCACAGCAGAAATTTATTTAATGTAAGAATTTATAATTTGATTTATTCTTACTGTGACTGCTGAGTTACAGCAGTAGCAATTAGTTTCTCACTAACTACAGAATCCAGGAAGAAGCAGGAAGCTGAAGCCACCAAGGTTTACAGGTTCAAACAGTCTGCAGTCTTGTTTCACAGAATTTTGGGTAAGTCCTGAAGGACCAGGATCACAGAGGTCCAGACAGCAGGGCTCCAGATCTTCACTAAGATACTGGGTTGCTTTGGATTAGAGGGGAGAAGAAAAACAGGGGGTGAAGGGGAAAACTAGAAGTTGCAATTGTGAAGGCAATGTTTACAATGAAAGTAGGTTGAGATCCACACAGCAACACTTGCTTACACTTGCAAAAACCCAGGGAGACTGAGTCTTTTGGGGAACATTTGGTCATTTCAATGAACAGTAGCTCAGATGTGGACGATTACCCTTCAGATATCTACAATGTTAACTATATTGCTACCTGGAGTGATAAAGAGAGGAAGAGTTCATCTTTTTGTAGTCCTTCAATAGCACGTGACAGGACTGAAAAATGAGGTAAGTAACAGGGACTTTGGAAAACATTCTCTGGAAGCTGATCCAAGGCAGTTAGGCAGTTTAAAGCTGTGGCTTCAGGGGAAACTGAGGCTAACAGCTCCCTAGAGCCAAAAGGAGAAGACTGTATTCCCATCCCCTCCTGTTCTTTGTCATCCTCTCCCAGAAGCTGAGTTCCTCCTTTACATTGGCCCTAGCCATTACTATATCCTTTTACAAACCACTTTAACTCCCTGTAAGAATAGGAAATATCTAGCCTTTCTCTTGTTTTTTCACAAGATAATTGACTCATACAGGCATCTTCACTGGTGCTTGGCAAACCAGAGGTAAGCAGTGAGCTGGGAATGGGCAGCAGGGACATCCTTCTCCTACATCAAGGTGAGCTGTTCAGGCAGTCTGTCCTTCTCATGAAATCACAGCTCAACATAATCCCACCTCAGAATCAGCAGACTGGAATACAAAAGTGCTTCTCAGACTTCATATTAACCAACTTGTGGAACTGATTATATATATAAGAATATTTTGGTAGTGAAGATCAGCAGTGGAGTGTCAAACTCAAATACCTGCAGGCAGTTTATCGAAACTGGGGATTACTCACTTCACAGATGCAAGCATAATGACAATTTCAGTGCATTTGTACTCCTCCTAAACTAATCCTCCTTGAACCTTCCCTACAGGGTACGGACAGCCCAGAGTCCCAGAAAGAATCAGCATGGGTCCAGCTCTGCATTCCCTAAAATATGTTTTATCTAAGTTTTCCATTATGTGGGCTATCTCTGTTTAATATTACTGTGCAGCAGTGAATCAGCTGCATACAGGATTGTTCAACAGAAAGGACAAAAGATTGCATGGTAGAAGTGGTCTAAAATGTAGACACTTACTGATAACAAAAACCTCATTCACCCAGGATAAGATGGTTTGGCCTCCCAAAGGAAAAAAAAAAAAACTTGGTATGAAGTAAATCCCTACAAAAAGACAACCTCAGAAAGAAACCTTCAGCTCAGATTCATGCTTTGTTGCTGTTATTTACATTTCCAGTAAAATCCAACAGTGGTAAATTTGAACTGTAGACTGTGAAAAATCCTCTGCCTGGATGATTGTAAACACACAAAATTCACACCCAAATGAAAACTGGTAATAAAGAAAAAAACAATATCAGTCCATAAATACAAGCCCAAAAATACAAGCTCTCAAGTCCATTTCTAGCAATGCTGCGATTACTTAACCAGATGTCAAGTGTGCCAGGTCAAAAATAAGAACAGCCTTCTTTAAGGCAGGCAACATTAAACTTTTAAAACCTTAATCCATCTCTCTGAAAATTCGTCAGAAAATTGTACTAACAAACCTCCCAGGGCTCTAAAAATGTGAAGTGATGTATGACTGCAATGGAGTTCTAAAATTGCCAACTGATTTGAAGGAGGTTTTACATATATACATATATACATATATATATCTATATATATACACACACATATATTAGAGAGGAAAATCTTACATAGTTAAAAAAAAGTGATCTATGGCACATAGCAAGCAACTGAAACTGTGAGAACCCACTCTCAGATTTGGCTACTGATTCTTCTCTGATGATGTGCAGCAACGTTACGGAGTCACATCTAATGAAAAGTGCTTTGCCAGCCTGGACTTGGCAAGAATTCATGAATATGTGAACCCCATCCCATTACATTCATATCATGCTCTGCCCAGTGAAAAGAGCTACTACGTACTGAGGCACCCTTATTTCAAACAGCAGCATCTTGTGTACCTAAAAGCTCCTCCTGATAAAACTAAAAGCCAAAATCTTTGCATGCAGCAAAGTATTTCCAAAGAAGCTAGTGTGTTGTGCTTTGACGTTCTGAAACCTGTTCTTGGAAAAGCTTGCTGTAGAATACTAATGTCTTTACAGCTTCCTCCCCATCCTCTTTTTTAAAGGAGCAACAACTGAAAAGTCAGTCATAGTGGGCCTACATCTACGTAATAGTTATATTATCGCCTGCTCCTTTCATTTCGTATAAATTACATTTAATGCACTAAATGCATGCTTGTAAAAGTAAATAAACACAAGTCATCACAAGAACACACACAACAAAAGCTATTCAATAACAGTGCATTTCATTGTATCTCTTATTAGGCATTTTATGGAACGTGCCTAATACCTTAAAATGTAATACTAAGCATACCTATGTATTTCACAAAAATATAGAAAACATCCAATTAAAATGCAGCAAGGCCAGTTTGATATCAATGCAGTATTATTACCATAAGCCTCTTCCCTTGTTAAAAGCCTGACTGTGCCATTCCTACAGATACAGGGCAGAAGTCTTTAAATCAACGGTGCTTTTTACGAAGTAGCATACTGCTCAGCACTAACAACAGTAATGAAACTGGCCCTTTGCGATGTAACTGTGCAACATCAACTACAGCTGAAGAAATTATAGTTGATTAATTTATTTGCTAAAAAACAAAAAAAAAAGGAGAATAGTGATGCCTCTAGAGCCCACTTTGAGGTCAACGGTAAGAGAAGTGCGCAGCTTTCCGTCTTTGCACTCCCATCCTCTGCCTGGAGACACCACCTTTTAAATGGGATTTACATGGCACTGGCACACCTCTAGTTTGACTGCAGTAGCATTAGAGAGGAAAAAGGGGGGGGGGGGGGAAGAGACTGTATTTTTCAGAAGCAGTCAGGTACAATGGAAGTCCATTTGCCAAGTGATGTAGGACCAAATTTTCAAAGTTGTAGACGTGTCCAAAAGACCTACACAGACATTGCCCCACTGAGATTTCTCAAAGGCACCAACATGAAATAGAAGATGACAGCTCAGAATTCAAAGTTAGTTATTCTGGCTATTGGCTAGTAGTGTAGCTACTGTGCTCAGAGATTACTGTGTTCGTGATAATTGCACAAATAGATCCATTACCAAACTGTCTCTGCCCCATGCGTAACTGTTAGCTTATTGCCCAACAACCCACTACAATTCTTGTCCAAATTCCTTAACCAACCCTGCCAAATCAGTTCTCCTTAACTTCATGCGTTGTGCAAGTACAAGATACACTTCAAGTTTCTGCATACAGGGAACTCAAAACAGATACTTCATTTCAATTATTTGTAAAATTGCATCACTGAATCCAACATCAGAGTCATTTGTGCACTTCACTGAAATGGCTGCGGTGTCATGCACAACTGCAACGTACATTGACATTTGGCAGCAGAACCCACGAGCCATCTTCACAGGCTCAAAGAAAATATTCAACTGTGGCACACCAAAAAAAGTCTAGGTTTCTTGAAACTGTACTAAAAAACTCATCTGTCCAAACAAGTTTCATACCTGCATGGTTTTACAATACTCAGTTTTACAGAAATAATTGAGATAAATAATTACAGTGTCAGAAGCCTTATCTTCCCAATTTTCATATCAGAAAAAGTCTGAAAGGATTTTAATTACCTTGCCCCTTGTCTGGACAACAGTTTGGGCTTTTTTTTCCCCAATCACATGTTTATGATTTTTATCAGGATGTTGCTTCTCACGGAGAGTCACACTGCAACAATCCATAAAGCAGCTAAGATTGCAGATGCTTTCAGAAGACCTCCTCCTCCAGGATCAAAGGTGGAGTGACCTAATATGCTTTCACTTTTCATCACTGCCCTTATGCCAGCAATAAATGTGCCAGAGTTCATGCAAGCCCTCCCTAATCCAATTTTAAATGAGCTGGCTTAAAACAGAGTAAGAGACAATTAGCCCCAAGAACTGTCACTGGAAGAATACATCAGTAATATCTTAAACTACCTCAGCTATTTTAAAATTGGATTTGTCCACACCTCTACTTCAGTAGAGATGTGCATCATGCTGCCAGAGCATGTTTCAGAGAAGGTACATAAGCCGTTTTGGCTCAAGTGAATCATTTCAACAATACCAGTATAGTTAATGTAGTACAAACTGGCAGAGATAAAAATTAGAAAATATTTTTCAGGCCAATACCAAGCACTTTGGTAGTTTACACAGTAACTGTGAAAAATAGAAGTCAATTTGAAAATTTAGAACTAAAAGCAGCCACAACTCACTCATTCTGTTCTTAAAAAAAAAAAAAAAAAAAAAAATCCAAACAGTTTATTCAAGGAAGAGAACAAAGCTCTCTGATTTCTGTTCTTAGGTTCCTCTTTTGGCATCTAATGACTCAGGACAGAATATCTGTTCCACTAATATCTGCTCATAGACCTCAAAAAACCACCAAGATTTTGTCCCCCAGTATTAAAATTCTCAAATTCAGGAGCAATAGCAGCACAGAGTATGTTTCTCTATCTTGTTGTTATTATTAATTAAGTAYCATTTGCTGCTCCTGAATTGCTATTATTTAGTTGCACTAGATGGGTGTGTTAGAAAGTAATGGAAGATGGATCAACAGCTGTAGTTATTATGAAAATTATGGCAGCACATCAGAGGAATTGCAGCTGCTCAATTCATGCAAATAAGAGCTACTTAACAATGACTATAATTACACAGTATGTCAAACAACATAGCTGGAGTAAAAGTAGAGACTACATATTTTAGAAAGCCAAAAGATTTCCATTTCATTACGTTCACATTCCCTAAACTCCTATTTAGGGATAACAGGATTCACTTTCTGCCAATGGACTCACAGATACAGAAAGGTCTGCTAAGTCTCCCAGGTACATTCTCCTGTCAACACTGCAGCTGTCAAACTCGGTACCTCTCTGCATGTTTACTAGGCATTCATAATACAGCCTGTACTCAGAGCCTGTAGTCAGAGATGGGGTTCCAGATCACCAGGTGCTGTGTAGATATGAAGAAAGTTCCGGCCGCATCTAGTTTTAAAGCAAAGGAAGATTGCTTCCAAGTGGCTCAGACAATGCAGATACCATCTCCTCTATCCAAAGCCTGTTCCTGACACCTGGACCAGCACTGTAATACTCTAGTTTACTTTGCTTAGTATTACTTTTGAATATAAGTACTTTCAGCTTGTTCTGGACAATTCCTTTCCCACTTCAAGCGCTAAGACCCTCTTAAAGAGCACACTTCCTTCTCTTAGATAAAAACTTCACTAAAAGCTCCTCATTTTCAGAGAGGCTGCACACAGTGCTTATCCTGTTACTTCTATAAGCTGTTTGCACATTAGCAACTGTTTAAATAAAGTGACATTTTATTATTTTAGTTTCTTCCAGTTACTGTTATGCATTCAGCCTCTTTAATTAAAGCCCTCTGTTTTTCACTACTTGTTTCATGCTGGCAACTTCCTCCACCTGCATGGAAAAAAAAAACAGGGACAGAACCTCATTTGCTTTTCTCTGCATCTCAAACTCTTGTTTCAAAAACCATACAGCACAAAGTTATGTTACAAATAATAAACCCAGAACACAAAATACCAGACTAATGGAGAGTTTTATTTATTTATTTTCACTTATGACAGCCACATAGAGACACATACAGGGATATACAATTTTGCAGTCCTACCTCTCACTCAGGGGTGAGAAGTTGGACACACTTGGTCTATGACACAGTCGGCTGCTAAAGTTCCTCACTACTCTTGTTCTACACGGCAATTCAAACTGTATAACCTGACAGTAAATAACCTTTCCTCTGTACTACCAGGAAACTCGAACTTTTTTCCTGTGAAGTCTGCTGACAAAGCCCAGTTCCTATTGCCTTGGAATTCAGCGACCTAACTCCTGGTAAAAATGATACTCAAGCTGCCCACATTTCATAGGTACAGTCATTAAAKCACTGACCCAACATGACAGCTACTCAAATTGTTGATCTTACCTGAAATCACAGGCCGTGGTAAGTTCTGCTCCTCCTCCAATAGCTTTTCCTTGGACTAGTGCAACACTGATCAAAGGCAATCTACACAAGAGAGTTTTGTAACCAAAATTAATGCTTTTAGTCTTCTAGAAATTACAAAAGGATTCAAGCAAACCATCTCTATAGTAAAAGATCAGAAAAATATACTGTTCCAACTCATACAAATAACTATATCTTTGTGGGTAAACAGCACAATACCAATTCCACTTATGCTAAAATGATTATTCCAGAATTAATATGGAATCCCAAAATGAAACAGCAAGACAGATATATCAAATGGAATCAAAGTAAAGAAGATCATGTACTGTGTTACGAAAAATACATACTACAGGTTATACCTAAAAAGACTATCCGCAAGAAGGAGTGACAGGACAGTGACACAAGACCCTACCCTAAGCCAGTACACTACAGAAAGCAGTAGAAAGGGACATGAAGAACTGCATGGCTGCGTTATCTAAAAATAATGAGATCCAGCATGATACCTTCAGCAGCTTCTTCAGAGTGCTACCACTCAGTTATCAACATAATTTTTTTTCTGGATGACAAAACCATCCTTTGAAGATAGCAACAGTCTGATACCTTTGATGGTGTTGTATTTAATCACGCTCAAGGTACTTAATCATGTACAAGGTAATTCAAAGGACAGAGGGAAGGAAGAGTATGTAGGGAGAACCTCTTTTCCCACTGCCATGTGAAATGAATACTAATGAACAGTGACTGACTTAGGATAAGCCAAGTTCCCTAAGAAATGAAGACAATTTTTCTGGGACAATTAGTCCTAGACTTTGCATGCTGATACAGCTGTTTCATCTTTTACTATGAAGAGACATTTAACTCATTGAACAGTTCTGAAACCACATTCAGAAGTCAGCTTCCCAACCATGACCACGTTTGGTTTTACTTCTACTTTAACAGAAGCACCAACAATTTCTTATGGCCCAAGTTCACTCACCAGCTGCCAATATATGGCACAAGCAAATCCACTGGAAGAGGGTAACCTCATTYTTCCTATGGTCTATAGGGAACCAGAAGATACTGGTCCAAGTCCCCTATATCCACACTCTGATCCATTTGAGGCACCTCCTTCAGGATCACAGTCATCCTCAGCTCCCTCTGAGGGAGATTGATCCCATCTACAATAGATGTCCCCAGACAACAGTTCAGTGTTCCCCCTGAACCATAGCTTCTAAGTCAAGACACCTGAGATGAGGRCTTAATCTTCATACATCTTTCTCCGCTTTGCTTTGTCCCATCAGTTTTGATTATACGGAGACCATCTTATACAAATGGAGTCTAATTCCGATCCTGAGGATTCCTTACAGTACTACTACTACTGCTAAGTCTCCAGTCTCCTGGGCAGTTTTACAGAATAATGTTAACTCATAGCACTTTCTCATATAGATTATTTGAAAACAAAAAGTATTTATCTTCAAAGAGCTAGGAGCAGAAAAAAGACAGACTCTACCACACATGGATTTAATAGAAATGTGATTTCTTAAGGGAAGCTAAATCTAAAGGAAAGGAAAAAATGTTTTTCAGAAGTACCAGATGGTAGAACTGAATACATTCCTCTTACGAAGTGGGAAGATTAAATAAATATATTAAATAAATGTTACCTGCGTAGGCTGCATAAGCTGGCCCTGCTTTTTTTAAGAGCTACCAATTTCCACTSAGTTACAGAAGTCAGCTTCAGAAACTTCGAAGGCCTAGATTTCCTTAACTCTAGGTATCTCCTGGCCCTCCACATACAAGCCTATAGRATTTTTTTCTGTTCCAATCTCTGGAAAGCCTAATAGTTGCAAAATGTCAAGGCCTAATTTAAATCCATAAATACCTACCTGATTAATATGTGCAAATACAAGGTCTGGGATTCAAAATTACATACTTAAAAATGTGTATTTAACTTCAAACATCTTGTTAAAGAGTTAGCCAAAACATATTCCAATCCTTATAATTACTTCATAAAGAAGGGTAAGTAAAATATATTACCTCATAAGTCTGGTCAAGGTGTTTTGCATAAACATGCACATATCCATCCCATCCTACAAAGAATAGGAAATTACAAAATGTTAAGTGATCCTAATGTGAAGCAATTAAACACACAGATGGAGTAGACAGGAGTATTCGTTATATTTACTCTAGCTGAGTTGTTTCTTTCTGGTTAATCTTGCCCGAATTCTAGCCCAATCCCACTATGCACAAATAGAAAACCTAATATAAATCAGGTTAAAAAAAAAAAATCATATAAATCAATTTATATGAATTTCAGTTATAATTAAGCCACTGTTAAAGTAATTGCAATACTGAATTTCTATGATGTGAAATTTTACATCCTTTCATCTTAATTTCCTCTTCTCACTCCCAGTTAAACACCCATAAAGTTGAGTTTTAAAAGTCTCTATAGGACCATGGAGCACTGCATACTTTTTACTGTTCCAAATCCATAAAGTTTGAGACAAGATACAATTTACCAAGTACATTTTTATTGTTTGGGCCAAAAGCATTTCAGCCMAAAAAAACCCCAAACAAACCAAACAGAAAGAAGATTCTTCTTATTTCTCTCCTCCTTTATGTTTTACATCAGCTTGCAAACAATAGTGAATAGGGAACAATTGTTCCCTTCTCTTCCAGTACAGGAACTAAGGGGCTCCAAATAAAATCAGTTGCTGCTAAGTTCAAAACAAAGTAGTTAAACTGTGGAACACTTTGCAGCAGGGCATTGCAACCTCTAAAAGACTACATGAATTCAAGAACAACTAGATAAACTCACAACAGAAAAATCGACAAAAGGTTATTAAATACAAGGTAACACCTCAAGCTCTAGAAGTCTTAGTCACAAGTTGCTGGGGACTAAGAGAGTATCTTGAAGCAAAATCATTATCTATCTGTCTTCCCTGTCTTTATATTCTTTCTCAGGCATCCAGTGTTGACCAGGAACTCGACAAATGACGGGGCTAAAAGACCCAGTATGACCATGTTCATATACATACTGAACCGCATACACCGAACTACACATGTGCCATTTAATCCAGATTAAAAAAAAAAAAAAAGTTTGGACACCGTAGAAGTAAAAAAMCAGTAGGTTACAATTTCAGCATGTCTTTCAAAAAAACCCAAGCAAACAAAAAAAACCTACAAAAAACCCAAATGGTAGGAAAAAAAGAACAAACAAACATCTCTTTATTGGCATTTACAAATTTCTAAAACACAGTTTTACAGGGGTTGGCAAGTTAAAGAATATGCCTTAATTAAAAGCTTCTTACTCATACCTCAGGGGAAGATATGCAGTAAGTCTTTAGCATATCTTGGAATAGGACCTTGAAATAATAGTAGGTCAACTTCAATTGATTTATGGTCCATTTATTCATGTGTTCCCAAGACCTACTCTGCCCAACGCCAACCAGCATTATGGTGTTTAGGGACAGATCTCTGGCAGATGTAAGCTGCCACGATAATCACTACRCAGGAACCAGTGAATTCAGTTTCATTACATTAAAGGCCTGCTTGAAAATTTCAGCACAGGTTGGTTTACAAAGGGGCTTTTATTTACTACTGTAGCAACCTCCTACATCCAGTAGCAACATTTCCTTTCCAAATTAAAGAACAATCAAATTCTCCTTGATAGCGTCTTAGCACTTCTAATCAGGAAGAAAAGTTCAAAACCCACATACAAGGTACCAGTTCTCGGACATGTACTTGCACAATTCCCATAYGACAACCATCAGGATGAAGCTGCAAAAAAGCTCTTCAGAGAAAGTAATTTTTCACTTCATCACAGCAGAGTCCTTGCATTCAAATTGGCTGTCTGAGTTCATACCAAAATGGTAATTAAAGATTAATGCCAGAATAGACCAGCTTGATAAACGCAGTTATGACTGAGCAGACAAAAAGAAAGGTCTTCATATTCTCAGGTGGTAGAGAGATTACTGGGTATTACATGGAAAAAATGCCTGCACAGAAAACACCCTGAAAAAAATCACAATTACTTGAGTCCTGGCCAACATACCCTTCAAACCTTCCTGATAAGAAAAATAAGGCTACTAGTCAGAGTATTTTATCTGAGTAAGAGAGGTGTTCACTGAAGTCTAGTGGAATAATCACATTTTCAGCTCTAATACTGTCCTTGGAGTAAAAAGAAAACTAACAAGCAGAAAGTGAGGTAAAATACGGCATGCACTACATATGGAAGAACAGGATCACTAGTTTGTGGTGGAGCTAGGGGAGGCAGGGAAGAAGAAAGTCACCTTCATAAAGTAGAAAACTGTACCCATGGCTCTTTTTGCTGCAAGAGCTTAGAGTCCACTTTCACTACAGATAGAACAATATTTCCAAATCAYCTCTAACTGCTCGGAACTCCTCCCTCCGTGGCCTACTGCTCAGGAACCTCTGTCCTAAGGCTTCTAGACAAGGACCAAGGAAAGTGAAATTCTCCTTTGTTCCTCCTTCCTCTCAGCTGTCCTTTCAAGAGCTTCTCCTGCTTTTCAAGTCTCACTCCAGAATGAGGTTATTGCTCTTGGGAACCAGGCTTACAAGGACCTAAAAAAAAAAAATCTTTTTTTTTTAAATTTTTTTAAATTCCACTATTAATTTGCCTACTGTGATTTGGTCACATAACGTTAGCACCCACCAAAGAAGAACAGGCAAGGGACCTGGGTTTGTTTCAGGGTTAGGAACAACTGAATATGGGAGAAGGAGGACAAAGAGGAAGAGGAGGAGGAAGAGGAAGAAGAGGAGGAGCCACTAGGGGGCACGAAAATCCTTTGGCATTCTTGGCCATTATTCTGCCATTCCTGCACCACAGGGAAAGGCAAACTATACCATAGATTACGAAAAATACAATCTCCCCTCAACCAACAGGTTGAATAAAAGAAAAGTGTTTTCTGTAATTACTAAAAGCTAGAGGCGAAAGCAGTCTTGCAAAAAATTAAAGGAAAAACATACCAGTTCAGGCATGAAGCTATTCCTTTTTTTTTTTTTTCCTCAGGGATGCCTGTGGATGGAAAACTTAACCTAAAGCTCTTTTACCTGAGAACCTGAAACCAGACAAAACACTCTCATCTGCAGAGAGTTAGAGAGCAGAGTTCTGCAAAACTAGAGAACAGCAAATGCTATTCCTTATTCTATTAAAGTTTTATTTAATAAAGACTATTAAATCCCATCAAACAGATGGTTTAGGAGTTGGCTATTGTAAAGAAACTCTCAGTTCTGGATAAATAGTTTGCACTCTCCCAAGGAAATAGAAAGCAATGATGTTTAACTATTCTTGGATCTTTTCTGCTAACTCTTAAGATATATTTCAGCACTAGCATGAGATCTAGATTCTTTCCAGAGAATTTTCAACAAAGTTATAATTAATACCTACAAATTTCATTCCACCCAGTATATCTATTATGGACCCTAATCCTTACAAGAGCCCTCTCTGCCACTGCAATGGCTCCAAGTAATTTCTATAAACATACAGACAGAATACTAAATGTCCAAGAGAGTATGGAAGCAGAATCACTGAGAATTACTGAATGCAGAACTCTGAAGGAAAGCCTAGACTGCAGATAAGAAAAGAACGGGCCCATGCTTGGTTTCAGCTCCTTTTTTGTTGCTATAATGCTAAAGTAAGCTGAAAATTTCAGATTAAAAAAAAAATAAAATACTCAAATCACAGATACATCTATATTTTTAAAATGATCAATGCTTATAAAGGATCCAAATGAAAACTCCCCAAARAACTTTTATATCTATAAAGCATGGTGTCTCCATATTAAGAAAAGTATATCTCTCAGGGTGTTCCACAAAGGAAAAAAAGCCTCCTGTACCTTTTGAAAACTGGACCATCCTATTTATTTTACCAGGCCAGAAATATTTAAGACATTGTCGTTTTTATGATACTTAGTTTCATCAACAGAAACAAACCATCACTAAAGATTAATCAGTTTTTGAGTTGGTGGTGTTACTAGAATGTTCAATCAAAATTAATTTGCGTGGGCAAATCCTGAAACTTGAAATGGACACAAAAAAGCACCAGGATGCCAATTACCACAACTGCAAATGAGGACATAAGAGCAGCACAGGAAGGCCCCCTTCCCCTGCAGTTGACAAAGTCCTATTTCACACATTGCCAAGAACCACATATTAACCCATAAAAAGAACGACAGCACATGTGAAAGTTGTCAAGACAGGCTGGCATGAGTGAAAAACTGCCATCAAACCTTGACCTGTTCAGCCCCATAGTTATACACGACTCACCTGACTGGACTACAGGATCAATGCCAAAGCTTTACAGCACAAGGATTGCATCTGTCCTTCCATTTTATGCAGGTCCAGGCACAGTTTTGACAAAGTTGAAACCTTTCTGTAATAGCAGCCATGCTGCTTAAATTTGGTTTTGACTTTATAATATATGAGAAGTGATTACTTATATCTGCTTTTAAAGGTCAAACTACTGAAGCACAGGTTATTTGATGTGTAAATTCACCATATACTGCTCTGACAAACTGAAATGACATTTTTAAAAGAAAAGGCTAAAAAGAATATGTAAGAATTCAGTGTTATGGATGAATTACAGTAACACTTAAGCCATGGCTTAAAGGGTCTGCCAGCTTTTTTTTGAACCATTGAAAGCCCTATTCTGTGACTTGCACGTAAGATTGCAGCACAGCCATAGTGCAACACCTCTGTTTGAAAGGGATCTCAGACTATCAGAAAGCTGATTTTTCTTCAAAAACTTAATTTGTATCACTACTTGCCTGGGAGTTGGACATTGCTTTGACAGCATTCAAATCAGATCCCGAGCAAAAGGTGCTTCCTGCACCATAGACGATAAGGCCTTTGCCATCCTTCCAGTTTTCCAGTTCGGTTACCCTCTCCTCGAGTTCTAGCATCATAGTGCCTGTCACAAGAGGGGAGAAGAAAAATTTTTAACAGGAATTTATTATCACCACTATGTTTTACATTAAATTTTTCACCATGAAAACCAAGTTATCATTAATAAATGATAGGCTTAAAAACACAAGGGAAAGCATCACCTTAAATCCCACACACAAGCACTGACATATGTTTTTTTCCTCAAAGATGCACTTCCTGAAATTCTGAAGCATATTCTGCAATTTGTGTTACACTCACCAAAAAAAAAAAAAAAAGGCAAGGAGGCAAGCATAAACTCTACCTGATTTATTCTTGTTTGCATACATTCAGAACACATGAACTTATACATGTATCTATCCAGATCTGTCCATCTAGTCATTATGTTACTGTCATTTCACCCTGTCCAAAGAGTTGGCAGAATACAGAAGAGAATCATGTGCAAGCTGGGTTCAAGGTATGACCAGTCAATGTTAATAAAGATTCCTAAGAAAAGGCTGAAGAGCAAACTACGTTGGAGGCCAAAGACATTTAGAAGTGTTCATCCAAAAGAAAAAAAAGACCATTCTAAAACATCTTTGATGCCCTTCCTGGTACCCTTCTAGAAAGGCTTTCTTTACAAAGTATGTCCTAGACTCCAAATGTATGGATTGTACAGTAGTAGCTTTCTACTTCTAGCTTAAGCATAGTTTTCTCATATGTTCACTTAAGTACCCTTCCTGATGTGGAACTCTACAAACTCCTGTTTCTAGAGCTCGTCCTAGACTGCAGCATCTTCCACACCAACTGAGCTTACCCAGCATTAACTTAAAGCGCTTCCTCTCTGAATGCCTATGACTCTCGTTCAGTTATATTCTTAAGAGAAAACATTTACAGAAACTAATTTCAGAAAGCAGCCTACATACAGGCTGATGATACTCTCAGCTTTATCCTCCTTTGACAAGAATTTAGACAGACAGGCCTACCTTCTTCAGATAGAAATGTGCTTTAGATTAATACCCTCAAGGACTCTTTTCTGCCAAGTGTTGGTTTTTTGACCCTACACCTGCATGGACAGAACTCATCCTGTTCTGAAATTGCCTGTTAGCAGCCATCCTCTCGTGGGAGATTATTTTTTTCCTTCCTGCTTGTTTTCCTTACAGTTCCTTACAAAGTAAACTTCCCAGCACAGGGTCAAGATTGAATTCTCAGTCAAGCATKTCCACCTTAGGCTTGGTCTCAGTCACTGAAATAGCACATTTTGACAATGTTCCTGAGGAGGGCAATAATTAAGTGGACATTACATATTATATACCGGAATGACACTGGGTTGTTTTTTTCCACCGTCAGGTCCAGACTATGATCCTCTAACAAATCCCAGCACTTTTACTGTTCATTTCCCTTCTGTATTTATAATTTGGTCATGCTTTTTGTGTGTTGTACATTACATTTGCTTTCATCGAATTTCACCCTGTTGATCTTGAGCTCTTTGTAGCAGTTAATCAAGATCAMTTTGAATTCCACTCCTCTGCTCCGAATAATAATCTTCTTGCAAGCTCTCCCAGTTTGGGGTCATCTGACAATTTCAGCAGCTCACCTTCTATTCCCTCATYCCAGCCATGAAGGAAAATACTGAGCAGAACTAGGCCTAGATGAGATTTTTGTGGGTCTTCACCTGAAATGCTTTCCCAGCCTGACAGTACACTCAACAACGACTTTTCTGCAAATGCGGCTGTTTAAATAGGTGTGCATCAATCCTGTGGAAATCCTTTTTGCGCATTTGCCAAGTTTTCTTACAAGAAAGGTATTTTGGCTGGCATCCAAGCTTTGCCAGTCAAGATACAGCACAACCGCTGTTTGTGGTGCTTTTAATAGTTAAAGCAGTGAGGTACTGAAGAGTCTTTCCACAGAGTATAACGAGCCAAAAATCTAGTTAACTGGAAAATAGCGTTTACAAAAAGGAACCGTGTGAGCCAGTTACATGCAACAGCAGGGGACAAGAGACACTGGCCAGAGCCTGTCCCTTCCTCCTGGGAGAGGATCCCTTCCATCACTGACAACACTGAACTATTATTTTACCAACAGATATAGCCCATGATGTTTGATATAATGATGAGGACACAATACTAAAGCAAATCCTCATTCTGCCAGTCTTGGTCCCTCAGTATTTGATACCAGTAAGTTCGTGCTCTTCACAGAACTAAATCTACTTGGAATAATAATTTGTTTGCATCTTAATTATAATCTGAGAATAAATGCTTTAAAGTCAATTCTAGAAAATAAAATTATCACCATTATTACCTAATTCCTGCAGGTTGGCTTCCTTCTCTTTTAAATTAAGTTCAACTTTAGTTCAGCAAGAGGTTGTGCTGCTGAAATTGGTTCCATCAGTCTTAAACTGACACTATTAGCATTTGTTTCCAAAGAGACCATTTCAAACAGGTGGCTATCAGATTCCAATTAAGAAGAGAAAAAAGGCATAACAACCTCCACATTGCCCATTAGCAATTCGCCAACAATTTTGTTCTGCTTTTGGTTCCATGAGTTGCTCAAGCTTAGAATAAACATAATTCCTTTCAGATAAAAAGCTGCTGTGTAAAGTAAATGCCTGGCAAATAGGATTTCTCTCAACAGTTTAATGATGCTTTGCAGCTTTCTAAAGGAACCATRCATGTATATATACATTCACATCTGCCACTATCGAGAAGCTCTGAGACACAGAATCAACAGAATTTATTTGAGGGGGGGTATCTACAGGCTCTGGCTGATGAAGTCAACCAGGYCCTGCTGGGGCAATTTAGGGGTTGCACATGGCATCCCTTTTCATACTCCTCCTGAAGGGTATTACTCGATAYACAACAAAAGGAAAAGGATCAAGTGCTTGCTAGTTCCTCAGCAACTACAGTTTACAGACAGTAATGTTAAAATAAAATGAAGAGCAGTATAAATTAGTATGCCATACCATCCACCGTAGCAGCCAAGGGGCCAGMATGATTTTGCTTCTACTCTCCCTCCTCTAACAACAAAAGTCTCTGGCAGAGGTGCACAGTAGAAAGAAGCAGTAATCTCTTCAACTACCATAGTAAGACTTCCCASAGCAAATTTTTGTGGCTATCACCTAGCAAAATGGAGTACTGCTCTCTACAGGGCTCTACACACTACCGCAAAACAGAACTGCCTGATCCCATGGCTCATTTGCTATATGCTAATCAGGGTCTGCAACAAAGACAGAACTATTAATTTCCTCATGGGTTTTTGTAGTTCCTCTTTGCTACTAAAGCATCTAATTCACATACACTAATAATTTACTTTCACAGCAGTCCTATAAGGAGAGAAGAGATTATTTTACAGACCACTAATTTAGCCAGAGAGAAAATATCTGCTAATTTTGGGTGCTCAACTTGAGATGTGTGATATGATTTCAGTATATTAACATTATACAGCACTTTGTATAGTCACAGCACAGCTACCAGTGGCCTAAATAGCAGCTGCAGCTGCTCAGCACTTCAGCAAATCAGTTCTGAGCCCCTTCTGCCAAGCACCTAGAAAACAGAGAACATAACTGTAAGTTTCTATGAAAGTTTAGTTTAAGCAATTTGACTTGTATTACATCTGATCTCCACAGCAGACTAGGCTTTATCTGTCCTTTCTCCTTTTGCTATTACATCTCATTTCTCATGCCCCTTTCAACTTCCACAACAAATAAGCTAAGAGCACAGAGTCTACAAGCTCTACCTTGCACAGCTCTACCTTGAGGCAAAATTAAAACCCAATCTGTAGACAAAGAGGAAACAACAATGTAATTATGATTGTATAATAACATGTCTGCTGACAGGGAGGCCCTCAGAAGGACAATTTCCATACTAACATCTTTTAGCTACAACTTCTCAAGTTAAGTAATGATTTTGTACATAAGCTTTTAAATGGAAACAAAAGAGAAACTGCAGAGACATCTAAGTGCCTTACCACTAATTCTGTTGTTCTGTTAGGTTCTCCTCCTTTCAGCTAACAATCATTAGTGGAAGGAGTAGATTGACATTCTCCATGTAAACAGCTCTATGCTTTGCTAGTGGGTTGCAAACAAATTTGCTGACAGCAAAGGAACAGGGAGAACCAGGCAGGAAAATAGAACAGCAAAAAGAAATTATCAAGATGACACAAATGTATACATTTCAAAATATTAACAGATAAAGGCATTCTTACAGTAAAGACTTATGCACAGCTCAAGCTCAGGCAGATGCAGACCCTGAACCTGTGCCACTTACGTCTGAAGAGAACGACATAAATTGGAATATTCTAGACAGCTAAGGAGAGACAGCAAATATACCTATTTTGGAGATCAAAAGCCTCTCATAATACAAGATTAATCAAACAGGGCACTTGGTTTTGATAGCTAAGTATTGTCCAGCGTAAAAGCATATTAAGAAGATTCCTGATCTGCAACAGCTGGGAATACACAGCTCATTTGATCTTTCAGTACCCAGTCACGGGTATTTAAGATACAAGGCAAACGAAGAAGAAATGGAAGCCAATTTGGGTGAAGAAAAGACCAAATTATAGAATCTTAAGTTACAGAGAAGGCTTTAGGTAAAGAACAAAGAACTCACCTTTTCTACACCACCTACAAAACAAAGACAGCATCTTCCCACCCCCATAAAAATACCCTATACATTTCCAGAGCAGTAAAGACAAAATAAAGGGACATACAAGAAAGAGCACAGTAGCAGAACTGTGCTGAAAAAAAGGGGGGGTTGTGTGTGTGGGGGGGAACGGGACAGACGAACGCATGTTCTGCCAGACAGTTCTTGTGTCGTTGAGAATTTCTTATATTCTCATGACATTCATGGCAAAGCTACTATTTGATGCACATCTGAATAAAACTTAAACATTTTTCTTTTAACTAAAAAACCTGTGCTTTACCGTTCCTATTTTCTTTAGGCAAAATGCTAAAAGGGGTAACTGAAGGAGAAAAAACCAAAACCACCACCCCATAAACTAATTAATACCTGTAAAGGCATTCATTAGCTTCGGGTTGTTCAAAGTAAGTATTCCAATGCCACTGTCTTCTTTGGAGAGGTTGATGGATCCACCAGCAAACTGCTGAAGTTTCTTCTTTATCAATTCTTCCTCATAACCATTAGCACCAGTATACAGTGATGTCCTTCTCTGTTGTAGTATCCTTTCCTTTGTAGTCTGAAGTAAGTTCTTCCATAGAGAAGCTGCCATTTCTGGAAAGAAACGGGGGGGGGGGGGGAATCAGTAAATTTCCGTTGAGATCCACCTCAGTCCTCTGACAGAGGGAAGCAGGACAGCAGAAACTAATATAAAGGTGATGCAATCACAGAAGTTAATAGAAGGAGTTTTATGATGTGATTTTTACGAATTAAGCCAGAAATTAGCATCTTTTAAAATATTTTCTTCTAAAAATTACCCAAAAGAACTTGGGTGCAGAATATCAAAGAGGCTAAAAAACTGTAGTAAGACACTTACATATTCCATTAGACCAACCTACTCTGTATTAATCTTCTAAACCCTCCCCCCTCCACCAAAAAAAGTCCACACCTGTGATGRAGGAGAAATCCTATCAAAATCCCTGCTTTTCAGGATCTGGATGTTTTCAGGATCTCCTGCTTTTCTGTAAATGACTATTACACCGCAAGACCATTCTGAAGGAAATACTTGAGGAACACAAAAAGTAAAAACAGAAGACCATTCTTATATTGAGGTCCATTCCCTATCACCTAATTCCATGAACACATTTATGACACTCCATCTTAACACTAATTAGACTTCCTAGCCTCTGGTAGCTATATGCTTTTCCCAGTCATTCCAGTTCCACTTTGAATTGATCTCACTTGGACACAGAGCACCAGAACCTGTGGASTACCCCAGAGGAAGAGTGTACAACAGTATTACATATAGAGCATCGCACTTGTCTTTTACACAGCTACGTAATATTGTTAGTCTATTTCTATGCACCATTACACCCATGGCTTATTCCTCTGCTATTTCCACTCTGGAATGTATGCGTGTATACCAGGAAATWACAAGGAAGTTATTATCAAATATTATTCCTAAGCTGTGGCTCTGCTTTATTTTATTTACTTTGGAAAAGGGTCTACTGCAGAAAGTGGGTGAGAAGTGATTTGAAAGAAATAAGGTAAAGCCTGAACCAGAAACTGCTCATCTGCAAAAGAAGTCATCTCAGAAGCCACTCGGAGTGGGAAGTAAAAGAACCGCCACAGGACACAGAAAAAGGTTTGCTGTATCTAAATCTTGCAATTTGCTGGACTAGTCCTAGCTTTGCCCCAACCACCTTTTTAATGGATACAGCTGTTCAGAAGACATGGTAGATGGTCATTTTTTGGAGAACTGGGAAAAGACTATCTTTGTTTCTTAATCATATTTGGCAGAAACAAGAGTCTTCCAGAATTCACAAGAAGCTCCTGGAAAGTTTTTCTAAGGTGAACCCAGAACACAAACATATTAACTGAGACAGAATTTGGTGACAGCTATATTTAATGCTGTGTTCAGGGCACCTTACAGTTTACAGACTGAAATTTTTAAAACATTTATTATATACACATGAACAAGAAAGCACTCATTAAAAAAGCACACACAATTAGTTTATAATGAAAGAAGTGAACAATCCTGTCAGGTATACACTTATCTTGTCTCTAGCTGCACCATCCCACACTAAAGTGGAAAATGCTTCTGTTTGGGCAGGTACAATCCTCATTGAAATGGAGGAGGAGTTTGCACAGCAACCACATTACAGCATGTGGAGGAGTATACATCAAACCAGGCAATTCCAAAGAGAGCTGCCTATGCCGGTAAATTCACACCAGTCCTGCCACATTGCATCCACCAGTACAGCACTATCTTGCAAGTTAAACACAAAAAACCTAGTAAGGCCTATACAAATCTATACATTGTAAGGTCATATACACTGGAATAGGTAAAGGGATCATTTTTTAACATCTGGTGAGACACTTTGAAGGGTCTTCTGAGTTCCTTACTAAATTCAAGGTTTTAATCTGTCACGATCAACTTTTCTACACTCAAGTGTAAACTAATAAAACTAATTAAAATTTAATCAAGTTAAAAATCTGATTAAATACCAGATTCCCAACTGCTGCTGCACCCCAACACTCTCCATCTGTGCACATTCTAATATATCTGCAACATTTCAGCCATCACCTTTCAGAGCTTTAAAATGTCTTCTCTTGGCAAAATTTTATTTAAGAGTGAAAACAGGTTTCCAAAGCTCATTTCTCAGCTAAATGATTATTTTTATATTTAGACTCTCAGAAGAGAAACAGCCTTCCATTTTCTCTAAAACTTCAGTAGTCATTCCCCAACATACATTCATGCAATAAAACTTTCCATCCAGCTACTAGTTTTTGTTCAGGAGAGAAAACACRGATAGTGCAGGCTCTTGTTGCAAAGTGCAGCATGAACAATTAGCTCCCAATTTTTAATGAATACAAAGCCTCCCCAGTCCTCGTAAGAAGAGAGACTAGATTTAATTCTCTAGGAAGCCATGATGATTGGCTTGAAAGCAAAGAAAAAAAGTCTGTTCTGTTAACCTAACTCCCTGCTAAATTACACTTGATCACTTTTACACTACCTAGATTTCGCATGTCAAAAAACGTACAGAGCAAAACAGACTTAAGATATGGAAATTTTATTCCACCAAAAAAAGAGTCTGTCATTTTCAACTGTGTGGTTATATGCATTAACAGCTCTTTAATATTATCACTATGGTAATAAAGAGCATCAGCAAGTGTGGGATTAGAAAACAARTTGGACATCACTGCCTGCTGATCATGACTCATGATTAATGACTCATGCAAGGTATTATTGAATTATTTTCTTTAAAACCATCTCTTACAGTACCGGTCAGTATCCAGTACTTTTTTAATAAAAACAAGATTATTTTAACAGCTCAGTCTAAGAAAGCTAACCACTCAGGAAATGCATGACATTTAAGCTACAGCTCTTTCAAACTAAAGGGATTTCTGCTGATCTCTTACGAACACCACCCAAAATTTCCATCAGTATGGAGCACTCACAATCCACGGCATGACTGAGATTGATTTTCTGTACTGTAAGTGAAAGCACTGCAACAGAGAGATGTTGCAGTAACCCACACAATGCTGGAGGACAAGCCAAGAGGTATTTATTACACTAAAATTTTGAGATTTTCAGTTTAACATAATTACGTCTATTTAGATACACTTACAGAAATGAAATCTTAATCTAATTTTAAAAAGTCAGACATGCTATACCCATTAGCATCTGTAGCACACACAGTTTATGCACAGTTTTATAGTGAAAAAAATTCTGACAGTACAGGAATAACAAATACTGTGGGCAATTAGCATCTTTCAAATGTTTTAAGAAGTGCTACAGCTTTACATATCACTGGTGACAACTAAGAGGTAAGTTGATAGTATGGGTATCAATAGTTGTTCATTCCACAGTTACTGTACCTCTTACATAAACCAACAGTTTAAATCCTGTTTGGTACTCAAGTGATTTTATAACACCCTTGCCTGTGGGCTAGCAGACGTGGGTTAATACGAACACGTATCGAATGTCAACACTTCAGTATCAAAGGAATGATACGCATTATGCAAGAGCAATATATGTATCTACATGCAGACATTCACACACAATATATGTATTTTTGTGTATGCTTATGTATCAGAGGCCTTCTGAAAGCCTCTGTAACTGCCTAGTTAAAATTCAGATAACACCAGCACCAATATTCCCTAACTGAGCAGATTCTTTGGGAAACTAATAAACCCCAACTCTTGAACGAGCATATTTGCCCTTGCCATTCACCACTACTCTGTTGCAACCTCAGTTTTTCTCTTAAATCATGCTGTATCAAACAGCAACGTCCAGCAGCGTTGCCAGTTGCAACTGCCAGCAAGCATAAAGATAGCCAGCCAGAGCACTGGGTGAGGGATGTGGGAGCAGCTTCCTGGATGGGTAGAAGAACTAAGGCAAACCAGAGAACTGGACGTTAGGAGCCCAAACAAGCATTTGAGCTGCATGCACAAACAAGAAACACTACAGAGCAGCTACTCTGAAATAATCAGCAAGTTAAAATGCATGAGCAGGGAAAATTCCAACTCAAACAGTGTCTGAATTATTGATACAAGTCAGGGAGAAAAAAATGGGGAGAAAAGATGCAGGGATATGTTTTCAATAAAAATAAGCATGCCCTTTCACATGGGGCAGGAAGTGACCGGTGTGATGTGCAGATACAGACTTGTGAGTCACCTGCAAAAAAACATCAGCTGAATTTCTGGTTTTGGATGAAGGTATCCTGAGATAAAGTGCAGCAGAAATAAAGGGATCCAACATAYAAAATCCACAAAAGAAATCTCAGGGAGAAGAAAATATTCAAATGACATAACAAAAAAACAATTTGAAAGGCACTTCTGTGACACTGCCAAAGGCATCAAAGGCAGCTGACAGGTCAAGAAGCACAGGAGAATTTGACTTGATGAAGACCTCCAGCAGCTGCAGTTTCAGTGACAAGCACAGAAGTGCGAAGACAGAGCATGGAGAAAGGGATAGAAGATGTGAACTGAAGATGATGAGATGATTCACAGTTCAACCCTGTGTGTGCGTCTCACCAGTCACTGTAGAAGGCATTCATCTGTACTAGAGAGCAGTGTGCGTGACTGTCAGATGCTTCACCGGGTTCCTGCAGTGACTGACTAATGAATGGAAAGCAAGTGGTGACTCAGTGCTGAGGACTGGCACAACTGACCCTACAACGTGAAAGCAGATGAAAGAGCAGAGTGTGAAAGAGAAATATAACCAAAGCATGAAAATAGTCCATCTGTACAAAAAAAAAGTAGGCTGAAAATGAGTGAAAATCATTAATACCAACTGACTGCAACCTGGGACAGTGGGTGGTGGGTGATCGTGGGGGGAAAAAAGAAAGAAAATAAATTCCAGTGTTGGGCATAGAGAAGGATTTCAGCAACAGCAAGATCAAAGGGGGCCAGCCTGGACGCAAATCCAAAGACAGAAGCATGGGTCTCATAGTGAAGAGGAGTCACTGGACCCTGCCTTCAGACACAAGAAAGGTGTAGGAGGGAGGTCTCACCTGCAGGGTTCCTCCCCAGCACTGGCTCAACAGGCCACTGTTGCCAGCTGCTTGTCACACCACCCCTCATCTGAAGGTTACAGAGCCCTCCATCTACCTCATCCACCTATGCATCTCTCTCCTTTCCTTCAGTGATGCGTGGGTCAGGTTAACTTAAACACCTTACCTGACAGGTTCTTCCCACTCTAATAATTACCAGCTGAGGCAAGCTGAGGGCAATCACCTCTCCAGCTGGCTTTCCTTCAGCTGGAAGAAAGCAGTGAGCAGATCTTAAGCATGCTAAGGGATTGGCATCAGAAAACCTACTGACAAAACATAACTTACAAATACAGAAACTAAATAAAGCTTGGGAAATTGTGCCTCCCCGAGAAGGAAAATGCACCTCCTCTAYGGCATCTCCACACAAAGTAGGAACTCTACCAAGTTCAACACCAAGTTCAGCAAAAGCCTCCTCAAGCTCATGCCTTTCTCAAGATGCCGTAGCTCTCAAACTTGCTGAACCCTGTTCAAATTTTTAGTACATTGTCTCTGGTACCTGCATTGTAGACGAATTAGGTGGGATCAATAGTCCCTCCAGTTCAGTGTGAAGACACTTAAAGAGCTTTATGAATCCTCTAAAAACAGGCTTTAGAAGTAGCTGGTATTATAAAGGACAGGTTTTTTAGCCTCTATATTACTGTTGAGAAAAGAGCAAAAAGTTTGGGCCTCCTAGTTTCTAGATGTCAGCATTAGAAACAACGTTTACTTGTCCAGAAGCTGAGAGAACAAGAAGTGAGAAGACGTCCAAATTAACTAATTGAAATGGCTTCAAATCATGCACAAGTGAAATAAAAATAAAAAAAAACTTTTACCATTGTAAGTAAAAAACCCTCTTGTCTGTGGTTTCAGTTTTAAGCTGGCTTACCCTTTACACCTCTTTTCTGCTTCTATCTCTCTTTTTTTCCTTTTTTTTCCCCATTGTTTCTGAGTGGCTTAATTCTGGGGATAACAAGCTATGTGTTTTCCAAATTATTTGTTCTTTGTTTAGTTTTGTATTTTTTAATGGTCCCTGCAGGCTAAGGTTTAGATGTGAATTGTCTCTGTGTTCCTAAGCAATTATATTATCTTTTAATCACATTTTACTTATTTTGAAGACCTCGTAAACAAATCACACAGAAACATACCTAAGTCCAGTGAAAAATAATGGCATTCAGGAATGCAAAACAGCTGACAAAAGAGGTCTTTCCATAAATACACATGACACTACCTAAAAACATTAGGTTTTAGTCACATGGTGAGTACAAGATCTTGAGTTTCACAGCAGAGGGTGAGAGCAAGAATCCATTATTTTCTGCAAAAAGCATGCAGGCCCTTTACTTTTTAATGCTTTGATCTAAAGAGGTTCTCTTCACCTCTGTCAGTAAAGAACCCTCTATAACAGGGATAGAAAACACTTTTAAGTTCACATAAAGCTCACTGCCCACTAGGTGTACTTTAGGCACCTTTAAAATGAACAGATGCACTACTTCACAGGAATGGAAATGACCACAACCAACTCACCATTTGCATCTTAGTCACCAAGTCCTAAACCATAAAAAGCGTAAGGATGAATTCATTCTATCTGCAACCGCAAATACCGATGCTTTCCCAAAGATTGTCTTGAAAACTGTAAAAAGTTTTGTAGTCGAGTGGTGCTCTGAACTCCACTTAGTACACTGTTCTTTCCTATTGCTCTCCTTACCACCACCCCCCCCAGTAAATGCTCTTGCTGAGACCAACAGCAAAACTGCATCCTGATGCCAGAACTGGCCACACAGCACGATTCTCAGGGGCCTATCTCCTGCTCCCCTGTAATGGCACTGGGAACTAGCAGCAGCACACCAAGACAGCGTGTGGCTCATTGGATCTACACACCAAATTTTGGGAAGCGAAGGAATCCTGCATGGTATCACCCCGGGAAGAAAGCAAAGACTCGAGGGGGAGAGAGGGGAAACTCATTCCCCAGCAGAGGTTTCTTGCTGCCGACCTTGTGCAATGCCAAAATCCCAACAAGTGCACTGGGGCACTTGGTCTGACCTAGGCAAGCATTCCTGGCACGGACCATTTTTTATTTATGTATGTATTTTAAATCTACAGCCAAGGGAGGGAGGGCTCCCTGCCAAGCGGAGCCGAAAGGGGCAGCAACCGGCCGTTTCCAAAATAAGACCCGAGGTCTCTGGGCTGAAGCCGAGCAAGAGCGTAACATTTTCAGGCAAAAACACCACCGGCAGCTCCAGCACCGGCGAGGCCGCCCCGCCTTTGCCCAGGCACCCAGCGGCCCCGCGGGGACCGGGCCGCCCCGCGCCTCCCGCCCGTCCCCGCGGCCGCTCCGAAGCCCGAAGCCCCGGCCCGAGCCGGCCCTCCCCTTTGCCACCGCAAGCTCCAGGGCCCCGCAGAGGCCCCGAGCCGCCTCAGCGGCCCCCCCCCAGAAGAGGCCCTCTTCGCCCTCCTGCGGTGCCGGCGAGCCAGCAGGGGCAGCCCCCGAGTGCCGCAGGCCCCGCACTGGCTGGGGGGAAGCGGCAGCCCGCGGCCGGGTACTGACCTGGCCCCGCCATCCCCCTTCCCGTGGCGGGCGGGCGGTGCTGCGGGGAAAGCGGTCCCGCCGGGAACCGCCGCCGCATCGGGGGAAGGCCGGGCCGAGGCCTGGGGGCCGGGCCTGCAGCCGCCCCGCCGTGGGGAGCGGCGGGTGCCGGGGCAACCSCCGGGGCAAAGCAAAGGTGATTAAAGCGCATATTGAGCCCCTGCGAGCCCGAGGCAGAGTTGGGGCCGGCAGCCGGGCGGCCTGAGCCGCGGTGGGGAAGCGGTGTCCTTTGCTCGATGCCACATCCACTTACGTGTGACCCCAGGCGCCGAAAACTCAGTATAAATTTAAGCAGTTTTGCCACAGAAGACGCTTGTTAGCTCCAAGATTGCTTAGTACCACATAAGCAGGTCATTATTATTTTTGTTTCCTGCACCGATAGCCTGCATTGCTAAAAAGCAAGCCCAGTATTTCTATCCAAGACAGTGTAATTAAAGACACTAATTTCTCCGCCATCTCAGAACCTCTCGCTTCAGGTCGCTCAAGTTAGGATACGCGCCTCTGCCACAAGGATTCGGCCTGGAGTGAAGCAGCTGCTCACCGACCTGCCCCCCATGTGCTCTCCCTGGTGTTGCACTGTCAGGAGGAGAGGCATTAACGCCTTACCCAGCCGCCACRAGGAGAGGCTTGGGCTCCCCATGGTCACATATATGTATTTTACCTGTCAGCACGAATGTGAGCCGTTTCCAGCAGGTGTGCTCCTGACCGCTGTCTCCCCAGCTTCAGGTACCGCTCACCTGCACCCACGCTCTGGCACGCTCTGCCAAGCCAGCTGCAAACTACCCCAGCATCAAAAGGGAGTAACCAACCCTTAAGCTGTAATCTTGTGTAAATTTACAGCTGGCATAAAATGGCACTGTCACACACAGCCCTGCCCTCTCTGCCCTTCCCCTGGCCGTTGGTTTCCCCCCTTGGAAGAACATGTGCTGCCAGGCCAGGAGCCAGATCAAGGGAAATAAATGCTTGTTTCAATGCAGATCACTGTGTATTCAACGCAATATGCAAATACAAGGCAGTCCTTATTACTATGTTCTTGTTAATACACATACAGAAGATGACTCAGTTTTAGGTATTTGTAGCRTTACTGAAAGATGTATCTGGAAATACATCTTCTCCACCTTTATTAAAGCTGGTTTTCAGTCCAACTGTCGCTACAAATGTCCTGAAGTTGGTCTAGTTGATTAAATATTATGATTGAACATGTAGAGAATTTCAATTAATCATACATTTAGAAAAATAAAATCTTTGCACTCTGAACAGATATTTTTAATTTTGTATTGTTAAGAGAATCCTGTGAGAATACGAAATAGTCTAGTCCCAGGTGGCAATATCTTTATGCAACAGAAGGATTCATTCCTTATTACAAAGCTCCCAGTATAAACAGAAATATTGCAACAGGCAGGCTTGCCTCTTATTTTTCATCGTGGGTTCATGAGGAGAGATTTTTCCAGTAGGATTCAATCCTCCATTTGTTTCTGGAAAACCTCAGTACCGAGTTAGAARTCTGTGTGAGTGAAGCAGCTCTAACCAGGTCCTGTTCCAAGGCCTTGTCCCCTTTGGAGTGGAGCAATGCCCAGACACGTCCCAGCTACGGCCGAAGCAGAGGAAAGTGATGGTGGTTAGAAGCTTGTGGTTTTCTAGGTAACATATTGCCACCTAGCAGCACTTAGCGAAAGTAGCACAGACCTGACCTCCAGTTCCATAAACAGTTTGCCTTGCTTTTGTTTTTGTTGCGTTGTATCATATATGACATGACGATTAGAATAGGATATACTAAGCGTGCAAAATGAGGACTGTAGGAAAACAAACAGATGAATGGAATCGTCTTTGAAAACAGACATTAAAGACCCCTTACAGGYTGTAACTTCCAGCAGGATGGTGACACTAGTCCCTGCATGTTTGACTGTACAATAAGAAAGAAAAAAAAAAGCACAATCCTGCAAAGTTTCTCATTCTTATTCATGCAAATAATCCTACTGATTTCAGTAACATTTTCTCCTTGCATTGCTAAAGCAKCACTGCCCTAGGAGAGTCAGGTCACCACTTGAGTTATTTAGTATGTTCCCATTCCCCATCACTGACCCAGAAGTTGGCGACGGTGTACTGGCTAAAAGAGCAATGCGTCACTCAGATCCAAGGCTGCCAGGCTGAAATATTGAATTCCGATAGATACAGAGCTCCCTGGTGCTATTTTTACAAACTCCTTTCAGAGCCATGGAATAAACCGATGACAGATCTGGGCTTAGATCTTAGGAATTATTGGATACTAAAYGACACATAGCCCCACAGTCAGTTCATAAAGGGTCCCTTGACTGTAATTTTTAGGAGGCAAATATCATCAACTTTCTGTGGAAGTGTAACAGGCTAAAGGATGGCCTAATACATACTCCAAAGACTAGATCCACAAAAATGACATGGATGCCTGCATTCTATTTCTAAATTTCTAAAATATTTCTAAAATTTAGATTTCTGGATCCAAAATCCTGATATTTAGTTTCTCCTCATTGCCAAACATTGGAGGCTCCCAAATCCCKTTGGTGCCTGGCAGCTGTGATTCAYGGGAAGAGACAATTTATATCGGGCTAGCTAACAAGACTRCCACCCCAGCTGTCTCTCCTCTCCCCAGTGCGGATATCTGGAATACCCCTGAGCTGCTGCAGCTTTCTAAACACAGCCCCGCATGCCAAGTTAAATTTGGTTTGATTTCGTTGGGCAGGGGCTGGCTGGGGACAGGGCAGTCACCGTGCATACCTCAGGAGTGCAACCTGGTTGGGCACTTGTATGTCATCCCGTCTGTCTCATGACGAATCGAAGCTGTCGGCACACAAGACTGGGGTTATTTCCCACACAAGATTCGGTCACTGGACATGTCCGCAAAGGGCTCAGCCCTTCCCAGCTAGCTCCATACCTGTCCTACCACAATGTGTTGATTTTATTATGTTCTCTGCCCACGTCATTTAAGGGTCTCCTCTGGCAGTCCGTGTGAGAACCAGCAGATCTGACCCTGAGCTCCACCAAGACATGGCTGGAARAAGAGGCAAAGAAACACCTGCCTCTTGTAGCACGGTATGGGAAGTGTCACCCAGCCAGGCTGAATGCCCTCTTCTGCCCAAGCAAACCAGCTGGTTTCTCTGGGGAAGGTGCTCTGATCAGCAGGCTGGGGTGTGTTGTGGGGGAGCTGAGGGAAAGGCGCCCAGGCCTCCATGCCGAAAGCTGTTTCACTTGGTGTAGTGTAATGAAATATTCATCAAGCCAGAGAGCAGCAGAGAAGCTCGGCATGGCCACAGCTTGGTGTTTGCTCACTCTCTCAGTGACCCAGCAAATATTGATGTATTTAAACATTAAYAGCTATTTATGTTATTGCATGCAATATAGAGCAGTTTGAACAGGTAGGGTAAAGCATGTTCRTGCTCTGCAAAGTCCTCTGTCTGGTTACAGCTCACCACTGGAAGAGTGGGCTCAGTCCAGCCAAAAGGGCCAGCAGGCCCCTGCCACGTGGTCCCACCTTTCACTTTACCAGCACTGTCATTTGATTAGACATTAATTTTCTGGCAGGAAATGTATACAGTACAAAAATATGCTCGTGTGTGGTTTACCTTCCTACACAAGATAAGATCTGATTTCACAAGACTGCTCAATTTACAGTACAGCTTAAAATACCAGCTCATCTCTGCCGAAACGTGGTGGTCCCACACTTCCTCCTCCTTCCTGGGAGTGGGGACCAAGGGCGACTGCACAGCGAGCTGGTTGAGCTCACAGAACTGGCAGAAAACTGCTTTAGCACAACAACTAGGTTTTGTTTTGATTCCAGGGCTAAGGAACTGAACCATCCTGGCTTGCTACCAGGTTGGCCTCAGGGACACAAAACAGGGGAAAGAAGATGGAGGAAACTTGTAGGAGGAAGGCCATGCCATTTTAGCAGCACTGAGCTATCAAGTGGGCTCAGTTGTATTATTCCTTACTCTCCCCGTGACACTCAGGGCATTGCCAGTTTGAGAAGAGAGAGTGGATTAGAAATACGTAACCCAGGGCAAAGCTGAGAGATGCATGAGCGGGTGCCCCTCTTTTGAGGGGGCAGCCAGTCACTGGGTCAGGCTAATTGCACTGGAAAACTCCACCCTAGATCCCTTTGAAGATCCAGAGGTCTTTCCTCCCTCTTCCTCAGGTCTCTCGCCACTCTGTTCCGCAAACCTTTCAGGAAAAAAGGCATCCTGCCTTTTTCTCCAAGAGCATTTGAATCTCACAGAAGTAGGCCAGGTGATAATTGCACAGCACATCCTAGCGCTGCTTAAATGTCAGCTGTTAATTAAAGCCCTTCCTGAAAATGGGCCATTAATTAKAGCAAATGCAGCCATTCTGTATGGGTTCTGACTAACCAGTGAGTAAAAGCATTATTTCAGCATTGRTATTGGAATTGTTAATTTTTATTTGTCTGAGGTGTGTTTACTATTAAAAAAAAAAAAAAAAACAACCTGAAAAAAATTATAACTCCCTGAACTTACTGTTCTTTCTTTTAAAGAGAGTTTAAAATAAATATTCTGGCGCAAGAATATTCACACGCACACAGACTGCAATAGGGAACATTTCAGTATTAGGTCCAGATGTCTCTAGCAGTTGTATAACCTTGGTAGGAATGCTTAAATGCTGTAGATATTAAAATACAGCTCTGRCCTGCAAAAACAGCCTGTTGTGGCACTTCACTCGTGTCTTTCTGTTCTTAAGAAAATGGCACTGTCTGCATGAGTAATGTTACACAGACACCAAAATGTTTGCTAAATCAGGGCCAGAAAGTAAGGCATGTGCTTCCTCTGAAACTTTTCTAACCCACCACGAATTATTAGRGACAATCATAATATTGATAAAGGATCTAAGTGTTCCAGACTAAAGACATATATATCCAAGCCTTGCAGCTTAATCATCTTGCTTTTTGTCTCTTTGGCCTGGATTCAGCAAAGCAATTAAGCCCCTAAATAGTCGCATTGATTTCAGTGACACATAAGCAATTTGCTGAATCAGGTCCACCCTGCCTGCCAAACCACATTCCTTCTGGCCTCACAGTGTATTAAAGATTTTGGAAGAGCAGTTCCGGTTGTTATCAGTGGCTGTAGCATGAAATCATGGTAGATGTTGGCACTTCTATGCCTGGATACCTATGCGGGAGGTCCATCTACAAGAAACTATGCAGAGATCTGGCTGGAGATTTCAGTCTTTCACTGTTGCTGCATGTCCACGAAGCACGGTGAAGCATGCCGCTGCGGACACCGGTCATGGCATCCGCGGCAAGGTCTTCATCTACGGAGCAGCCAGATCTTCACAGCTAAAGCGGAGACAAGCCCTCGACTGGGGACTGAGCTCTTGAAATCCAGCCATTGAGGAGAACGCCCTGTACCCGCCGTGCCAGAGAGGCACCCATCGCGTGTGGGTGTGCGCCGGCTCCCGTGGGGGCCGGGAGGCAGAGGGGGAGCGGGTCCTGCGGCCGGGGCGGGCACCGCGGGRATGCCGACACGCTGCCCACCAGCTCCCTGGCCCCAGCTCCTGCGATCGCTGGTTGCAGAAACACTAAATGGACRTTGGTTCTGTTTAATATGAGGTTCTAGTTCCCCTTTCCACATGAAGAGAGAGTAAGTGGAAATGGAAAATGCTGTGATGCCATGTGAGGATTGTTGCTAAATGAGAAGAACTGGAATATTTTTAGGTACCTTTTTTTAAGGTAGCATTATTCCCTGCTTTCATCTGCCTTTTCATCATTTCTCTTCCTTCTTTTCTGGTCATCACTATTTTTTGCTCATAATATTTTTCCAGTTTACGCTTTACAGAGAAAGAGGAAATTGTGAGAATTGAGTGGCGGCAGGAGCTGCAGAGCATTTCTCTTTAAAAGCAGAGATGGTTTTATTTTTCTGAAGTACGCATTATGTAAGTGTATCGCTTCCACAGCTGAATTATTTCAAAAGATGGATAATGAGGTTCTCAGCTGGGTCGARGCAGAGCAGCCTGCTGAATCCTATGACCCCACTTTCACAGGAAATCTGACTAGCTTAGAGCTTATCTTGTAATAGACCACATTACATAGAAACACAAAGCATGTAAAAATACTGTAATGGTAAAAGAGGTAATTAATAAAAAGAAACTTCTGACTATCACCAGAGATTTCATGATATTACATCTAGGTATTTTAATAGTATTAAAGAACTGTTAATGGCTGGGATCATTTCTCTGAAGTAGTTAATTTAGGAATAAATTCATTTAAACCTACATGTTAGTATTTTTTTTAATATTGTAAAATGTTGGTTTGTATATATTTTTTTGGTTTTGACAGAAAAAGATCTTGAATATCTACTGTTCTTAAAGCCCTTGAAGATTAACCAGGCTGTGCACTTTTCCTCCATTGAAAGCATAATCCCATATAGGTCTAATGTTCTAAACCATCGCTCTTTTTTCAGTGTCAAAATTTACTGCTTTTGTGGTTTARTTCGAAGCTAAAACCAAATGCAGAGATTTGGAAGCAAAATAAACCTCTTGAGATTCCTGTGCTGACCCATTTCCCCCTCTCAACAGATGACAACTGGACAAACTACATAGAAAATCTCAATTAACTGTTTGCTTATTTTTAAATAATTAATTTCAGCCTAAAATAACACCTAACATGAATAACATTGGAATATGACTATCTGTGACTTAGCTTATCATTCTTGCTATGTTTTCACTAGCAATGCAGTCAAACCTTATTTTATTTAAGTTCATCTAGATAGGTGCACGTTGCTAGCTGGCCTAAAGTAGCAGGGGTGCAAAATCCCTGGACTATCAAAGGTAACCAGGGGACGGCAGGCTGGAGTCAGCCATAAATTTATATGATCTGTGTCCCTGAGGCGGGGCTGCTCCTGCTTGCGTTGGTTGTGCATAATCTGGTTGTACATTCAGACAGCTTTATTTCAGGATGCTGCTGAGGAGTGCATCTGGAAATATAACCAGCCTACCCTGACAAGAAGTGGCATAAAGAAATGAAAAGATCACTTAATCGATTTTAACATCTCTTTATTGCCTTTTAGATACATGTGAACAAAATAGGATTTAAAATATTAACAAAAAGCCTGAATCTTCACAGAATGCCTTTCTGTCTTTCTGGTGCTTAAACAGCATGTACTTCCCAGTAATATACCAAGAAAACAAATTTTGCAAGCTTTTAACTGCTGAATCAAGTGAATAAATCACAATTAATGATTTATTTAATGCAGACAAATTTATTTTTCTATTCCTATAAAGCTGGTGATGAGGTACCATGTCATCATTYCCAAAGGTGTTTAGGATTTGTGTTATTTTCCCCTCCACACTTGTTAGCCAGGCGTTACTGGGAGGCTGGGTCGGTCAGCTCGGAGGGTAGCTGGTCGAGGTGTGTGCACCGCTGGTGCGGTGCTGAGCACAGGCCTCGGTGCAGTTTCACAGGAGGGCAGGGGAGCTACATCAGCTGGCAGTGGGGGATGCTCTGCCCGTGGGATTGAGCTAACATCYTTGCTGAGAGCGAGCAAACATTACCCATGGATGAAGACAACAGGAACTTGCAAGGGGAGCCTCCTGCCTTTCCATTCAGCTCCCCTTCCCCTTCTGCAGAATGGTAGATGGATGGCTAGACAGACATCCTTTATAGAGTGTTTTGTAACACTRGGTATTGGTATTATTATTAACCAAATGTGATCAGACATGTGTGGCCATATGTATTTTAGCATCTTCTAATCTGGCGTGCTGTGCAGTATTCTGTCTGCTGTTTCCTCATGCAAGCAGGAAGGGATGGGTAGGGAGCATAATCACATCTCTAAAAAAAACCCTGTAAAGGAAAATAACAGAAATTAATCTTTATACTGACTGTACACAAAGATGTTGTGTGGGGAATTAGCCTCATCTCAAGCCCTAGGTGGTTAAAAACCTGCCTGGGACCTGGCACCCAACCTGCCTGCAAGTTTGGGAACCTCCGAGCAGCTGCTCTGCTCTAAACGTCATTGAGGGAGGATGGGACACTCAGGAAAAAAGTGAACCAGGAAATTTTTCAGGATCCAGTGCATGAGACAGGCTGTCTGTCACATGCTGGGTCACACAGCAAAGGCAGAGATCCCCATAAGTAGCATGAGCTCTCACGTGCATTTATGCCGCTCCCACAGCACTTCAGTCTCTTCCTCTATTGCTCTTTGTCAAACAGCTATAACAACACATCCTTACACAGTAGAAGAGAGGCCAAAGTGCTACTTTAAACGCATGTGATACAGGTCTTTGAGAGGAAGGTGGAAGAAGTGTTCCACCCAAAATGCGGTGGTAGCTGGCAGATCCCGTCTCCCGAAGGGCTCCAGTGTGGCTCACTGGTGGGTCCTCGCAGCGGTGCCTGGCTCCTGCTACAGCCCGGACTCTTTCAGAACCAGGAGCTGAGCCATTGCTTCTCACAAAGGTTTCTCAGAAGAGATAAAGTTTTTTTCCATGCTATTATTAAAACTCTGTCCTGCTATGACTTGTAAATGCTTTGTCAATACAAATTATTAATGCGAATAAGCTCTTCCATACTAGAAGATGGAAGGCGGGTTTATTAGCCTAGGAACAGAAGCTACCATTTATTTTAAGAGACCTTTTTTTCAGGATTCTTTTTGTCAAACAACACAAAAAGTAGAAAACACTAGAAGTGATTCTCCAAAATTTTCTCTGCATTAGCTGTCGTATGAGCTCATTCCTCTTCCTACCGTGCCCTGCTACCGTGTCACAACCTGGGACTTCGCAGGTCCCTTATATACTACTGTGCCTCTACTCTGCCACATTGCTTTTGAAAAGGAATCAATACTGCTTCAAGCAGCACTGAAATTCCATCTTAATTTACTAAATCATAATTATATTTAAGGCTGTAAGGTGAGAAAAGGCGACGGACTACAGCAAGACCAGCATTCATTACTCCTCGCACTCCAAGCCTAGGAGATTCAGTATTGGGACTGACTGGACATTTTTTTCTACGAGGGAGAAAAACAAGGAGATGTGCTTTCCTACAGATTTGTGCCTTCCTGGTGGCTCATCTAGCTCCTTTGCAACAACCCAATGTTCCCCACAGGGCACCCCAAATCAGAGGCAGCTCACCCCAGCAGTTGTGCTGGGTGGGTGCCAGTGCACTGGGTGACCACTGCCAGAATGAGGGAGTAGTGGTTGTTTTGCTTAACTTTCTCTTGAAAGGGAATTCATTTGAGTCCACTAAGGTGATTTGTGTGAAACTTTCAGGAATCTGAATACCTTTGAGACCTGGAGACCTCTGTCAGACTTGGCTGACTGAGCAAAGGATTCAGAAACTGTAAGGGGAGTGACTGATGTGCAGACAGCATAATCACATAAAATTAATATTCAGGCTAAAAATCATGGTAATAAATGTGATGTTCACACATACATTGTGTTTCTTATCTGAGTTCTTCAGAGTCATTATGATAATTTGGATCACATTTTTGAGACAGCTAAAGAAGGACTAAAAATGAACTTTAAAAAATTTAAAATGGATATTCTCACATAATTATTTGACTTATGTTTGGAAATTTAAACTAGCAAAATTCTTTGGAAATAAAATCATTGAGTAGATAAGAGTAAGTGCACATTAGAGTTTGCCTGCTTCTAACAGATGCTGTAGGTTCAGGGAAATCCTCGTGGCCAAGCACCTTCTTCCCCATTTTACAGGTAAGGATTTTCACTGGGAGAGGTTTCTTTTGGGCTGACATCCTCACTGGCAGCCCTTGCAGCTGCTGTCTTGCAGTCTGGTAAAGGGGCGAATGCTCACAGCCCCCAGGGCTTCCTGCTCACAGTGTTTGGCGCTGTGAGAGTAGGTCAGCAGCAAGGATGGACCTGGCAGCCCCTAAAGAAGGGAAAGCGTTGGAGTGAGCCAGATCACCTGGAGTAGAATTTACTTTATGTCTTTTTGCCCCACCTCTACCCCGTCTCTTCTTGACAACTGATTTAATTATGGCATTAGTTTTTCTCCTGGCTCCTGCAGTAAAGGAGGTTTGTCTATCTTTTCTTCCATTTTGAAGCATAAAGATGCTTTTGTAAGACTCCACCGGACCAGATGGCTGCTGCTAGTCTTAGTGCTTCAGCAAGTGAACACAAATTGTCAGAGTACCTGATTACACCACCCTCTGAACATACATGCATTTGAATACATTACTTGTTTACAGCATAATAACTTCAGAGCTAATCATGATGCAGCAAGAGAAGCAAGGCCAAGGACCGGGGCCCATTAACACCTCTCAGTACAGGTTGGATTGGACTACAGGCTTGTGTTCATGATGTGCTGGGCTAAAGACACCATTAACCATGGCTGCAGGGACTAGACACATTGCATTAATAGAGTTTCCCCACATTTGGTAACAGTGCTGCAGCAGTTTATATAGTACCCTACCTTCCTCTAGGAGCTCACTCCTAACCCAGTACCTCCTCCATCATGTTGGCACAGGGGTTTGTGTGTCCAGATCATGAACCGAATTCGTGTTTTGGTTTGGCTGAAAGGTAGCACAGCCAAGGAAATGGAAGTTGACTTTCAGACAGATAAGTTCTCTGATCTAGGTCATTTCGTGGCTATACAAGCAGTTGTGCCAGGCACAATGAAGGAGGGAAGTGCAGTGTAGGAACAAGATTCCAAGGTGAGAAGGAAGAAGGGGCCACTTCCGCAAGCATTGCTGCAGAATAAAGGTCCACAGAGCCATAACCCAGGCTGCTTTAGCAGAAACTAATATTTCTGATCATTCCTGCACCAAGTGTTACGTCCTGCTTCAATAAGGCATAGACACACTAGCCCTTCTTGGCAGCTTTTCTGTCTTTTTAAAAATAAAATAAGTTTCAACAATAATGTAATATGTCTGTTACAATGACACAACATAGCCAAGGCATACATCTGAGCTATCATAACAGCTTTTTCAACAGGATAAATATAACATTTCCTGCTTTCTCTGTTCCCCGGTATGTTAATATCTTTTTGACATTTCATCCGCATTGCCCTGTGCTCTGAGATCCCTTTCTGGATCCAGTCAGTCTGGTACGTGAAGCCACATGTACTTTACAGTAGTTAACCTCAGGGAAACCTCTACTTTTTCCTATAAGCAATCAGATATGCCAGGTACTAGCACCGTTTCTAGTAAACATAGCTTTCCTCTGACACCAGGCTCACACACATAAGGCCTGTGCTAAATCATAGGACYGCACGCATACCTGTCACCTGCAAGCAGAATGAGCTCAAAGAAGAAATTTATTGTTGTAACACAATCATCTGCCCAAGATATTCAGGGCTCCCTGACACACTTCGCCAGGTTTTATAGCTCATGTGATAYGGGTAGCTTAAGGACTTTAGCTGCCTTTTCTGTCTCTCCCAGAAACACAATGGCAATGTGGGAGCCTGCAACCTGGGAGCAGTGGAGTTTTCATCCCCTCGTAGTAATAACATTTATTCTTTCCAAGGGGGCTGCTCCTCTGTTCTTGCCTTATAAAGTCAAGGCAGGAAGGAACAAGGAGCAAGGCATTAATAACAAGGGCAAGTTTATACAGTGAAGACAGAAGGGAAGTGTCAGGAGGGTAACAAAAAAGAGGAGGAAGGGAAGAAGATGGGTGAGGTGTTGTGTACAGAGAGCTTACTTGGACTCACCAAGACAGGAGACAATCAAATCTATTTGCAAAGACGGTATTGCCAGGTCAATGCTTTTGACATGAAGCAGAAGGATCCCTTGTTGTTGCCATGCTTTTTGAGCTTTGCAGCTGCAGGGCTTGTGCTGATAGGTAAATACTGTCTGTGTTATATATCAACGCCCATTGTGTCATCCTGTCTGAGATGGTTGTATGACACAAGTCATAATCCATTTACTGAGGCTTGGGTGAGAAAACCAAGATGAATTACTTTATCATGTAACACTTCATGGTGACCCGCCTGGAGAAGAAACCCGGAAGCAATCTGTATTATAGATAGGTAGGTAGGTAGGTAGGTAGGTAGATAGATAGATAGACAGACAGACAGATAGATAGAGGTGTTGTCGTGGTTTAACCCCAGTCAGCAACTAAGCACCACCCAGCCACTCGCTCACTCCCTCACAGTGGGATGGGGGAGAGAATCGGAAGGGTAAAAGTGAGAAAACTCGTGGCTTGAGATAAAGACAGTTTAATGGGTAAAGCAAAAGCCACATGTGCAAGCAAAGCAAAACAAGGAATTMATTCACTGCTTCCCATGGGCAGGCAGGTGTTCAGCCATCCCCAGGAAAGCAGGGCTCCAGCACGCGTAACGGTTACTTGGGAAGAAACGCCGTCACTCTGAATGTCCYCCCTTCCTTCTTCTTCCCCCAGCTTTATATGCTGAGCATGACACCATATGGTGTGGCATATCCCTTTGGTCAGTTGGGGTCAGCTGTCCCGGCTGTGTCCCCTCCCAACTCCTTGTGCACCCCCAGCCTACTCGCTGGTCGTGTGGGGTGAGAAGCAGAAAAGGCCTTGACTCTGTGYAAGCACTGCTCAGCAGTAACGAAAACATCCTGTGTTATCAACACTGTTTTCAGCACAAATCCAAAACACAGCCCCATACTAGCTACTGTGAAGAAAATTAACTCTACCCCAGCCAAAACCAGCACAGGTGTGTGTRTGTGTACAAATGATATTGGTCCAGTTTGATTTCACCATGCTCTTTGAAATGGTACCGTATTTTGATAATCTTGAGGTACCTACTCTACATAGCCTTGCCTCGGCATAAAACAAGAATGATAGTTTTAGCAGCAGGACCACCCTAGTCTGAGACCTCTCTTTTGAGTTAAGGGCAGGTGGATACTGAGAGCAGACACAGAATTGTTGTCCAAGCACGTCCTTCAGCCTCATGTTCAGGGACTGCACTGAGTTTCTAGAGGAAAATGCTATGAGGCGCTCCATTTAGTCCGAAGGACTCGAAGGTCATAGAAACAGTGTGGTTCACAGCAACATGCAGCATGCAGCCCGGTCTCAGACTCAGCCTACATTTGCTCCAGCATGGGGGTGCAATTGCCCCCTCCTTTCCCGGCGAGAGTCACTGCACCCGTGGCAGGCTGGGGGAGAGCTTTCAGCGCGGCTGCCTGCAGCTCCCTGAGGCCAGAGGCAGAGGCTGCAASCTCTGGTGCTCCTGCTGCCTCCTTTGGGTCTGGGGCAACCACTGGGAGTGGTTTGCTCTAAAACAAATGACGGAGGAGCCGCTGGTTGTCTTAGCATTTCCTCCAGATTAAACAATAACAATTGTTATTAATCAGTAATAATGGTTATACTCATTCAGTAGTACTTGAGTGATACCTTAACAAAACCAAATGGAAATACAGTTTTCCTACAATAATAAACCAATACAGCTTCCTGTATGGTTAGACAAATGGGGAAACCCAATGTCTACAGCAGGACAGAGGAACATAGGACATCATAGCTGGCACTTTGATGATGCTAATGATACAACTCCAGGGAAGGCAACACAGCAATCAATTTGCATTTTAGTTTTGTCTGGTATTCACAAGACAGGCTTGACTTCAAGAAGGAAATAATGAAGCATTGCACCTGAGGTTTACCTCAGAGTGGAGACTTCAGGAGTTACAGCTTCTTGATAGGAAAACACCTCAGCTCCTCATTTACTGCTGTCATCACCTAGCTGTGAGGGATGGACATGCTTTCTGCAGTGGAGATGCCAGAGTAATTCCACTAACAGGGAGGCCCTCGGGTACAGGTGCGGGTGAGGAGGTGAGGCAGGCAGCCCACACCTGCAGCACTCSTCTGCACCAGGGGAGGCTCACAGGAGCCGTGCTGAGGCTTGTGCATCACCTACGCCTTGGCTCRGTTTCGTCAACCAGATGCCCACACCAGAAGGAGGTACCTTCATGCCAGCAGAGAAAAAGTCCTGATGTCAACCAATGTGAACCAGTTATTGCCATGTGAGAAATCTTTCATGTTTTCAAGTGAGAAAATAGACAGCCATTTTTTAAGTGCAGGGGTGGAGTGGGGAATTAACCATGGGAAAGAATGCCAAGAGAACTAGTGAGGGTTCTAGCTCTTGGTGTGCATTTGACTCAAATGTCTTCCAGTCAAATTCCTAAACAACTGTGCTTAATGTAGGAATAAATGGGTGAAATGCAGTGCTCTGTTTTGTTCAGGCGGTCAGATGAGATGGTTCCCAGTCTGTCCTGTCCTCAGAGTTTATAAATCAGTGTTCAGTACCGAGTGCCATCTTGAGTACACTGTGTTACAGAAGGCCAAATGCTCCCTGGGGATAAAAACAAGCATTTAAAAATATCAGTGAGGGCAGGGAATGTATGATGATATAACCTAAACTTCAGTCAATGGTGTCCCAAAATACAAAATGTGACTGCCCTACAACGCCTATGTACAGCTGTGGCAGCCAGAGCGGGACCTGCCAGCTGTTTCTCTGTAATCCAATAATCCAGTATCACCCCCCCCAGCTGGCCTGGCTCTACTCCTGCCCTCACAGGCAGGCAGCAGAAGTTACATCACCGTAATTATAAAATGTCCCAGACACACTCATCAGACAGAGGCAGGTATGTGCCCATCTCACTGTGATATAATCCAACACATGCTCCATGAAATGTGTTTTCAGCTGTCTTGCAGGAGAGTGTTTCCCAGTCCTGTTGTGGGAGGGAATCAGCTGCCTGCTGGCCACGAGCTGCTTTTCCAAGGTGTTCGATAACACAGGGAAACTGGTGCTGTATAACCCTGCTGAAGTTGGCCTTTATGAGGGATTTGCAAAATGACCATGGTTTGAGCAGCTGGTTCCACCACCCTAGACTGAACTGCCTCAGCCGAGGCTTAGCTTTTTCCTTAGTGATCCAGCTCCTCGTGGTGCCTAAGTGATTTGACCAGAGAACGTGACCAAAGAGCCAATTTTCTAACATTTTGTGCAGAACACACATATCTGTCATTTTAAGCTGAGGTTTTCCAAGCTGCCACCTTAGGACCAGACCGCAGTCCCTCTGAGTCTACAGCTGTATTCAGTTAATGACCTGAGACTTCCACTAACACACAGCAGCTACAAAGCATGTTTCAGGTTTCTTGCCACTGTGTACCTGTGGTGCTACAAAACAGCTGCAGCAGATTGGTGGATCTGACCAACGCGGTAATCAAATATTCAGGAACCTGTCTGAGAACAAATGGGAGAGTGTAAAACCAGTTGACTGGGCATAATTTTGTGGGAGAACTGAGGAAAAAATATCCTGTGGTGGCAAAGACTAATGATATTTTGAAATTGCTCATCATGAAGTTCAGTTATTGCTCTGCATATCTATGCCAGGGAATACTCTATTCTCTTTCATACAGTTACCAGGGAAATTAAATAGGAGGTTGCTACTATTTCAAGACTCAGAATGAAAAATAAAAGTGCTGGTTTGGTGCAGCAGAGTGAATTTACAGGGAGTCTCCGGGCCAGGCTGTTGAAATAGACTGAGAAGTGCACATGGGTCTTTATTTTTCATGTCAAAAGCAGGCTTAGGCTCTGATTTTCCAAGCAGGAAAAATTGTAGTGGAGGTGTGTGCCCCTTACCTTGCCTGCAGTATGGAGTGAAAGAAGTTAAATATGCAGATGCTTTTCAATGAAGCTCAGCTCTGCCTTTTCTGCTGTTAAATTACTGCTGTGCCTCATTTGTAACCCCTGGTAGTTACTCTGGCAGCTGCGCACTGATACAAGAAGGTTGCCAAGAGAGCCTGAATGCTGCTCACAGGGCTTGAAGATGTGCTGCGGCTGAAGTAAGAACCAGAGCTTCAAACAGGAATTTCTGTGACGTGACCCAAGAGCGTTCTCTCCCCTCTCCAGGAAGTCTGGTTTCTTTTTCATCATGAACTTAAAAAAGCTCAAGTGATATTGATGCAGGGATCTGGCATTAAACAATGAGGGTAAATGTGGAGAAGCAGAKTTATTTGCTATACAGATTTATTACACCGAGTCACTACAGGAAGAGCAGTGGCAGGCAAAGCCTTCCCCTATTTTGATAGCTTCATCATTTTATTTTGATAACTTCATCAAATTATTTACATGGTATTACATCCTAAAATTCACTTGCAGATCCTCTGAAGCTTCCTTCTGTGCTCTGCAACGGCACATGAAAAATGTGTCCTCTGCCATCGCTGCTCCGAGTCAGAGCGATCTCCTATGAAGAACTGTATCTTCATTGCATTGACARCGTATCAAATGCCAGAAGTCCTCAGTGAGCTCCAGAGCATCTATTTAAACGAACAGCAGGGATCAGGGTAAAGAAGAACAGGATGTTAATCAGGTATTGCTGAGGAGTGCCTCTTCGCTGCAGGGACACACGCCACCTTCACTGACTGCCGTGATTGCTGGAGCAGCGTGGAGTTAAATGGTGTCACTGGAAGATCGCAAGACCCCTGAAACAAGGACAGCCTCTCGGCAGAGCCCAACCCTGTCCTGTCAGGCCATGCACCACAGGGCAGCTGATGTCACTGCCATACCTTGAAGTGTGGCACTGCTGTACCCTGAACTCATATCAGAAGTGACAGAAGTCATCTTCAAATGCTGCTTCAAACCTCTGCTCTCCTTCTCCCTCTGCCTGCCTGTAGCTACAAATGAAACAYAAAGGTTTGCGTCTGTCAGATTTGCAAAATATTTACCCTAAACATCACAAATGGTGATTTTTGTGAGAAATGCCACAAGGGGGAAGAATCGTATTATTTACAGGGCAGCATTCCTTTAAAACATGTGGTTTGTTCAGTCAAATTAAAACTGAGATTGCTCCACATACTCTTTGTTGGGTGAGGCAGGGAGGGATAGAGGAGAAAGGATAGAGTCAAACAATCTCTAAGACCCAAGGAAAGCTCAGTCAAACTCTTCAAACAACTCTGATTTTGGACCCAGACTGGCAGACTGCAAACTGAAGTTTTGCATCATATTGGTGAAAAAAAAAATACTTTGGCCCATGCAAAATCAATCCCTTTCAAAAGCAGGCATAGCTTGACGCTTAGGCAAACTGCTTTTCCTTAAGATTTCATTAATCTGTTCAACAAAAGATTATAAGGGTTTAGTTTAACAGATTGCCCAGCTCTACAGCTGATAGTACTTCCTCTGTTTTTAATAATATATTGCAGAAACCAGCCCCGATATGGTTGACAGAGGCACCCCGTGGCAGCATGGCTAGTCAAAGTGCCTGTAGGCTCACTGGGTATGATTCTCCTTTTAAGAAGTTTTTTTTCTCATCACGGTGTCTAAGCATCTTGGTGGAAAATGAAAATCCCAGCCACACCTTTCAGGTTCGTTTCAAGGCAGCAGCGCTTGCTCAGCAAGCAGAGCTGTACGTTGTGCTACCACTGCGCTCCAGAGCACATCTGTATGGCGATGTGGTGCTGCGTTTTTACAGAAAAAAGYGGAGGCCAAAACAACCTGCTGCTTCAGATTAGCACATCAGCTTTACAGCTTATGAGCCGTAACTGCTAGAAATGTATGTATACATATACGAGCATCGTTATACTCATGGATTGACATGATGAAGACATGCTTGCCTGACATCGTCATTTGGATGCTCTTAGATAGCTGAGCAGTTCAATGAGACAGCATAATGAAATACGGAGTGTGAATTGCTTTAAAATAGTCTTGGATGTTCCCAAACTTTTGCCTGAGCAGTTTGACTGTAAGAAGAGAAAGAAGAGAGGCACTGTATTAGCATTCCTGGGAAATGAATAAACTACTGCAGCCCGATCAGGAAGGCAGACGTAATGTTTTCTCTCCTCAGGAAGTAACGAAAGCTGAGTTCATACTGCAAAACATAACGAGGGGTGTTTGTCATAAGTTAAAAATCAATGAACTCCAGCTGTTCCTGTGGTCCTGGAAGGTTCATTTTCAACGAAGAAATATTTCTTCTTGCAGGAGCATTCCAGAAAACAGACTTCGCTCTCAGTTACAGTGCGGAAAGTCAAGTTGGATGGGACATAGCTTTCCAAGCCAGTAGAAAGGCTCTCTAATGTGCCCTGTAAATAAAAAAATTAACATGCCAAATGAGGATTTTAGCCAAATTTCTACAATGAGAAGACCAGCAGAATGAGTCTTACCTCTTCTTCTGAACAGAGGTTCAGCCTCTATTTTGAAAGTCGCCTCCTGGCTCGCTAAGGAGCGCCTTCCATTACCAATCCATTACGCCAAAGGATCCAGGAGACAAACCAACTTCTGGCACAAACCAGACTAGCTTTAGGGTGTCTACCTAGTAAAACATTGACTTATCTAACCAAGGAAGTATCTCACTAACCAGAACAGATGGATCATATGGGATTTCAGCTTCTCCATCTTCCAGTCCGGATCTGCTTCCTCTTTATCATTCAGGAAGGTCTTCTGGTTGAGTGTGTTGCCTCTGCACAGRGATTAAAGATGCTTTAAATCCCCTTTGAACAGGAGGAGTTGCCTCAGTTGTAGAAGGCACGTTAGGGATCTGGATCTCCAGTTCTGCTGATTATTCCATATGAACATGGCAATAAACCTGCATGATGGTGAGGAGGGAAAATTAAATGCAAACTGTGSACCCAGGCAATAAATCTGACAGAACCCTCTTTACTGTTGGAAAAATGTCCCACATACAGCCTGTTTGGGTGGAAAATAAATGATTTCATAGTTTCTGGAGTTCCTCATTCCTGTTTATGTCAGTGTCTCTCCCAGGAAAAAAAAAAAAAATCTAAAGGGATTTTTAAGCTGGAGTTAGAGCCAGCCAGCCAGCCATCAGAAGCGATCATGTCACTCCTGAGAGCAAGCATAGCAAGAAGCAGTGTCAGGGGGAATGGCTTCTGTGTCCAGCTYGCAATAACGCCAGCACATGGGTGAATTTAGCCAAGAAACCCGCTGGAAGAATCCCACCTGTACTGCAGGCAAATAAAGATCAAAGTCACAGAGCAGTTTGGTAGCTAGCAATTATTCACACATATTGAATAAAAAACTGTGTCAACAGGAAAGAAGACAAGGGAAGTTACAGTTAAATCTGGGTTTCACATTATTCTTTTAAGAAATGTAAAAACAGAATAATGTCTTAGGGAAAGTGGGAATATTCCTAAAATTTCCTAAAATGTTGCTGTAATTTCCTTCTATCCAGCATTTATTCAAAAGATTCCCAACTACAAGTTGTAGCTGTGACTTCCCAGGAGCACAAGGCTCATAACTAATGAAAATGCAATGTTTCACAAGTTTTGTCATCTTYTAATGGTGGTGCAACCAAAGGATTACACAGTCTCACCTACAGTGCTAAATTTAGGTACTGCACTATCCGTATTAAATGGTAAGTGTAAGTTAAGTGCATTGATTTGCATGGTAAAGCTATTAAAAGATGTGAACATTTTTTTTATCTCAGGCCACACCTTTCTTGTAAAGTTAATCCTTGCCACCAGCTGCAGTCATAAGCAGTACTTGTCCACAAATACATTGCTCTGATGTCATGGACTTGGATTCAGCAATCCTGCTTTGGAATATGTTGCTTTAAATGAATTCAATTTACCTAAGCCGATCAAAAGGGCATTTTTTAAACTACAATCAGCTCTCCTTAAAAAAGCCCACACAATTTTGCAATCAACATATGCACAAAATGTTCCAGAAAATAATGTATTTTTCTTAAAAATATTTAAATAAATAATAATATTTTTTTGAAATCTGAATATGTGATACGGCCTGAGTTTTGATGGCTTTCATCCAGGAGTCATAGAAAAATAAGCTAAAAAGATCAATTGCCTTCTGTCATTATTTCTGATAAATCTTAGTATACTTGAAAAAATCCCAAATCTGGAAGTATTCAAACAGAAGACAAAAGAAGACTGAAATAATTGCAGGTCATCTACCCTGACATCACATTCAATGTAGTATGTGTGGACAGTGTCAAGACACATACTTTATGGAAAAAAGACAACCCTGATTTCACCCATTGAAGAGTTTAGTTGATAAAAGTAGTTTGCACATATGTAACTTTTCATTATTTTGGATATTCTAATAAGAGAGATGACCTTAGCCTAAAACTTTGTCCAACTGTGTAATGCAATCAACTGTGTAATGCAATCAGCTTTGAAACACACAGAATTCTTATTTTAAAAATGAGTAGTCTCTGGCACTCCAGTACAGAGAGGTATGTGACCCCATATCTCAAAACTGGTTGTTAGTGAGGAATCATCGTTGAAAAAGGATGTATCTAGGGAGCTTCTGCAGACCTCAGCTAGAATCTAGCAATAGTCACCATTTTCATGTGGACCAAGAAGTAAATATAWAATCATTGGTGCTAAAACTGGTGGCTGAGACAAGACGAAAGAAGTAGATAAGATCAGGCTAAGGCTGTCAACCATAATGATCTTGATCACTTAGTAAACTGGAACTATTCAGTGAAAATGGCTTCAACACAAACCTGCCAAGTTTTCATGTCAAGGAAGAAGAGATACAAGCCAGGCTAGCAGACTGAAAGGCACTATCCTAGGAAACAAACAAACAAGCAAGYAAACAAAATTACCTAAAGAGTTCAGTCATGAAAAAAAAAGATGACATGGTCACACGGTGACATCTCATGAGGAAATACATAGGATTTAAAATATCTCTAATTGTATAGACATGGTGTTACAAAAATAGTGGCTGGAAAATGAAGCCAAACTAATTAATGTGAGAAATCAGACGTATATCTACAACCTGCCTTTGTGTATGTGCATGTGTGTGTATGYGTATATATATATATATATAAACCCAGCAATCCAGAACATACTGAATGTTATGACAGATTCTCCATTGCTGTTGTCTTTAGTTTCTTTCCAGAAGCCTTGGCTAAASACATCACTTTTGGGTCAGAAATGAATTATTCCACCCAGTACAGGAACAGGTGAATGAAGTGTAATGGCCTGTTGTTTTACAGGAAGCCAGATTTGCTGATCTAACAGTTCCTTTAAATCACTGAAGCAACAAACTAGCACCATTAGCAAGAGTATTAGCAACAATTATTCAAAAAGTCAGTCCCAAGCAAAATATTCAGTCAGCACAAATGCTCGTGTTTCGTGCGTATTGCATTGGTGCCCCAAAATTATGCTCTGGAAACACCATGATATGGCCTATTGTAGCCACATGTTCAGAGACCCTCGGTTCCTCTGTGCCCAGCGAGGGATTAACCCAGGGATCTTCTTTTTGGCGGTGTGTCTTTCTTACTGTGGCTTATGAAGTGGTTTGGGGAGGCAATGCGGGCTCAGTGGGCCAAGGGACTGCCCGCTGCATGGCAGGAGGCTGCAYGCAGCTTTTTGCAAGAATTTGTTTCTTATAGATTTTATTCATACATATTGATCCAATAAAAGAAAGTTATATGTGAAAAGCAGACCCCCAACGCATTTTGTAGAATCTAAACAGGTTTCCTATCTAGATGGTCGAGGAGCAGAGACATGTGGAGAAAGACAAAAGATAAAAATCAAAGAAGATGATAGATTATAAACTATATCATCCTCAGTATGTTACTAAAAATTTCTGCTGGGGTCCTTCATGCCTATTATTTTCATGACTTGCAATAGCAACAGTAACCCTTAAGAATAGAAATCTTTATTATACCTACTCAAGGGCTGACAATGGACCTTATAGTTTGGTACTGATTTTTAACTTGCACATTTCAGACGCAAAATRATATATTCTAGGACAGTGTGTTGAAACCTTTTTTGACTTGCTGACTCAATTTTATTTTTTTTAAGCATCTAGCCTGCCACTGAATTTAAACCTAGTGACAATAGGCTTGCCTTCCTTAGTTGCTTCTCACARAGCTTTTAGAAGTAGTCTACAAACCCCAGGTAAAAACATGCTGCTCAAGGCAGCATGTGCACATTGAGTGGTTAGGGCTTGGTGACTTTTATCTTCACAATGTATAATGCCAATGACAGCAGAGTAGGAGTACCCAGAAATGCTTGTGCCTGTTGGAATCGGGAAGCTCCCTGGCATTCAGGAGAGCTCTTCTCCAACGACCATACCCAGCCGCAAGTGGTACATACTTGGTGATACCTATTTGCAGCAATTTGTGTAGAAGGCTCGGACAGCCGCTGACAGGTCATCAGTCCCTCAGTGGGGCACACAGAGATGATGGCCCCCGGAAAGCTGAAATGTAAGTGCTAGGAAAATCCCAGGTGCAGAAAGAGACCRGAGTCTTTCCCCATGTAGGCAATACGATTGCAAGTGCATCAGCTGGCATCATCTAGAAATCCAGGCCATCGTGTACTCTGATACCTGCTAGTATCTTCAAATACTGCCTTAGCACTGCTTTAGATTTGGCAGTGCTAGAGGGGTCTGGTTGATGGGCGTACCCAGGGCACGATAGCAGCATTTGAAAGAAGACTTTAGCAGGGTGGGAAATGAATGAGCGGGGAAAGCCCAGGGTTGAAGTTGGATTTCAGAGGCAGACAGTGAAACCCAGCAGCCAGGAGACAGAGCAAATTCAGAGCCTGCTTCTGCATGCCTTGGTTTTCCTGGCTGCTGGCTGCAATAGAAATGYTAGTGAGGAAACTAATCTAGCCGTTAAAGGAAGAAAGGAGCAATTTGGATTGTGATGAAGCACAGATATGTAGTAAAACTGTCAAACCTCGCTTGAGCTATTCCACCTTCACTGGATCCCACCTATTTTTATATTTTACTTTGCAGAACACACAAGTTCACTATCATTTTACAGACTTCTCACATCAGGGGGCCTCTCTCCTTTGAGGTCATTTTCTTTAGACAATGTAAATGTCAGCTGCCAGTTGTAAGTATTATTATTTATATGGAGCTGTCAAGGAGTGAGGGGGAAATGATGCAGGCAGCTCACTTCTGTCTTGTTAGCTCTCAGGAAAGGTCAGCAGAGCCCTTCAAAAAGGACACACTGTCAAAGCTGAACCGTCTTCCAAAATCCACTCTGCAGAAACAGTACAAGAGAGCACATGCTTTAAAGCCAGACAAGGTAGCACTAAAGTGCCGTTTTTCTTCTGTCGCTGAAAAGCTCCATTAGTGACTACTTGTGGTGTAAGAACCCAAAGTGGCCAGAGAATGGACAGAGCTCACTCATCCAATGCATTTTGTTTGGTTTGGGGATCACTTTTTTAGCCTTCTGTTTGACCTAACTTACATCTGAGCAAATTTCATCCTCTGGTGAATGTCCCCACATATCCCCATTTCATCCGCCTGAGCTGCCAGTACACAGCGCAGCTCTCCACCCCACGACCTGGATGGGAGCAAAGGAAGGCCCTTCTGCCCATGCACCATTTCTTACCAAGCTGTACAGCTCACAGCTCTAACACTGCGGGTAGATTTTGTCCTTGCAAACTCGGCAAAGGAATACRGGACGTATGACTGAGAACAGTAAGATTCAAGGCAGATTATGGCACTCAGCTGTGGATATGACCAGAAATTTTGTAAGTGCAAAAAGATCTCTTCAYAGAGGTTTGGCTGAAATCCCAAAAATACTTAGGTGCCTAATTCCCAAGGAACTCAATATCTATYGTATTGCTAAATGTCCTACCTGTTGCATAAATAAGCAGAAAGAAATGACTTGACTTCTGTCAGAATTGATGATGCAATTCTGCGAAAATCTCCCCAGTGGGGACAAGATTAAAGAGGGAAAGGCAAATCCCAGATTAACGCCATGAACGACTTCGTGATATCCAGTGGTGCTCTCCCAAGAACATCCCAGCCCAGAAATACTCTGGAATAGTTTCAAGCATGTTGGGTTTCAGACTATTAAATCCACCTTCCAGTTTTTGGCTTCACGCAATTAAAAAAAAATCAGAAAGCCCTCACATTTCCCTGAAGGCATCTAAAAGAGAAGAGAGACCCACTTGCTATTGCTGCTACATAATACTTCAAGAAAACAAAAATGAGCAGGGCTTTATGAACTCTGCCCACATCAATATTTACTGTTCTGGCTCCTCCTTAGCCAGATCCACGTTGTTAAAGAAATGGGATCTGTCCCCAGCAGGATGTGGGTGAAGCTGTATAGGAAGAGTGAGTCCCTCCCTCCTGCTCCCGGTTTTCCAATCCGAGGGCAATGCTGAGCTGGACTGCATGGCTACRGAGCCTTGCCCCTCTCGGTGTAGCTACCATTTCTATTTTTATTTTATTGGTGTGCTCAGCTGTTCTTTTTCCCTTTGGCCTGCGCCATGATGGGATTTCAGCTTCCGAGCTCTGCCTACAAAATTTACAGACAGAAAGCACTGAGACAGAGAAGCATTAAAATGAAAAGTAGTTCCACGTGCACTTAAGCCTACTGTTACTGTGGGGCCAAGTCTTTCAAGAGAACGGCGTGGTGTACTTAAATTGGAGATTGAGGAGCTTGTTTTCACTGCTGTTTCTGATTCTGCCATCGGAGGTCCTCAGGAGCAGAAGCACATGAAGAAAGACAAAAGCCCTCTGCCAGACCACATTTTGGATGAGATTATCATGGCTTGAAAAATACACTGCTCGTTTACCTGTGAGGCTGTTTTTCCTTTGACACAGAGTTTGTCTTTGCTGGCAGATACTGAAAGCTCACTAGGAAGACTTGCCAGAAGTTGTGCTCATGAGGGAGAGGGAAACGCTGATTCTCTTCACCCTCAGCCGTACCCGCTCCGGCCACCCCAGCAAGCCAGACGCCTTCCTGCGGGAAGCGGAGACCGCTCGCCGCGGCTCCTCAGCGCCTGGCTGGAGAGGGGCGGCCATCTGAGAGAGCTGCCTGGGGTTTGCCAAGGGTTCCTGCGAGATGCTGGACAAATGCACCATCTGCATATGCCCATCTTCACCTACCCACCTGTAAAATGGGAGGAGGAGTGTTTACCCATCTCATACACTGCCTTTTTTTAGGTCAGCGATGACTAGGAAGTGCTTTGGATGAAGGGTTTGTCAAAATATCAGGCCTTATCCTTTCCCCTCACCATGCCTATTTTGGCTACTTATCCCCAAAGAATTTTATCTGGAGTTTATTATTGCTCTGCTTTTACTTATTCCCTGGAGATTTACATCCCCCCCCCATTTTATTACCTCATTCTGTCTTTTAATTGTCCTGTTCTCTTACCCTCCAATCACTGCCTGTGCCTTCTCTCAAGGCTGTGGTTTCATGATAATTAGTACCAGATCTGAGCACTACCTGTCCTAACAGGACAAATGAGATCAAACAATCATGTTCCTGCCAAATTAACCCCAGCCCGAAGCAGTGGTTTCTGGCAGCCTGCAGCTTTCACACGAGCTCCAGAACAGGCAGTACCTGATGTGGTGGGAAGTTAAAACAGCAATACAAAGCCAGCTGATAAAAGCTGGACCCGCTGATGTTCTTTGTACAAGTGGGAGCTGGCAGAATTTGTTGGTGTCAGATTGGTTTCAGGGGGCTGAAGAGGTTTTGATCCAGTACTAGGAACCCTAACTTTCCTAGTGTTAAAGGTCTTTTATGACCAAACTGCAGCCTTATGCATGTAAACACACCAGCTCCTCCATCTGCTCTCCTTGCCCCTCACCACTGGTGGGCCGTGCCCTTTCCCACATCCCTGCCTGGCTTTGCTGGTGCAGGGATGAGAACGGGGGGCGAAGAAAAGCAGCACAGGGCAGAGGGTGATGAAAAGGCTTTCACCAATGGTGTAACATCTGAACTTTTATTTAGCAGTAGCTCCCTCTATAAATAAGAAAGAAATAAAAAGGATCGGTGCATCGAATCCAATACCACTGGTCAAAGCAAGCGCTTTACTGGTTTGTGGAGGAGAGTGCGTGCATGAAAGCCTTTGCCCACCCTGGGGCACTGCGCTTGCTAGTTAGCTCTCGGGTCAGTGCATGTGTGCGAGGGCTGCTCTTGTGCTCCAGGCTCGCGGCCGGGCTGTGTGTAACTGTCCGAGCGGTGAGGCTGGCCGGGCAGGYGTCCCGGAGCTGCTGGTGCTGTGCCAAGCTGCGGTGCCTTGTTGGCCACCATGCGTGGCCCTYACATCCACCTGGAGGGCTGCRTGAAGAAAGGTCAAACTCTCAACTYCCCCGCATTGCCCCTTTGGAAAGTCTGGCATTGGGAAGCTTATTACTCCCACGCATAAAAAGCATTTCATCTTCTCTGATGGCAGCGTAGCTCTTGGACTGATATTGTTAATCAAATGTTGCAAAAGGAGAGTTCATACACACTGCCGTTTTCTAAGTTCTGAAAACCTATTTGTAGTTAAAAGGAAAACCAAAATTACACAACCACACAGCTCAGATTTATTGTGAAGATGGATTTTTAGAATTAAAAAAATGATAGAATTTAGGGGAAAGAGTTGTTACCAAGAGAATAATTTTCATATAGATTAGCTCTGTGGGCAGTTTTGTACATTTATGTAAGAAGTGAGATTAATCCACTCAAGATGCACCCTCAGCCCTTTCCCACAAATAAAATAAGACATCCRATCACATTTTGACAATAGGAAACAATATGTGTGTTGCAAGCTGGTCTGGCTGGAACTGAGTTAAATTTTAAGTTATTCCCATCTGTTTCAGATATCCTGATCCATTTATCACAGTGAAATAGCGAAGAGCACCATTTCATGACAACCCGAGAGAATAAGCCACCACTTTACCCGGTTCTATGCGCTCTTTCCCCATTTCCCTGACCTGTGAAAGTCGCTTTCCAATTTTTATGCAAAGAAGCCAAAAGCCAGCAAAAATGTGGGTTGCCTTGGTAGAGGAACGGCAGTGTGTGTGTGGGTGTGTGCCTGAACACAGACTATCCTGGGCAGACAGTTTTTTATGTCCCTCTGGCTCTGCTTGTGCTCTGAGAGCACTGGTGGCTTAAATGCAGTAAACAAGTCTGAATAAAGGTTTTGTCTAAAGCTTGTGCAGGACCATGTTCAGGCTTTCTACAGCAGGGACCCTTCTGGCAACCATTTTCTGCAGAGGGCAAACCAACATGGACACGACTGCCCTGGAGTAGGATCTTAGATGCAAAGGCCTGGTGGACACGAAAGCAAATACTGCGGGGAAAAAGGAAAAACCAATTCTCCATAGCAATAGTGGGTAAGACGAGAAGGGTTTTAAATGAAGTGCAACATCAGATATCCTGTTTAGCCTTTGGAGAAAGCCTTCCCAACATCAGGGATAGCAAGGTATGGGAAAGGAGCTCTCCGAGGCAGTGCCAGTCTGGCTGATCTTGCCTTGATATCTGAGACTCTTCCTGAAGCTGCTTCCATCCCTATTTCCTATCATTTTATGAGCTATTCCAGGAAGCATATACCTTTTCCTGGGATTAAACTAGCCTGACCAGTGAAGTTGTCCTCTGTTTCAGGCCTTGCATCATACAAATACAATTTTTCCTGYATTAAACCTCTGGGGCATCTGAGAGTTTCCCAGGCTATTCCATGTGCTAATAGTAGTAGTGTCATTTGCTTATGTGCAGAAAGGCCTGTAATTCCCTGGGAATTCCTGCCTTAGCAGGTAGTCCTGCATCAACCAATAAGCAAAAGTCCACAGAAAGTATAGCTAATGTCCATGTCACCTATATATGGCCATATAGCTAATATAGCAAAAAAAAGAAGAGAAACAATGGCAGCTCTATAGCACACACTGGCAAAGCCGCAAGCRTGTAAACTCACAGGCAGCCTTTGCTGAAGAGAAGCTAAGCTATCCCAGTGCTTTCCAACTGTCTTTGTTTTCAGAGCACCAGGCATTTCCCAGAGGAGGGGGAGACCTTTTTTCTCACTTTCCTTAGCTTGCTTTTCCTTCTATGAACCCCTCAAGAATCAGTCCATGCACACAGCTGACCACAGATACTGCTATGGGAGACAGCTAGTTCAGACTACATTTCTGAGCTAATTGGAAATGCCAGGATGCAGAAGGAAAAAAAATGSACCGGCAGTTTCCATGGCAATTCACTACCCTATTAAAAATAATCAATATAATGACAGTAACGAGTAGCAACTTGTTACCACGGAGCACAGAGCAGGGAAGCGGGGAGCAGGTTCATGTTGTCCATACCATACCAACGTGGTGTTCTTGAGATGCTGAAGTGGAACCAGCAAAACAGAAAACTACATTTGACCTGATTTTTAATTTTTAAGAGGTTGCTGCATCCAGAAACATTCTTGACATGAGCAGGAATTGCATGTGTCAGCACCTCCAAAACACAAGGCCCTAACAAGTCTATACATGATATCAGGATGTGGACCGTGGCATGAAACAGCCTGCTCATACACAGGTTTATTTACAGTCTGTTTCAGTCAATACAATTCCATTTCTGATGAGATGCCAGAGCCCAGACCATTTCYGTAGAACACTTACATCAGCAAGGAAAGACCTATAAAACCAGATGAAGAGCTCAGGAGGCTTGTTTTAACACATTATAACCTTGACAGTTATGAAGTAAACAAAGCTGTTTTCACATCTGTAAGCAGAGATTTTAAAGAGTCAAATATGCTGAGAATTTTTACTCTTAGTGCCAGGTATTTGTACTATTTTTTCTTTTTCAACAGAGTTCATCAAATGCATGCTCTGTTTTTATGTTGTTAAGTGATTCTCATTACATCTTCATGGAACAAATGCAATTTCTTCCAGCTGGATTTCCAAAAGAACTTGCTGCTCGGGCACATCTGATTTTTACAGAATTTTGCTTTACTGCTGTCTTTAATGGAGTCACTGCCACTGGCAAATGCCTCCCCACGCAGCGTCGCAGGCGAGCTTCTCACCACCCCTCTAGTATGCTTGCAACCGCACAGCAGTTCCCTTGGTGCACACTGACATACATATACCTCTTTGAACATGACATTAAAATGTGGCTTTCTAATGTCACATGCACTAAACGAGATCTTTAAAATGCAGGAGAGTACTTAACTGCTATATTTGCTAATGCTTTTTAAAGCTTTCAACACACTTTAGCRCAGAGAAATTCCTTAGGAGGAGAGCTCCAGGGCGTGGTGTCAGCCTGTGCCATCTGCTGAACTCGTTCGTCAACAGCCTCTGTTCTGGGGTGCTGAAACACAGTGGCTTTTGTTAGGGGTGTGCATCTCCATGGGCGCTGGAGAAAGGCACTGGTGCAGCTGGGGGGTGGCTTCCCATACAGTCGGTGGTACCAGACGGGGAAGGGCTTTTCCACCCTGTGATCAGCCATACTCGCCGTCTGTCCTTGGTACGCGTATCAGGGTAGAGATACTCCCGATGACGGGGTGGGGGCACGGAGAGGACGGGTTGCAGGGTTCGGGGTGGGAGCATGCGTGGCACCGGCTGGTGCCCTCCAGGCTTCAGCCGACAGCCTCCAGGGACAGCGGCTGCAGAAATGAGCCAGAAATCCATGTGCATCTCTTTTTTTGTCTGCGGCCTTTCCTTCCCCGTGTCAGGAACGGGATAAACTGTGAACTGAATAGCCGAAATTCAAATGCTTGGGGTTGAGGAGCATACTAAAGATTAAAAGCAGCATCACGCTATCAAGTAGGCACCTTGTGAAGCTCATGACAGCAAGACGTCTGATGGAAAGACTGCCCTCCAGCCCCAGCCTTGCTCTCACAGCACTGCTTGCATGCAATTAAAGTCTCTGCTCCGAGAATTTGGCAGTACTGGAGGATGCAGAGAGTTGGCTGCTTTCGGGGCTGAATTCCCTTGCTTTTGTTCAGCCTTTGAGGCAGAAGGAGCCAAGCCAGCAGGAACTGGCTGGAAACCAGCCCTTTCCCAGCCGGCCAGTGCCCCCAGGCAGAGTGGGGGGGCATTGCTCCCCTGCCAGGAGAGGGTCTCCTCCTCCCCCCAGCTCCCGCTTCGGGAGTGCAGCCCGTCCAGCAGCACTGCAATACCAGGCTGGCTAAAACCACTGATGAAACTGCACCTCGGCTCCCCACCTGCTACCACATGACGTACGGCATAGGCATGTGCCCTACAGCATCCAAGCACTAGTCCATCCAGCAGCAAGCAGTGCTGCGACCACAGGTTGATTAATTCCTTACTACACTATGGTCCTTTTCCTCCCCAGTGCCAGTTAATAAACAAAAATAATAGAATGATCCTTTAAAAATAGTTCTACTATAAGAGCATGTGGTTGTAATTACYGTCTTTATGGACAAGTCTATTATTTTTCTTTCCTTCCATCTCCTCTGTGTTATAGGAAACATGCCAGTTTTCAAGCATCCTGCTTCATTACTATTGGAAGGAAATTTCCAAAAAGCAGAGTTTGTTTAACACAGGCTCCTGAGTCCATCCCGAGAGTCACCCCCAAAAACTGGGCTGGAACAAGTCTGAATGAACTGAAGTTTCTAAAAGTCCTGGGCACTTCCTTGCTTCTTCACTTTCATTCTTTATTTCTCTCCATTACATTAACCTCTTGCATGTTTTCTTTCCCTCTTTCTTCTCCTAATTCTTCTTACCCCAAGTCCAGTCTCCCTTCGTCTTCTCACCATTACCTTTTCTCTGCCCCATCTCTCTTTTGCCCACAGCTTTCCCCTCATGCTGTCCCCGATGCTGTTCTGCTCCCCGTGTCCCTCTGTTCCCCCAGACAGTTCCTTCCATTTCCCAGAATCTGCTTTCCCTCCTGGGAGTCTGAAATTATCCTCTCTCCTTATTTTACCTCTTCTGTCCTCCTTTCCATGGTTTCCCATGTCACCAGCTTTTCCCCTTCCTAACTCCCTGTCCTTACCCAATCCCCCAGCTCTCTGTGTCCCTCTGCTCAGCCACCCTTCCAGCATCCCTCTTTAACCCCATTTATCCTCCCGGGAGCTTTCCTTGCGGGGCTCCCCCTCCGACTCCCCATTGCCTCCATCCACTACCCCCAGCCCTCTCTTGTGCCTCCTTYGGTTGCCGCTAGAGCTGGGGTCCCCATCCAGCAGTGCTCCATCACTCTCCCCCTGCATTAGCTCATGCTCCGGTGGGACTGGCACGGATGCAGCATGGGATTTGCACGGGGCCGCGGGGTCCGGATGGCTTGCTGGGGGGCTGCCGCCATGCCGGAGCGGGCAGCGCTGGCTGGAGGCATTGGGACTCGCTTTCCACCTCCATGCCGCCCAGGGGAACCGCTGTCGGAGCCAACAGGCACAAAGTCCAGCCCTACTGCAAGAGGTTTGCTTATAATGAAAACAGTCCTGCTGGATTAGGGGAAGCTGCCTCTTCCAAAAAACACATCAGATTTCAATAATGGATGGGGAGAACTGGCCAAAGTAACACGACCCACGAAATACCTTTGAACTTTTGAGGTTTTGGCATGACGGCAGCGGGCACGGTATTGCATTCAGTCACCAAACCAGTCCCACTTGCATGGCTAAAACCACTCCTGCTACTACTGCTAAGGGCGACCACAGAGTCCTGCCTCCCACCAGAGAATTTTGGAGTGCAATACAAATGCTAATTAATGACTTATCAGAACGCTGAGGGCAGATAAATATTTTCATTATTCTCTCACACACAAGGATTCAGATCAGGCCAGTGTTTCCAGTGCCACTCGCCACCCTCATTCTCACATCCTTTTGGTGCAAGAAAGATAGTCTAGCAGGTTGGTGTGAGGCTTGATCATCCGGGAGGGTGGGACACTGGGCAGTCACTGGAGCACTCAGAAAATTAAAATGCATTTTTATGACAGTATTGTTGGTTTAGAGATTTGGGGTTTTCTTTTTTTTTTTTTTCCCTGGAAGCATGAACACTCACAAAACCTGAAAATGCAAATGCCTCTATTTAGGATATTTCTATGTTCAAGAACTAAACCTTTTTTTAGGGGAAATCTGCTCTGTTACAATGCAAGGCTTGCATCTGCCACCTTTGGTGAAACCACACTGTCACATGCCTGTCACATGAGTAGACACGTGTGCACAGACAGTCAGCGTACTCCTCCTAGATAATGCACTCAACACACCCCATAATGTCAATCCCAGTCTTTGCAGGGCCAGATCTGATCATTAATTCACAGATTTATGTCTTTCTAGAAGAGAGCAGAAAAAAATGAGAGTAAATGGGAAATATTGGAAAAGTAAATGTACATGCTTCTAAATTTCCAATATTATTTTATTACTTGATGTAATTGATTATCAAAAACTATTGACTCAAAGTTGGTTTGAGTTTCAGGGAAGTTCTCTGGCCTCTGAACGCCCATTACTGGCAATCTCAAGTCTGTGCACGTACTGACATTTCGAGTCTGTACAGAGTGTTTCACTGCAGTTCAAAATAGCTCTCAGAAACTGGGTGACCTGTCTGGGTCAAGCAAATGAATGGGTGTACGGGGAGAGGGGWATGCAGGGCTGCATGTGGAATTAGGGAAAGGAGCAACTGGAAATGACACTTTCCTGGTAGACAAAAACATAACGCAAAGAAACAAAGCGTAGTGTAAAGAGAAAATAATTGGACCAGGCATGAACAAATGAAAGAGATAACCAGAACATAAAAGCTGAAGAGCAGAAAAAAATACACAAATACAACTACAAGTACTAACCTCAGTGTTGCCCAGTGCAGACATGAGATACTTGCAGGACTAAGCCTCGTGTAGACCATGAACGGGTTTGCTGCATTAGAGTGAATTGCTGCCTTATATATGAGAGGGAGAGAGGGCTGTACAGGGTTGTTTCTCCTCCCACTATAGGGTACTTACACAGAGAAAAGACATCGGGAAATCAACCTCTTGAAGATCTCTCTTCAAGAGTGCACAAGTCCTGACAGTTTTGCCTGTCCTAAAACAAGACTACATGAGAGACATGACTGCAAACCAGAGATGTGATGTGCCCTTCTCCTGACTCAACRGGAGCAGCCACCAGCTGCCATTAGCAAAACCTCATGAAAACAAGMGGAGCAACCAGTGAAGGCTGCACAGCATGTTGCCGTGCTGAAGTTTGCTGAGTCACAAGCCTGGGATGAGCACATGAGCTAAAGACAAATGTGTGTTGACAGCAAAAACCAAAGAGAAAGCATCATGGGTCTTCCTGGGAGGCAACAGAAACTGGGCTTCAGGGGCACAGAACTCACTGGCGTGGCAGGTTAGGGGGTGCTGAGCTTGGGAAATGCCCGCTCCTTCCAACTGTGCTCAGGAGATCAAGGCTTTGTGCTTTGTAGGTTAAATAAGTTTACACTGAAGGACAAGTGATTCATGTAATTGATTATTCCTCCCGATGGAAATGATCCTGACTATCAATYGACTGCTCCAGCTGGACAAGACATCTCTTATTTCAACACCTCCTGTCTGCTGGCCACCAAGAGAAAGCAAGCCAAGAAAGCAAATCCACTGCATTTTTAAGTTGTGATTGTTTCACTCAAACTAACTGCAAAGCACTGGYAAGATCAAAGGCTAGACTTTAACTTGCCTTTCACTGTTTTTGGCATTCACAAAACAGGCCAGGAAATGCACTGTTTCAGACCAAAAGGTGACTGTTGTCTTCTGGAGCTGTTGTCCCAAAGGGAGGGCCGTCGCTGCTCTTACCCTGTTTCCACCCCTTTCTGGTGGTTGTCACAGGCTGTGCAAAAGGCTTGTCAGTACCCTGGCCTGCTAGGSAAGAATTCATTTTCTTTTGGTTGGTTAATGTGCTGAGGATTTAATATGCCAAACCGCTCAGCATGGGGTTCCACACACCCCAGAGCCATTACAGCAAGGGGGCAGGACACAGCTGGGAAGCAGGGGGTGAAGGGAAGAAGAGAGAGAAGCCAGGTCAGCCAGCAACTGGGCTCTCACGTGGCCTAAATTAATCTAAGTACCTAGGGGGATAAAATTCTTCATGGTTAATGCTTATTTCTATTTCAGTCTACAAGGACAGTCCAGAGAAACAAACAGTCTCCTTGAAACAAACCCTCGAATGCTCCTCCACGTCTGACCTGCATGAACCAGCCTGGGGTTTCATGTACAGTTACACAGATCTGATTTCACACTGTCATCAAAAGGGACAAGACTGGCCTTGCTGCACATGTCCAAAGCCTCCCTTGCACTGTCACCAGCAGAAAAGGGCACTCATGGCAAACTGAGTCAGGGAGCGTCTCAGACTGAACATGAGTCTTTATTTTTCCTCTGGGTTGGTTTTCAGCTGGACCTCTCCCTGGATCCCGCCTGCCAGGCCGGAGCACAAGCATTAGTGCTTGGAATGTACGGCTGGGAGTAAAGTCCCCTTCGGCAGCAGCGCACACTGCAGTCCGAGTAAGCCGCACCGTCTGATGCCGATGGCATCGCAGGGCGACGCTAGTGCCAGCCATCTTGGGCCGTGTGTCCCTGACCTGAGCGTGTGCATATGYACACGTGACCCTGTCCATGTGTAGGTCCTTTCTAATAGACATAACTGAGATGTCTTCACAGGCATGGAAACTGGTACACACATGATTTTTGTCCTGACTTGGCAAGGTTTCCCCGTCTTGCTGCCATTAGTGCATTTTTTCCTTTCAGTGGTCCAGCCCTGGAGACCACCCTGAGCTCTTCATAGGATATGTTTGGCAGCTACAAGGGTTTGCATGCCAATTGGATTATATTTTATATATCAGCAGCCGTGCCTGGAACCGCGCCTGATCTTTTGGCTTCCTTTCATGGTGACCTTCTCTTTCATTCAACCGCTGCATGCTCTGATGCCTGTCAGTCTGTCAGGTGCCAGGGAAGCAGCAGCAGGACAGAAATCCTCCAAGGATGTATTTGCCCTTTCCACATCAGTTCAGGCACTTCAAAGAGGTTCATGAGGAGCAGCTTATGAACAATTCAGCTCTTGTTGGACAGTGTCCTCTGTGTCAAACAGTGGGCCAGCAGGAGCTTCTGGGTTTGACAGCTTTGGCTTGTCTGAGTTAACAGCCATGCAGTCAATCCAGCTCCGGCCCATAAAAAACAATGAGAGCTCTTGTCATTCCTTGGAGATGATATATGTCCTTTGGCTAGTGGCCCTGTGAAAGTTTCTGTGTTTGTACAGATCCTGCCCTTGCTGTACAGCAATTTGGGTGTGCTCTCTAGCACGCTCTTAGGCTGCTATAGGCCACCTCTTGACACGATATAGTGCTTAAGATCAAACTCGTATCCCACACCACATGGACCAAAGGATAGTGCCTACCTTTTCACAAACCACAAGACACTCCTAGCGTCAAACCATTCCCTGCAGATGCAACAGATGCTAATCTTTCACATGGGTCTGCAGACTGCTCAACATAACTTCATGGACCACATGTAGTGAGGAGTGGGACCYACATGTTCTCCTGGGACCCACAGGAATCTGATGTGACATAATCCAGCAGGCTTTACCCACTCCTGCACCCCCTCCTGCACTTTGCCCTGTGCATTGGGAATGACATGCATTCTTTCCTCTGGATATATTTTTTGCTTTCACCCTGGAGACACCTTAACAGCTAGAAGTTCATGATGGACCATGGTCACTGAAGGCATGGGATGAAAGTTCCTGCAGGGAGGAGGCAGGAGCACTGCTCCATGGTCCTGCTCACAGGTGCCCCTGAGGCTGAGGGGAACTTAGAGTGTGACAAACACGTCACTGAGGAACATGGCTGCTTTTGGCACATTTTACATGATGCAGAAATTGTGAAATACCTTGAAGTAGACGTAAGTTCTGTTTCAACTTGATTGGTGCTTTTACTGCCTGTTTTGCTCTAAATGACATCCASGCCCAAAATATCCACGTTAATATATCATAGCAACAGAATTTCATATTGTGTCATACCATGAAGGACAAATGAAAGATCTAGTCCCGCAAAAATATTTAGTACCTTCAGAAGACTCTCAAACAGCCCTCAGTGGCTATTTATAGCAGATGCACATTGCTCTGTGGTGCTCTGAGGTCGGGGCTCTGCTGTAGCAGAAGGGTGCACAACCTGGAGCAAGCTGTATTTGCTCATGGCTAGTAAACAACAGAGTTTATTGTAGGTCTTCTTCCACTGCTGTTTGCTACTCACTTTTAAATACTACTCACTTTCTCTGCCAGGAAAGTACACAATTGCTACTAACAGTCAGAATAAATTACACTCCAAAAGTAATTTCCACTGAAATAGAGACCCCTCCAGGGTGAATTTCTGCAGCTCAGCTCTGCATAGCTGTGCTAGGGTGCAAGCAGGGACAAAATAAAGACTGTATTGGAGTATAGGAACTTGAAAGAATTGTCACGAGCGTTTCCAGTAACACGCTTCTTTTCTTCTTTTTCAGTTGAATTTTCCCTTTGCTATCACCTTTTCCATCCTTTGGCTCCAGTTCAGTGAACTACTTGGGCACGTGTTTAACTAAAAGCAGTTAATCATGTGCTTATGTGCTTTGCTCAGTTGGGAGCCTGATTATTAATACCTGCTTCATACCACGAAGGAGGGCTCTGTGTGATAGCAAACATCTGCTAACCTCACTTTTGGGGCTCTGTTACTCCAAACATTAGACCAAATGGACTTGTTCAAGAGCATTACAATTGCTATTTCTCCTGGGAATGCATCGTGCTGTCATAGTGGCCTATGTACACCTCATTCTTGAGATGGCAATTTTCTGTGTCCTCTGCAGAAAGCAKACTGCATCAGAGGCTTCGTGTGATACTGCGCTATTACCGCCCTGCAGCAACAGCTCTGAAGGCAGCAGTCTCAAAGTCAAACCCTCCACGGGATTCAAAGCAAGGGGTAGGAAGAGTATTTTGTCAGCACATTAGTTTCTCTCTAGTTGTGCATGCAGTTGCACTACATTAGCCTAAAGGTACTTTCCTGCTTATGTGCCTGTTAATACGTACCTCATTCAGTTGACTACAGTTTAAAGTGAATTGGGTCTGACAGAACACAAGCCTTGCTTTCCTCTGCAAGCCTTTTTAAGAAAGGCTCTCCTGGGACTGCAGGTTCATGGAGGGAGCGGAGGGAAAGCTGCAGAGCTGGGCACAGAGCCATTTTTGCAGGGAGGAGAGACCCATATAGTGCCATCTGCCCTGTAAATGTTTTTGGCAGTGTAAACTTACATACTATGTCTTCAACGTGTAGCACGCCCCATATAGAGAAAGCTAACATCCCTTGCTAAATCACACCCCTTTTTCCCTGGATTTCACTCTACTTGGATAGATTCTTACAGAAATGCTAAACGCTAAATTCTCCGACTGACTTTAGTCCCTGTCATTTTTGACAGGCCTGAGTTAGTGTGCTAACAGGAATGCGTGTTTAACACTATGTTCATGATGTGCAATGAGGATGGAAAAGCTATAACGACTGTTCCATGATGCAGATGCTATAAATAGAGTATATGGAAAAGGATGCTCTCTAATGCATTATGCTCTAATCAATAACAACAATCTGACTCCAATTATATTTTATTGTCTCTGAGAAAATTATTTACACTACAGAACTGCTGTGACTCACAGCAGTGGTTTAGTTAGGAGTCAGATTCAGTTAGCAATATTTCAGGCTATTGTTTGCTGCACTCAGGCACTGTACCATTCACTGCTTTTGCTGCAGTTAATATGTACTCCCATTGAACCCTCATTGAACTCGCACTACTTACATATATGTCTGTCTTCACAAGAGCGCTCTCTAAGGTCATATGAACCAAAAGGTTCATATCCTACCTGGATGCAAACCCCAACAAACATAAGAATTCTTTGTATGGGGAAGTCGAGAGATCCCAAGTGCATATGATCCTTCAAGTTCTTTTAACACAAGTAAAGAAGAGAGAGAAGAAAGGTAAAAGGGAAGAGAGGAAGATGACAGGTCAAAGTGATTTGCTCAGAGTTGCACAGCAGATGAGTGGCAGAGAGAGGAAAAAACCCCAAGTCTCCTAACCCCTGCATTGTTAGGTCTGACTGCAGTCCTTGGGTACCATGTTTTATTTTCACAACGGTCTGAGCTATGTTGCATTACCTTGTATCTATGGCAGACTAGCAGCTGGTACACAGAGGATTACTAGTGATACCCCGGTTTTAGGTGGCACATGGCAATCAACCAACAATTTAGTCACGTGGCAGAGACCTCATATGTCCATAAGAGCTTGAGGAAAACCTTCACAGAACATGATCAACCTGCAGACTTCAAATGCTCAGAACACGAGTAAACAAAATCCAAATACTGTGTACTAACACTTAATGAGAACTGAACCTGGGAAAAGCACATAGTTCCTCTTTCAGCCAGTTTCCCTCTTCAGAAATGATGAGAAAAGTGCATGTTTTATCTTTCTTTCCTAACAGATTTCAAAGCTTGGCTAATGCTTTAAAAAAAAMCCCTTCAATTAGATACTGCAATATGGTAAGTACAATGGTAATTATTATAATTTCATATTTCTATTTTCCATAGCAGCATTTATATCCCTGGTTTCTCCAGAGCACTTAACGCTTTCTGACAGCCGGTGAGGGTGACTTGTTGGGAGGTGAAAAGCAGGGAGGCAGAACGCATTTGGTGTTCCACGAGAGCATTCACATCTATGTGGAGGTTGCCTACAGCAACTAATAGTATAAAGTTCCTTTTATCTCCCTAAAGTGGCAAATTTTAAGACACTGCTTGTGCTTTCTTGCTTTTTCCAACTGCCAGGCAAGGAGAGAAACATGGAGAGAGAGACTGAGAGGCAGTGAGATAAATAAGTAGCAGTCAAGACCAAAATATAAGGTAGCCTCAGAGATAAACCAAACAGATTCATTTGTCTCTTGGACACAGTTACCCTTTGGTGAGAGGAAATTCACTACTGTCAGTGAGTTACAGACGTCAGAAGCCAGGACCTGACAATATCCRTTAGTAAGTTATTGGCAGGCTGGATCCCAAAATAGCTTTGCCTTTGAGAACGGTGAGGTTGGCTTGCTCTTAGTCTGTACCTCTTGACTGTTGAGATTATGGACTGTGACTGTGTCCTGGGGAGTTGCTAATGTCTGGAGCCTGATTTCCAGAGAAACTGTGCATTATTGGGATGCACATTTTGCCAAAAGTTGTTTTTTCCCCCCTTTGTGAAGTCTTGGTAGTACTCAAGTACCCAAAGCAAGCTCAGGTACCAAGTTACACTTTTACTAGGGATGTCCAGTGGTTATTCTGACATAAAATGTGAGTTCATATTACTAGATTACTGCTTGCCCAGTGCTTTGGGGATCTAACATGCCACATAAGCATCAGGTGTGCTAAACTATCATGATCAATTGGTGACATCCTCCTCCTCCTCCATTGCTGGCAACGCTATGCAGTTTCACAGGCAGTCCTGAGGCCCACAGGGACAGAATGACCACAGCTATATAAATAGCATCACCAGGGTAAATATGTAAACACACAATATTAGGAGGTGGTCACACCTGATACTGTCAATACCRGACAGTAGTTAGCACCTCTGCTATGACCTAGTCATTCAGAAATGAGTCATTGCCAATCTCTTGAACTTGGTGAGCCTATGAGTTCATGTGGAAGAAGATTTATCTCATTTTGCCGTAAAATGTCTTTTAATATTGGTCTGCACAGTTATAAGAAATGCAGGGTGTAGGATGCCTCTTGGTGTGATAAATTACACTTATTTTGGTTATAACATTCCCAGCGATAGTTTCTATCTGATTCTGCCTACAGTAGGAACTTTCAGGACAAGGATAAACACATTTTTTTGTCTCTCCATCTCATCCATTTAATGCTGTATACTGTTCATGCCCACAAGTTCTGATCAATGTGTGTTTGTATGTGGCTGGCACGATGCAGTCCAAATCTCCCCTGGTGCCTCCAAAAAGTACTCAACTAGATTTGTGTTTCTCACATTAAAATGCATGTCTCCTAGTATTCTGATGTTTTTAAACAATTACCCAGCGTATGATTACCCTCCTACTTTATTTTGTCTACCCTATTTTAAAGGGCATCTTTTTCTGAACCCTAGCTTGGCAGAACATTAAATACTCTGGTAATCTACGAGAACGGTTCACTTACTGAAACAAAATTGTCCACTTAAACCCTTCTTTAATGAAGCTAGGGATCAGAAGCACTAGACAGGATCAAGGTCTAAGCAACAGGATTCTGTGTACTGCATTAGCATGCTTTAATTATCATCTTCTTTAAAGGGAGAGAGGGTTATATTTTACCAAACAAGAAAACTAGCAACTTTAATGAGACTGTACCACAAAAATCTCATAACAGCACGTTTCAGAGCAGGGGCTAACCTACTTTGTACCTGTGCAGGCTGAACTTGCATCCCTGCTTTTGGTTTGAACTTAGGCTCCTTTCAACCACTACTTGCCCCATGTCAGGTGGCTCTTCTAGGAAGAGCCGAGAGRTTACTCCTAGGCAGGATCCAGGATCGACTCCTTTCCACCTGTGGTCTGCCACTACTAGAGGCAACGGGGCATGGGATGCTTTGCACAGAGGGAGGTGTGCCRGGGAAGCGGCCGTAGTGCAGGGCTCACATCGGGGAGCATCACCTGGCTCTCCTTGGAGCCACGTCCTGAGGAGCTCCCACTGGCAAGTGGTGTCGGCAGGGTGAGCTCAGCCCCGTGGTTAGCCTGGGGGCTGCTCCTGAGCAGCTGTGCCAGCCCARCCAGTGAACTTCTTATGAGCAGGACTAACTTTTACGTATCTATTTCAAGTGCAGCTTTCAGCTAGATTTTTCCCTATATAGTTTTACTGTTTGTCTGACCCTGAGGAACTGCTAGTATTTCTGCTAGTCATTGGCAAAGCTCCCATGGACTTCAATGCAAGTTAAATTTGGCTGCAGAAAAGGCATGTCATTTAGTCTGTGTGATGGTTTTTAGTCTCTCATTAGCATTTGCTGCCCACTGATATACAAAACAAAATTACAAGCTTCTAAAAGGAAAGATTATGCTTTTGTAAGTTTGTTTTCTAACCACATGAGTAACAAATAGACATGGTAATTTCACTGCCTGCAAGTGAACATCTGGAGCTTCTTGAAAATCATCTTTCAGAGGCACCACGTGGACCTGCAGGGCTCACTAACTGGGACCCAGGTGCTAATTCCATGACTAAACTGTGTTGAAGTGACTCAGAGACAACCACAAAGTGACATTTGGTGGCTTAGCATCTCCCAGATCGGTGCATGCCCCAGCATCACTTYGTTGTGTGGGTGTGCCCTAGGCCATCTGTAATCCATGTTAGGAATTAACTTGGTGTCAGCATCGAGAAGCACAAAAAAACCTCTGCCCAATTTGCAGCAGTGGTGAAAAGAGCTGATGTATGTCAGAATACAAAAAGAAGGGGATGGAYAACAGTATGAAATATATTCTGTGTCATTTGATAATCCAGGGAGAGTTTCTTATCCAAAACTCATTGTTTACTGCTGCCTATTTTGAGAGGACAGAATGGTATTGGAGGCAGTTCCAAAGCATAGTTAGAAGCAAGGCAAAATTCCCCTTAAAGGATGCTTGAAAAGTTTGGGACCATTTTCTTAGACTGAATTAAAAAGTCTGAATAAAAAGAAACAAGACTAAAAGCACATAAAATGACCCAGACAGAGAAAGTGAATCGGGAAGTTGCATTCATTCTCTCTCTCATAAGAGCAGGGGGAGAAATGAAAGAAAAGCAGGTTAAAAAATGCACATTTTCACCATATGCACAGCTAACCTATGTTGCTATTAAAGCAGGCACCTCTTAAGGCAAAAATGCAAGTTGCGTACGCTTACAGTTTAAAGAAGTTTCCAGAGTTGTAACAGTACAAGTAAGCAGGGCCCAAATCCCAGTCTTAGTTGGTGGGGTTGTAGCTATAATGGTGGATGTGAGAGGTGTGGGTTCAGTTTCCTCCTCTACCCTGTAATCTCAATTTGGCCAGGGAGGGAGGAAAGACAATAGCTGGCCAGATGCTGAAACTTGGTTTGGAAACCTGACTCCCATGAGAAGTCTCTGGAATTATACAGTTCAATGCCTTTAAAACATGGGTTTCTCTGTGCCTCTGCTCTCCAGCTACAAAGTAGGAACAATGGCATTGCAATCCATCCAAAAAATATGAAAGAGCCAATCCATCAATGTGCACAAATACATATTCCCGTAACCTAAAATAGGAGAAACATTATCTTCAGGACAAATTAACTCATGTTCCTACTTCTGGGTTTTGTTTTTTGTTGCTTTGTTTTTTTCTCTCCTTCCCCCAAAGTACACGATACTGCTGACTGCTACCAAGGTCTAGCTGGGCTTGTACTGCAGCAGCAGTCCTACTCCTGGAGGAGGTTATTGTAATGCCAGAGAGTCAGGAGGGCAGAAGCAGTGCTTGATGAGTCCTGCCTGTGACTCAGCATTCCTCTTCTTTTCCCGTGTTCTTTAAAGTTCAGTGCCTGAACCTATATCCATACTTTTTCTCCAGCAGGGACCTTCAATAACAAAGCATCAGAAAGGGTAGCAGAAGTGACCTCAGAGTGAATCTAGGAACCAACTGTTGTCAACAACGTGTTGATCCTTTATTTCCATACACTGATACAGTGCTGAAACTACAAGTCCCAGCATGCAATATCACATCTTCATCAAAATAGACTATTGGTTGCCTAGCAATGAAAAATCTTGGTAACAAAACATCTATACTTCTGACTATGTGAGCAAACATTATCTGATTTAGTATTGCTGCCCCCTGTAAACTGTGTTTGAGGCATTTGGTATAGCAAAATTCAGAAGTCAGCAGGTTCAGAGCACCAAAAAGCTACTAGATTCACACCAGGGGAGAAAAAGGGGGATGCAGCACTTTTTGACTGCATTCTGCAGTATATACTGGTATATAATTCACACAGCAAATATCAGAAGATGCAGTTTGGCATTATGTCTGACCATGCTTGAATAATCAGGTCAGTCTTATTTGTTGCTGTTCCAATCTCTCCTACAAATACTAGCTTCCTTGTTTTATTCTGATTCACGCAGGCCCCACAACCATCTGTGATTTGGCAGCTTCTACTGAGTTAGAAAATGTCAGCAGGAGAAGTGAGGGGTGATTAAAGAGAGGAGAAGAGACAGAAACTTTTCCAGCCATCAGCTCGCCTGCCTTTTCAGCGTGCTTTGTGTGAGCTCTGCTGGCAATACCTACMACTTCTTTCTTTCATTAGAACATCTGATTGTGCTAACTGTGGCTGCCCAGCACTTGATTAAAGACGTGTTTTTAACTGAGAAGAGTGCAATTAAATGTGAGAGTTGTATGGATCCAAGACCTTAATCAGGGGCAGAAGAACAAAGTATTGCGGATTTGGAACCTGCTGCATGGAATCTGTTAAATCATACTGACAGTCACCGACCAGTTCGGTTTTGAATCCAATATGCCTTATATGGTAAATTCAGCAGTATTTTAATAACCTTATCCACTACCTTGATAATAAGAAGTTCTTTTGATGACAGTTTGCAAGACTGTCACCTGGCCTTTGGGATACCCACATTTTCCCTGAACTAGGACTAACACTCAGCAAATTTTGCCAAAGTGTAATTGGGAGATATTTGTTAATCGAAGAATTCTCTTTGCATCTGTTCAGCTCCTTCTTTCATGGCTCCTTTCCTTAGTATTCTCTCAAATTCAATGATAGGAAATGTTAGCTGAAAATTGATCTTAAACACACAGGGCATGATCCAAGATAGGAAAGACTTCTAATGATTTCAGTGGATTTTGGATTTGTTACTATTCCTTCTGCACCGAAAGGGAGTTCCTGTTGTCTCTTTGCTATGTCTGCAGAGTGACTAACATAATCTAAACAGACCAGTTAATATAACATAGCTCTGAGCTACTTAATAAGTTGATATTTAATGTTGGGGGTGGGGAGAGAGAGGTCTAAGAGCCTGAGGTCCCACATGAAGAAGCACCTGCAAAGCTCAGAGAACCGGTCTGCCTTCTCATCTTTTCAGCACTCTAGCCAGAGACCTGCCTCTTACCCTTGGGTAGCCTGGTAGAGATCACTAGGGTCTGATTTCTACCCCCTACTTGGCTGTTCTGCCTTTGGCTATAACAAATCAACATGTTGCCAGACCTATTGCAGGGTGTGTACAGGAACACCTTATATGCTGTTTCAGGCCAGGCTAATTTGTCCAAGTCTACTAGGCCAGTGGTGACAGAAAGTCTTCTGTACCACAACAAGGGCATGTTAATGGCACAGTAACATCTTTGGACTGGAGCACCGTTCTGGGCAGGGAAAGTCTGCTTGGGCTGCAGTGAGCCGCCACAGCAAGCACAACGGTGCTGGCTCAGTACCAGGTGCCCCCTCTCACCAGTTGCCTCCCCTTCCTCCGTGGGAGGCACCCACCTTCCTGGGAAGAGCTGCTGGAATGAATCATTCAAGTCCCTCACCCACTTCAATGCAAAAAACAGCTAGTTTTTCATTTCCCCAGCATTAGGTGAGCTGACATCAGTCTGAGCATTTGGCTTGTAAGATGGTGGAGGTTTCACTCTTTCCCTCTTGAAAGGGTGGTAGAAAAGAGCATGGCACATCTTGCATTGCTACAGCCCTTTCTGCTCTGATCTTCTGCTTCACTCCTTTCCTCCCACTTCCCCCCAGAAAGTCAAGAGTTTCCTGCTATTTCTTTTTCTGCTTCATTTTCCTTCACTTCAAAAATAGGAATGTTAATGCTTGCTCCACAGGGCTGCAGAAAACACAGCTAGAAGATAAACATGTACCAGTGCAGTGCTTTAAGATTTAACATCTCATATCTAGCATGCCCTCACACTGTAAGCTGCCTGTGGGGAGAAGAGTGGTCTTCCCAACACCCAAATTTATGACTTAGCGGGATCATAGTAATTTATTCTATGTCCAGACAAAGTCTAGTGATCAGAAGTTCTTCTTGTGTGATAGCATTAAAGAATTTTGCAGATCAAGACCTGTCTGAAATGATGGAGATGGACGAATGCCCTCTCCTCTTGATCCAACTGAAAGCTAAAAGCTGTGTGTGGGTAATGAAAACCAAATTCTCTGTGTCTCTGCCAAAGAAGTAAGAAACTCAAGAATGGCATTTCCTTATTCCTGACCTGCTGCAGCTGGCCTTTTCTGTAATACTCAGTTAGTCAACAGTGGGTAATATCGTTGTCACGAAAAGCAGTTTTAGCCAACAGTGACTAGGTGTGTGCACATAGTATTTCAGAGAGAGTAGAAGTGAGGCTGTTGGGTTTTTTACTGTGTTTAGGAAAAGAAACACTGTAAGATTCACCCTTCGGCAATCCTAAACTTGCTATGGGTGGCAAGAAGACCCTTCTTTCCTCCTGCCTTTCTTGGTCAGTAATAACAGCAAGGAGTTCTGGAACAAAGATGATGACTAATGACATCAGTATCCACTCATTGCACAAGAGGTGATTTCAATTCAGCTCTGCCAGTTGTTTCTCTGTCAGGAAAGTCGGTGCAAACCTGGGAATCCAACTATGAACATGGAGAAGTCCCTCTAATGCTCCTCTGTACAAGAGGAAGAGAATACTCCTTTTCCACATCCATCTATGGCAATAAGTCATCAACGCTGAAGCCTGTGCAGCAAAGCTGGTATCTGCTTCCTTGTTTTAGTAGAGATGTCCCAGGGGAGGTTGGAGCTTGGACTTTTTTCTGTGGGTTTTTTTGTTGTCGTTGTTGTTCTTTATTCTGTAGGTGTCGGGGTTCATGGCTTTTACACAATTGGTGTTACAGGCTAGAGTGGAGATCACCAGTGTGAAATATTAGCAGGAAATTTTGAGTTGCATGAAGTGCTTTGAGATTCATTATAGTCTCTGCACKCTGATAGTACTTCTACATGCATGTAAAATGTGAAGCTTCTTTCTGCAGTCATTCAAAATTCAAACTCTGTGGGAGGTACCAGGACTGGCAGATTAATTTGAGATTTGCGTTTGGATTTTAGGGAGGTTCAAGCAGCAATTAGGCTAAACCAAAGGTCTAAATTTGAAGACTCCGTTCCTCTCCAACTTTTGATAAATTCCAGTCAGACACAGTTTACGTTTGACCTCTGTGTGCCAAGTGAATGAACTGAATCCAGTCATCCTGAATTTGGGAAATCTTCAATCTTATTCAAAGTCCTTTCTCCTACAGCCTGTCTTTCTCCAAATCACAGGAAAATGTAGGTAGGAAAAAAATATGAATATACTCAAACTGGCCCTGTAAAGACAGCTGCAAACCTCTAATGTTTGAACATAATAGCACAAGAAAGGATTAGGACTGCTTTAGCTGAAATGAATGATAAATGACTTGGTTCAACTCCCTACCCTAAAATGCCTCAACATTTCCTTTCACTGGGATTTTGGTTGGGATCCCAAGTCCAGTGTAAGACCACTGTTTGTTCCAGTTTAGCTAAGACTGATTGTAACTGTGTACAGACCCCACTGTTGCTGTTTCCATACAGTGGAGTGACAGTGCAAAAGCAAGAAGGAAGCAGTAAAAAAATTGATCAGTGTATATATACATATGATGTGTACATATTTGTGTGTGTATGACATAAAAGGAAAGCAGGCACTCTGAATTAGTGAGCTTTGATTTTCTCAAATGTTGCAGATCACAGAGATGGTGTCTCCAGCATTACATCAGCCTGGCTCTCCCAGACATATTAAATGTATAACTCCTATGAAACATAATAGTCTAGACCAAAAGACATATGGGCTGGCACTGAATGGCATCCTAGGAAAAACAGAATATCTAACATAAAACTACTCATAGGAGGCTGTACAAGCAGCATAGTGCTACTTAAATCACCAGATCGCTGTTATCTTCATTTCTGAATGTTGCAAATTACTTTCATCATCCACTTTCCACTCACTATAACAGAAACAAGTTGGTTTATTTCCCAGAGCCAAGCTTAAAGAGACAGTTCACTTCTAAAAACCTTGGTGGGCTGACTGCAGATCACTTTGGCTGGAGATTTTTAAACAGTTTTAAATTCTTCTTGGCCCTTTGTACATCTAGTTCAGCTCTTGGCTAACTTCCAACAGAGAATGAGGAATTCTTCACTTTCTGTCCAAACTGCTGTGAAATTTTGCTGTAAAATRAATTAAAATTACATAAACCCATCCAAGAGGTGGTTGAGAGGGAGGCAGACTCCTGCACAGAAGAGGCAAAGCTTTCTCCACACTACAATAGTAAAAAAACCCCATAAACGATTCAGCCCCAAACTGGCTGCTTCAGTGCTTGTTGCAGAAAGACCACAAAAGGCATCTTTCTCTGGCTTCTCAAAGCTGGTCCATGGAAACATCATGTGTTTTGCAGGTCTGGAGGCCTGCAGAAGAGAAGCTGGAAAGTGAATAGAAGCTTCCAGGCAGCTATTTTTACCAGGCCTATTTCTCATCTCCTTGGGTGGTTGAATCTTCACCTCCGGATGGAAGAAGAGGGAACAAAGAAGAGAAATGGAAGGTGAGCTTCCCTGCATGGACAATACTGTTCAATCTTAAACTGTCAAAGTCTCATATCCATGTACAGGGAGACCAATACCAGTAATTTTGCAGTGCCTAAGCTAGAGGATTTTTCTGACTATTTCTATTTCCACTTTCTTTTTTTTTTTTTTCCTGCGGTACAAGAGGCAGAATCAGGATCAGAGCTGTAAGGTAGGCTTGCAGGAAAAGGTGACATGCATAAGCACATTTTTTTCTTTAAAAGATTTGATTGCATTTACTTATAAGAAAATGGACTTTCAGAAGCTGCTGGATCCCATTAAGTCTCATGCTGTTTTTAATGTAAAGCATTTCAGTACCATTCTTTGGGAGGAGTCTGTTTAGATACAATATTAGACATCATTTTTCTGTATGTACTACGTATCTGACTGTGGTACTCATATGTGTAGTAAATGGAGTCTTACAGCAAAAACAGCTGCATTGGGCACTGTGGGACTTCCTGGAGGAAAAGTTCCTAAGATGTGTCATATATATATGTGTGTGTGTGTGTATATATACGCAGAGATGTGACAGTGTACGAGCCAGCTTGTGAACATCTTACCTCCTTTGGTAGCCAGCTACTTCTTTGAGTAGACATTTTGGTTTCAAAAGAAACCTGTGTAACTGTGTAACTTCTTACCAGCAATAGCTTGAGTAGCTCAACTGCCTTCAGGTGAATCTGGAAAAAAAAAAAAAACCAAACTCCCAAAACAATCAGAATATCTTTGTGGAAACTAGAAAGATTCTGCAAAGAAACAATCAGACCGTATGTACACATATATCTGTCTGTGGTGCACTTCCATCAATAATATCTTAAGCAGCTCTACATCATATATAGTACCAGAATAGCTGTCCTGCTGCAGATATCTCGTGATGTAGAAGCAAAACTCAGTATGATTTTCTGTGTCACCATGCCAGCTGGCAGTGTCATGTCTGCAGAGTTCACATATGAGTGCAATTTTCTCTAATGAAAGTTCTTTTCTACTGTGAATATGATTTGGTGACGCCAGAAATTCTTCTAGCTGCAATAAACTACTTTAGGGAAATTTGAGGGGCACTGGCAAAAGACTATGCAGGCACATCTGCCACAGGCAGTTGCATACCTCCAGTTGGAGGGGCAACCAAAACTAGACTCCTTAGCATTAAGATCCCTGTGACACGTTAGCAAGTTAGTAGAAGTCTATGCATCTATTGAGACCAAATATTAAAGAACCCCTGGCTTTACTGGGGTGACTAGTCCCCTACAGTGTCATTTTTCAGTGAATCTTGGCCATAAACACACAAACATGCACCAGTAGGAGGAAACAAACTCTGGACCCTTAAACAGAAACATTGTTCACTGTGGTTACTAGAGAAAAGGCATAAACCAGCAGCCCCYGGATAGGTACTAGTAAAATTATAAGAATAAACAGTAATTGGCATATTGCACTCAGTTTTTTTTTTCTTCATTTTTCTTTTCACTCAAAAGTAGTACGGAATTTAACACTACATGAAATGGATCTGATCCAAATTCAGGAGATGCCCCATCCTAGGACAGGTTCTATTCTCCTTTGTTCCCCAGCTGTCCCTAGAGAAGGGCATCCCTCTGCAAAAGAGCATAAGACTGTAATTTTGTCACAGTGTGGTAAAAAACCATCCATCCCTCCAGAAAAGACCACAAGATTGTATTTTTGTCCCAGTGTGGTAAAAAACATTCTGSACTGAGGACTGAAGTTGCTTATACTCTAGTCATGCTGCCTGGCATGACCAGGGGAGTTGAGGTACAGTCTGGCTCTTGCACTCAAGCACRAGGTTAGTTCACATTTATCTTCCAGGAATCTCCCCGTTTCAGCAGTGTGACAGAGTGTGCCCTTGTGCAGTGCTGGGAATCCAGCGTAGGTGGAAGACAAAATATGTTGTGCATTCCATAATGTTCATGCTGTGAGCACCATCATGCACCTCCTAGTAAAATCAACTGCTGCCACAGAAAGGATTAACAACTGAAACTTAAGCATTCTTCAATAACCACCATACCATCAAATATGGGAAGAGGAGGGACTGGTGTTAATCTGACATTACTAACATCAGCCTTTCAGTACCTCTTGCTATTATGGGCTCACAGAGCAGGAAAAGCATACATACAAAGATGCTGATTGAAAAAAGACAGTACATTACTGGAAGTTTCAGGTGGTATGAAATAGGCAGCACAGAGGGATCTTCCATTAGAAGCAAAGAACTAGCCACAACATTTACTACAAGTGTTGCACCCTCCTCTTTGATTCTTCTGTTTTCTTTCCAATTTTTATTTGCGCACTTTCACTTTGATCATATTGAGAGTTCGATCTCTCTTACCCCATGGAAATTCTGATACAATTCTTTTTAGAGTAACATAGTCAGCAAGGCACCCTTAGGTATGAGCTCCCATAGGCACACAGCAACTGGATCAACTGTACACATCAGAAACAAGTCTCTGATGATGCAAGTACTTTGCAAAACAGAAAAAGTGCAAGGGAGAGAGGTATAAGCAAACCTCAAAAGCAGATTAATCATCATTTGAAAAAACAAGAGCACAAGTTTTGTATAATGTATGCCACTAACAGTTGATGAAGAAATTGCATTTTCAGCGATGCAAAACAATAAGTCAAGATCTAATATATTTGTGGATGGCAATAGTAATATCAGCACTTTTTAGAATAGGCTGTCCAAAAAATATTTTTACTACGGTACGGATAGAAAGTCCTATGGTATGGCATATACATATAGACCAATGGAAATAAACCACATAAAAACATACATCCACTAGGAATCAAGGAGGGGTGGAAAGGCCAGAGGCAACAAGGGGCTTTGATTTAATGCATTTAGAGCAAATGCTTTCTGCCTTCCAGTTTAAAGAGCATGTACACAACCAAAGACACCATTACAGATTAGTCCAATAGATAATATTAGCAGTATAATGGCTAGAGTTGTATATTACAGATCTCAAAGCCAAAAAAATTCTTTGCATAGCAGCACTGTGAGAATTGCATAAGTTCTTGCATGCTAGGAAATTTAGGCTTGGTCCAGAAAAAACAAAACTGTAAGGGAAATGGCCTGCCTGCTGGGTTGCTGTAGATCTTTGCTAAAATGCTGTTGAAGCCGTTTGGATACAAAATCCCTATTTACAGAAACAATTTTTTAAATAGACAACTGGAGAAATAAATTGGTRCTCTGAATGCTCTGGAAAATTATATTACACTGATTGCCAATTCTTTGCTATATATAACAGCTAACTCCCTTACAGTATGTGTAATAAAGATAATTGTGTTGTTGCTGGAGAACAAGCAAAGTTCATCCCTTCAGCAACATTTTAAAGGTACATAAGAAGTCTATTACTAACACTGGAAAGATAAACATTTAGTGGAAATGTAGTCTCAGTTTGAAGAATGATATCCAGAGGTTTTAAAGGAAATTTTTTTCCTCTACTCCTTCTGCCTCTAGCAGAGGCTCTGAGTCAGACCAGTTTTCTAGCCTTCAGATGGCCTGCTATGTTGCATATGTAGATAAGGTCTAACTGACGCTTCTCTATGTGTTTCTACCCTGCCACACTCCTCCCTAAAAGAGTCTCAGGGAAAGATTATGGCTCCATCTCCCAGCRTGAGAGAGAATGATGCTTTCTGTCAACTAAGTACCAGCCAGCTGATTCCTAGTGACATCCCCATTTCAATGGGCAGCTGACTCTGTGTGTGCAGGGATTTTTGCATTTATTTCAGTACTAAAACCCATAAACATGCAATAAAGAGAGTCTTAGACTTGTTCAGAGCACAAGTAAGAAGAACCTATATCTGCATTAAGACTTTAGCATATGGAGGAATAATATTAAAAACCTATTTTAAAAACAGGCTTACAAAATTCACCACTTCCATAGGTGACTTTAGGGTTAATAGAAAGGTCAAGTTAGATCATTTGTGGTTCTTGCATGAGAGTGTGTGTGTGAGTGTGAATAGAGTCTCTTGCTTCAGAGCTTCCAAGGTAACTATGTTTCCTTGTCAGAGGTAACATGGGTGAACCTGAAAGTCCAACAGAGCTCTTCCCCCTATAGCAAATAAGTGCAATAAAGCCATTACTATGGTTCAGTAATCACAGTTCTGGGAACTGAAAAATTCAGCACAGTGCACTGGCCCTGTTACGGGTGCAGCTGAAGAGAATATTTAAACAGTGTCAGTGGCAATCTTCTAAAATGGGTATGTCCAACTAGCCACCTGGAGACCAAAATCACCAGTTTTGATACTTTGGGGCATCAGAACCAATGTCTGTAATTAGATGGACACAGAAAATCTTGACAAAATGGACTTGTCCTTGACCTATTAGTTTATTTCAAAAACCTTCTGTTCATTAAACTTACATACATCAGGGAATGTTGTAGATATTTGATCCTTTCTCTGTTATTCAACAACGTGATATATGTCAAAGGCGATCAAAGAAACTGAAGGGAACTAAAGAAACACCTTCACTGACTAATCAAGGGAAACACTTTTGTAGTTACATACTTCAAACAAAGGTGCACCACCATTTTTCAGAACAAATCTACTTAACTTTACCACAAAGGTAATTTAAAGACGTTTTATTGCAGTCAACACTGACTGAAATTAAGAACCATCTTTTTTTACAATTCTCTCATATTACCCTTTCCTCAGCCTTAGGCATTTAAAGCTGCTCAGCTACTTAGGCATTTAAAAGGTCAATTTGCAAGGCATTTCGGTTTGCTAATTTCCACAGTTAGCTAGAATCTTAAGCCATGTTCCAAATTCACTATGAATCATCTCTAATTTTTCTAGTTCTAAGGAAGTTAATGGAGTGTAATCTCTAAATTAGGGCAAACAGGCAAATTTATAGTACTCTTGATTTTTTCACTCAAGCACACAGATTTTCATCTCTATCCAAACTGTATAAATTTTCTTCAAGATTTTCTTCAAGATTTTCTATCTYTGCATCTTTTCCAGTAATAACTTTGCAATAATGTCTGAGTAAATTTTGATGAATTGTTGATCTGTTTGAAGCGTTCATATATTGTTGTGGGATTTTCCCACCACTCACACCTAGAAAGGACCAGAAGTCTAGATTGGGCAAGTTACTCTGAGCATGTTTTTGCCATGCAGGCAGCCACAATAGCATGATAAGGTGGGATTTGTGGCTCTAATGCCTGCTCGCTCCAATACTGGCATGCCTGAAGAGTTACTGACACTACMATACAGGCTATATTGCTCAGAACACATGGCCTCCTGTTTTCTCTCTCTGCAAAACCAAAGTTGTGCAAAGTCGAAAAAGGCCCTAAAAGGAAGGAAAAAGGCGTGGATTCTCAACRTGACTGGAGTAGGACAATAGATCACTATCAAATTAAGCACAATTAATTTTCCCTATATTGCCACATATACAATTCACTAGGACAAAAGCCTACACTCTCTCTGAAATCCTTTTTACATTCACATAAGAAGATGTGCACATTAATGGATCTTGGGATGATTTTTGAAATTCCTTTGAACACACTATGTTTCTCCAGGAGAAGAAGAAAAGTTGCAAGACAAGATCAGGCTGGTATTGAAGAAGTGCCTCTTTACTCCTTTTAACCTAGACATGCTGTTTAAAGGTAACATTAATCATCATTACCGCACTCTGCATCCAGCAACAGCATAGAGAAGGGTGCAAAAATTCCAGGATGAAGAACACTGTCTTTCTGAAAGTTCAGCAAGAGTCTGGGTAGCATCCATATTTCCTTCACGCTGTGGGAAAGAACAAGCCAGGCTCTGTGCACGTCATTCAGATGGCCCATAATACCGAGTCAAGTGATGGCAAAAACACACTTCCAACGCCACGTGTCTAGGATATTGGACACCATTGTGATCATACCTCAATGCAATATTTCCGTACTAGATGCAGCTTGTTGCCAGAATGCAAGTAAACTTCGTAACTGACTGCCACGAGTCAGTCCAGGAGCATTAAATTAGCAAGTGGCTCAGGCACTCTAGTCTAGGAGAAGAGTAAAAAGGAGTGTGGCTGCAGCGCTGGGAACAACGGTCCTTGTTCTCCTGCCTTGAGTGAAAGTAAACAAGTCCATTGTTACCTGACTTTGCCAAACCTCAAAGTATAATGCTAGAAGGAAAAATAAGCTTTACAGAATTGATCATATACAACCCTTTTCTTCCCTTCATAAACTGTGTGTTACACTAGTTGAACCTACTGAAGTGTTTATAGTATGCTATATATATAATGGCACATTTAAGCTTTTTAAAGGGATTGGAACGTTTCAGGAATGTCTCTGGTGCTGAAAAAGGCTAATGTATTACAAATCATATAATATTTTAATTCAGAAAAAATATGTTTGGGTATTTTGACCTAGCATCATAAGGGTTAGGAAACCGAACGAGGATGCCATGAAGCATGACTGACGAATCAGTCGAGTTAGTCTGCTTCAGATACATATTGTGCAAGGCATTATCGCTGCAGTCAGTCACAAAAATGCATATTTAGTTTTTGTACATTAAATACTACACCTGTGAACCTATGTAAAAGATATACAAAATATAAATGTCATCAGGACTGTATATTTCAAACTTTTTAAAATAAACACAAAGTATATATATATATGTAGGCATATAGGTTGCAATTTCAATGTCAACACTAGCACAGTTTGTCTCTTCTAAATACAGACCTGTATACTTCCTAGTCCAACACATGCACCTACGAACACATGATCATGCATACAGCTTTACGTTCTGCTGTTTGCAGAAGGGTCAGAATATACAGCACTATACATTGTTTCAACTCAAAATTGATTGGCAAATTAAGGAAGATGCCATTCAAAAGAAATTCCTTGTGAGCTATTACCAAAAAAACAGAGAAAACCAGGGGTATAGTTATTTCATCTCAATAAAAACACTGAAGACCATGGTGATGATGACCTAAGATTCAAAACGCTTTGTCCGGCATGTGGTGGGGGTCACTCTTGGACAAGATACAACGGTGTAGAACTGGTTGCTATAACACATACCGAACACAGTTATAATGAAGCGTAGAGCTTTCACAACACCATCCAACCCAGCTCTGGGTTCAGACTACTGAGGTCTCTGACTGAAAGGAGGCAGAGCAGTTGTACGCCGTTCTCCTGACAGCAGGTGGTGCTGACGGTGATCTGGATGCCCATCTGGAAGGTAAGCGTCGATTTGCTGGCCGAGCGGGCCGGGAGAAACCCTTCCCACTTGAACATTTAGCTGGCACAGATATCTAGAACACAAAGGCAATTCCTTGCTTTAACAAGTTACGGCTTTTGCGGAATGCAGCGGGAATGTAGGAAGACATTTGGGGTGACCTCGGAACAGGTGGTCTGAAGCTATTAAAAGGAGCACAGTAATGCGCAGAATGCAAAAGAACAGCTATTTCTATGTATAGGGATTCTCACATCAGTTGTGGTTTAAAATATATGGAGACAAGTGTCAGACACAAGGAAAGGTATAAAATGTTACTGCAAGCCAAAACTGACATTGACTTCTCATTTCTTTTCATTTTTTGAAGTTTTTTTATCAATGAACACTGTATACTGTTCAAAACATAGAACTCAGAATACCATCTTACATTATTGTAGTATGATCTACATACATTTCAGGTATTGTTTGATAGATCCTATTTCAGCAGTCACATCTTGCTAAGAACTCTGTTTCCATTAGTGCAACRTGAAGCTGTTTACACTTGGTAATTAATTCAGAATGGTTATGTACTAATGCAGTGTCACGTCTACATGCAGAGCCTTATATACACAGGGAAACCAACAGATTGTGATCGTAGCTACAGTGACGTAAATTGGAAATAATGAAAATAAACCAAATGCCTCATGCCATGTGTAGTTCTTTACATCTTTGTGACATGAATGCTGCTGGACCTAAAATGGTACCCTCTAATCAGGCACTATTCTACGCTTAGTTTGTACAGATAGAAACGACAACATAAAGTGTGAGCCTATGGAGAAAAAAACCACAATTTGCTTAGTAAAGTTATTCTAGGCTTACATCAATGTAAACTCAGTCATTATCTAGTCATTATTTCTTCCCTACATATTCATTGATGAAAATCTGTTTTCCTATCAAAAGTTCATTGGATGAAAATGAAATCAGAAGCTTCATGGTTTTTTTCTTTCTGCGCTGTAGTAAAGATGTGTCTGCTAAGGAAGGTGTTGCATCGCTGCAAGGCTGTCAGAAAGACATGCAGAAGAAAATCTGCATGGTCGGATTCCCAGCTGTTTAAATCCACATAGCTCCACTGAAGTCTGTGAATTTGTGACAGTTTAAAGCATACCAGCTGACAGTCTGAACCCATTTAAGTTCCTCAGCTCCAAACACATTTGCCTTCTCTTTTCTGAGATGCTAAGGGGCATATCTCTTTGTGTTCATTGGCCAAGGAGCTCTTCAGGAAAAATGATTTTTCTTTCTTTGTGGCCTTTTACAGAACCTGCAACTTATACTGTATTTTCAAAACCATCTGTTTCTCTTTTTGTTAAGAAAGAATGTTGGCGAGGGCAATATTTCTAAACTTCTGCAAATAAAATTCAACCAAATATAAATTAATTAGTCATGCCATACTCTTCTGTTTCTGTGAGCCTATGCTTGAATATATAGGAGRAGCCTGGAACTGAGACATGAGTAAGAGGAGGTCACTTTATTGCTGGAAACTTTATGGAGCTACAATACCCCTTTTCACAGGCAGTTCCAAGGAAATCCTGAACCAAGCAGCACCCTGGATGCTGAAGAATGCTTTCTAAGCCCTCTAGGATTTCGACAGAGCCAACTGTGCTTAAGCCTTTTGCGAAGGCTTATGAAATAACTCGTCAGCTAAAGGAAGGAGGGAGGGAGTTAAAACCTGACCGCAGCTCTCACTAGTTTAATCCTTGAATAACTGCACTGCAGTTAAAATCTAGCTTTACAMAACAGCAGCAGGGATCGGAATCTGGCACACATCTTCACTGGTCATTCTTACTTACATGCTTCTGCCCTCCTCCAACTCTATTATCTTCAGAGGAAATACTCCTGATTCATCCAGACCCTGGCCTAAAATATCTATTTTTACATAATTATTTACAATATCACATTAGCCTGCCTCATTTTAGAATCTGAAGCTTGGTATGAAAGGGAATTATTTTGTTCTTGCCATTCTTATGAACCTTACCTCTGGTAACTTCTGTCTCTCTTTTCCTTGCTTGGATTGCTGCCCAATATGCCTGGCTGAATGCCTTGGAAATTCTTGCTTTCCTTGCTCAATCTGGAGCATTTCTAAATACTGACTCAATGTCTCACAACCCCCATTGGTGAATTCAGAATTTGCCCGTGTCCACTTATCTTTGCAGCATTTTGCATTACACGGAGAAGTCACTGTTGATTTTTCATAGTTTTTCAAAAGCTTTTCAACAACACCATAGTTCGACCTTGAGTCAGCTGAACGCGGGCGACCGGATAAATTACTTGGTCTCCAGTCATGCTCGTGAAGCATGTGCCTATAACCACTAGTATTTGGAAGTCCATTTATTTGCTTTTGTTGCCCTGCCGTTTTGACAGCTTTGCTGGGGTTGCTAATTTCTTGCTCCTTTGCTGCAGAGAATTTGGGATTTGAAACACAAGACGTATTTACAGTTTCTGTCCTGCGAATAGCAGACTCACACAGTGGGCTGCAGAGTTTGTGATCTTCGGATGCTGTTTGAGGCACCTGGTTTTCTTCCAAAGCATTGTTACGTTTATCTGTGTGAAATACAGTCCGGTTAAACTCATCAATCTTTGCTGCTAAAGTTTCATTTCTTTGGGTCTTTCCCAAAATATACCTAGAGTCTTCCAAAAGATCATTGTGCAGGGTAGAAGGAGCATAAAAGTCATTACTGTAATAAGGGCTGCTGTGAGACGTGGGATTTTGTTTCTGGTGCATCTTGTTGCTTTGGGCCATATTTCCATCTGAACAACTCTTTTGGGCTGATAGAGGGGAAGGTTCGCTTTTATTGTCTTTTCCAAGTTTGCCCACATCATATGCCCACGTGTTGTGGCAGAAACTTGTTGGTACATTGCACTCAATTTTGGTTACAGGTATTGCAGCAGTTACCATCACAGGACCTTTCGCAGCCTGCGCTTCATTTGCACAGACTGCTGCAGTTTCATTCTGATTTATAGGTGAAGGATTCAGCAGTTTCCCTCCACTCCTACAGTCCTGAGCCTTGCAATTGCTCTTGATGCCTGGATCTCTTATTGGTGCTTCAGAAAGCTGTACGACTGCAGAAAGTGAGTTTGTTAGGTGCCGAGAAGTGCTCCGTGGAGGAACTGGTGGGGCTTCTTTCTTTTGCCAAGGTCTGAAGTCTGTTCTTCTGTCACCAGTAAGACCACCATAAGACACGTCCTTCAAAGTCTTAGTGGAGCTGATCAAATTCTTCCTATTATTATGTTCCTCTGTTTCAAAAGCAACTGAAGTCTGTGATTCATTGCTGGACACATGGTTCATCTCAGGCAGAATAACTGTGTTTTGGGTTTCCTCAAATTCCCCCAGGAAAGGAAGTGACTTCATTCTGGAAATAAAAGGAGAAGTGTTTTAGGGATGAGCAACAAGGGTATTCCCACAGGGGATCTTAGCATGGATTCATTCTCCCCATGAGCAGGTGTTTTAACACTGGCTGCTTAAAAAGATTTGGGAGCAGTTTTGCTGCAGCTGATACACCCAGCATTATTTGAAAAATACATGAAGAATTTGAACAAAGGGAATCTTGTATTCCTTTCCCTTCCCACTAGAATTCTTTTTCTGAGTTTTTGTAGATGATTGCTTGTTTTCTTACCTATCCTACAGTAAGGACAGTGGGATCTTGTGAGTTCTAATGACTCCAGTGAGAGTCTACCTGACTGAATGAAGGAAGCTTTAGGACATAGTGCATCCCTTGTGTAGGTTTCCTAACATTACACATGACAGTACAAATGTGTCTTTTGAGAGCTGTTCAAAAATCCCCTTTCTCATCCACGATTTAGAAACTATGCATCAGCTATGAATCTATTTGCTTCAAAGATACAAACACTAAGCCAGCTACAATAATAAATTAGTGACAGACAGCCAACTGATTGCATGGGGGAGTGTAAGAAGTCCCTCAGCTCTTTGGGAGCATCTGAGAAGAGCTTGCCATGATGCAGACTTCCATGGGGTCTCAGCATAGCTGAGACATAGCCTTTCTCAACCTCTTTCATGGTGTGCACCCTGTCACATCACAGGTTCAGTCCTACCTTCTGAGAATTTCTGCACAACTCAAGAGGAAGACTGGTGTTTAGCTTGCTAAAGGAGACCATGAACATTGAATTTTTAACACGCCTGAATGTGCATTTGCCATACTTTTCAGGGTCTGGCTTATCATCTTCCCATTAGTACAAATCTATGGTTGTTCTTCCTTCTCTTGCCTTCTTTGCACTCTTGGATTGTCAGTCCCTGACACATTCCCCACACTTAAGTCTAGATAGATTTGGGCTTAATGTAAGAAACCTTCCAGCCTAACAAACCCATTCAGTGTTGTATAGAACTGCATGGAAATGGGACCAGGGCAGACAGAAATATCTGTTCACTTTCCCAATCCTCTATATAGGCATTAGAAACAAGTACAATTTCATCTTGTATAAATACTAATTTCATTTTGTAGGTTCTATAAATAAACTCCGTTTTGCTAGTAAAATGTGGCCTTGTATCATATTTCAGTATATTCCATTTGAATGTTTTACGCTGGGCACTGAAAGGATGGAGGAACTAGGAGGATAGGAACTGCCCAATGCCTAATAAATTCAACAGCAAAGCTCCCTTCAAAGTGAACAGGAGCACAGCCTTATTATTCATTTTCTTCCCCTAATATAAAGAGTGCAAATATGTTTTTACCTTCTGTGGTTGGACTTCTTTCGAATTTCCTCTTGATAGCTGCATAATTCTTCACTGACTCTGGCAAGTTCTTTAAGAGCCTTTATAAATATAAAAACAGTCCTTTAATATAAGCCTTTTAAATGGTATCTCCAGAATTATTTTGAAACTTGTGGTGATTTGCATTTAAGACTCACAGCAGAGGAAAGTAGCACAAGGAAAGATACAAAAATGCCCCAGGTTATGAACAGAGGTAAAGAGCATGCTGTTAACACATTTAAACAGCGAGAATACACTCGTCAATAGCAAACTGAGGAGGAAGTAGAGACAGTGCCTTGCTGGAAAGCTAAAATCAGGGAGATCAGTTCTTTAGGTTACCCTGGCAGGCCAAAGCCCTCGKTATTTTCCTCACCCTTGTAACTGAAACATGCTTATACTTTACTTACTACATTGAGATCACCAATATAATTCTTGGCATTTTTCTTGGAAGTTTTGATGCTGTGGCTGTCTTCAGGTTCCTCACRGTTCTCAAAGGCCAGATTGTCCATTAACAGAGTATTGTTTCCACTCTTGGCTCTGGTTTCTTTACATTCGTGTCCTGTTTTACTCAGCAAACTCCGTTTTTCCATCCTATCATTTGCCACATTGTGTTGATAGTTCAGCTCCACTGTGTCACTCTCTTCTGAAGTAGGGGAATGCATGGACAGCTGCAGCATCTTGCTCTGAATGGCCTTATTATCATGGACGTTCATATTGCTTTCCCTTCTAAGTTTTACCTCCTGGTAAAGCTGAAAAAATAATAGAACCTTCTATTAAATCATGGTACTGTGACGAACTTTATGGGAAAAGAACATATTCATCTTCTGCTTTGAACGACGCTTCACTCAGTAGCACCAAGTAGAAAGATTTTATACATGTGTTAGTAGAAAAGCGTTGAGTCACACAGTGTGATAGTTCATAGACTGTTATTGTCACAGGATGAGGATAGGGCTGTTACCATTCACAGACCCTTTGCCATGGTTTTAATGTATGGCTTCCACCCATAGGATGGGATTGGAAGAGATCTCATGAGGTCAATGGCCCTGCCTTAAGCCAGAAGCTGTATGGTTGTCTTCCAAGTAATGTTAGTGCACTATGTGGTAGACACAGCCCTGATCTGATGAATGGGGAATGTGAGGGAAYGTGAGGGAGAGAGAGGGCTCTGGCTATGTTACAGCCTGTTAAAATACATTAGTTTAAGGAGGGGAAGTGAATTCTCATCACATACAGCGCCATCTGCACTACAGCAGACTCTTCTGGTTCTCAGGCAAGTGGAATTCTTCCCTATGACTGGACTGATAAATCAGTACCRCAGAATGGTATTATTTGGCAACGTGCTGTCACCCTCTTATCTTCTTTCATGCTATCTGCTGAGATCCAGTGGCTTCATTAGTAAATGAAAAGGTGTTAATTCCTGTCACCCCACACATTCAAACTAGGGAACTGTGATAAATTATAAATTAGAAAAAATAGCAACGTCATAAAAACCTCTTCTGCTTACAGTATCATTTCCAGTGCCAAGAATCCCATGGCTCTTTATAAACATTCATTCTTAACTTGCTTTTATGAAGAAAGAGCAGAGCAGGCCCCTCTGAACAGCCATATGCCTGCTCTCTCACAGTGCACAAAGCCATCACAACAGTTTTTGGAAGGACAGTGAAAAAGAATAACAACATGAAGAACATGTGGCCATTTCATGGGTGGTGCTGTGGATTAGAAGTATTCTCACGTTCAGAGACTTGACACTTCACCTCATTGTGGGCTTTCAGATTTCACCCTCAGAGCCCAGSTGCTCATGGAACTCCAGGGCTGAACTTTGTCTTTTCCAAAAAATGAGGGCCTCATACAGGCTCAGCATAGCAGTAAGAAGGAAGGATACCACCTCATAACTCAACAATATCATCTCCTAAACCACATAAGTCTTCCTGGAGGAATCCAGGAATTAAGTTAGGTTTTGGTGGGCTAGAGAAAACTACCAAATAAAAATACACGCTGATAAGGTAGCACAAGTTTTATTGAGGAAATCCCTCTACAGATGATGGCATTTAAAATGTATCTTCCCTTTTCTCCACCCATGTGGCTTTTGGCGAAGAAATGTCAGGCAACTGAAATCAAGGGCAGATATAGACACAGCTTAAGAGGGGACCTTAGGATACTGATAACCTTGGGGTATCACCTGCAGTTTTGTCTGGTCCTGCGGTACCCAGCGATTTGCTTCATTCTCTTCCCCTCATCCCCATTCCATTCTTCATCTCTTTTTCTGTCTCTGTCACGCTTTCCTAATCCATATGCTAATGAAGAACATGGAAAAAACATGATCTTCGCTGCCATTGTTAGGACTACTAATAGCCAGAATACCTTTTCACAACACATTACCGTCATTCCAAAACAGCTCATATACTTAACAAACTGAAATTCAACTACACACACAGATCATATTACTAACTTTTGAAGCACTCTCACCTTGGTGGTGAAATTAGGTAAGACTGCACAGAAATGTCCTAGCACAAAAGRCAAAAAGATAGTGGCAAAGACTATCATACCAAAGTCTGCAAGAACTGCAGGTAAAATATAAGGGAGCTGACATTATGGAGTTATGCTGCAGGCTGGTTTAACGGGCAGTGTATGGCTGCAATTCATTTGGCTCTGATCATTTTCCTTCTCATACTTTCATGTGAGCAATCTCTGCCATACATTCCTGTGTGGCTCAGCCACAGGACGGTGTTGGCAGAGAGCAAGCAAAACTACTCCATGTGTATATTAGAATGAAAAATGTGGAAAGCTCAGTGGTGAAAAATCTTGCTTCTATATGTTGCCAAGGCAGATTCAATTTATGCATTACAGAGTGCCAGAGGGTTCTGCTGCAGGGACAATTTGGGGATAAAAGAATATTAAATAATTACCTTAACTATTTCTGGAAGGAAATGCATTAGAAATGGCAGGGAGTGAGTGTTTGTTACTATGTGTAAACACAAGTGGTGTCAGGACTTTCRTGCTATTTACTGTAGCTGTTTTCTCTATTAAAAGCCGTCCATAAATGGAGCAGGTTCTAGCCAGAACAATTCTGCATCATTCAGCAGACGTTCTTTTTAATATTACCATTTACCCCAGCAGACCTGTGCCATCTAATTCCTTTTTACCAGAGAATTATGATATCTAGATTTTTTGTTACTAATTATGCATTTTCCTAAACCCCATATATGCAGTTGTTCAGCATGTACTTGAAAAAAGCATGTTCAATATAAGCAGCGTGGCTCATGCCCAGTGGAACTGGCAGCAGTATATACAGCAAGAATACCATAGCAAACTTCACACAAAGTGACATTTAATGTCCTGCTTCATATTTATGACTATTAAACAAGCAATTGCAAATACTGCTTAACCCCAGACTTTGTATCCTACCATCAGCTATTAGAAACTTCCAGTGACAGAGAAGAAATAGGATATAATTCAGAAAAAAAAATAAATCGAAGAGACCTCTAGTCGCTTCACCCCAAGTGAAAATGTTAGTGGTCAGAGTTTTGTTTAAAAGTACCTCTTCTATTTTCTTCTGCATGACCTTCCATTGACATTCCCATTCTTTCCTTTCGTTGTCAAATCTCTCCAGCAATTCCATCTTCTCTTTATTCCAGTTCCTCTCAGTATTCTCCAGTTGTTTACGCAGGTCCATGGTTACAGTCTGTGTAACAGCAAGAAGGTAGCTCTGCTTTTTTTCTTTCTTCCCTGAACGTTTCCTGGAAGTTTATCAGAATAAGTCTTACTTGTGTTTGATTCTAGCTTTCAGGGAAAAAAACAACCAAGAAAAACCCCAAAATAATTAACTGAAATGTGCTTGCAGGAGACAGCATCACACAATTGCATGATATATATCTGGAGTGTGACTGGAATATGGACGAACTAAGCGTTATAGGACACAAGCCCAAGGGCAGAGAGGCCCAACCTGGAAAGGGGAGGAGGAACATGCATCCAGCATCATAGAATTCAGGAACATCTGCCATAGCGGGCTCTGTACCGTGGCCACTTTGCATCTTTGCCATTACTCCTCACCATAAACCTGTTTTCAATGAAATTCAAGTCTGTATGATATTGAATGGCACTTCAGAACCCTGGGATCCTGCAACGTGTGCCCTTCAGGATGAAAGCTATTTTTACATTTGTTCAAAAGACAACTGCAAGTGTAAAGCTATCATGTTTGCTCATGCACTCCTTTCACACATGCGTGTAGCATGACAAAGACTGTGACATTCTTTTGGCAATTGAAGACTGTAAACTTGATACATGCAGAAAATTTTCATGGCTATATGAATGCTTTAGCATACGTAGAGAAAAACAGGACAGGAAAGCTAGTAACAGGTAACAAATATACATATACACTAGAAAGCATCATTCTACTATATAAAGGACTATAGGTCACTATGAAGAGTTCATGTATTTTGGATTTACAAATCTAAATCTATAAATGTTAGCTCCAGGACCAGCATAGAGAAAACTAGAAACTATTCTCCAATAGCACTAACTCAAATCTAGTTCAAAACTTTGCTCAGATGATTTAAATAATTTGTGCTTCAGTTTCTCCTTCCCCTTCAGAAGTCTTTAATATCTTAGTATCTGTGAATGAAAAATTATTAATTGAATCACTAAGTATGTATATTTTAAGGGAAATATTTTGGATCTGCTCATCTGACTTGGGAGCAAAACAGCTACAGATTTTGTGGGCCTGGTGTTCCTCTTGCTTTGTTAGGCTTTACAATAGAAACTCCACTACCACCAGCACATTTACTATGCCAGCAAGGCCAAAATAACACTCATTCATTCGGTTACGATGACTCCTGTGGTATAATGGCTGGTACACACACAGTGATACTTGTGGCTCTCAAAGCCGGCTGCTGTGTTACTTAGGTGGACATGGAATCTAGTTCTAGTCACAAAATGCCTCTGCATTGCTTTGGTCTCCTGCCAGAAACCAAGCGTACGGGCAGGCAAATGAGTTATCAGAGACTTAACTAGCGGTAAGCCCAGTTTACCTTCCTGGAATTTGTTCACTTCCCTGACTAATGGTCAGTGAGTGTCAACTCACAGGAACTGCCCATTTTATCACCCACATTTTCTTTGATATAGTGAAAATTCATTCTTCAGCTTCACACAAAGTTCTTCCCCATCCTGTATTTTATTGGACAAGTTCTTGGTGATTCAGCTGTGGCTACTGTGTAATCACTGCTTACCAGTGTCTGCATTATTTCAGCTGACTGGGAAGCTGATGCCAAAGTTGGAGTCAGCTTCTTTCATGAACAAGTAAGCAGAAGAGCTCAGCTGAAGCCCAATGGGTTACTCAGGTCTTTGGGTCATAGGAAGTCCTGCTACAGGATCTCTCAACTGACAGTCGTCATGGGCCCAATCCTAACTCAGGGGTTGCAAAAATTTACTCCAAGCAATTTTGGACAGAGGACTTAGAGAATAAGCTGACTATTCTTCAAACATCTCTGTCAGCCCGTTTCACAATGGTGTAACCATGTCACCATGTAACATGGTATTGGAGCTTGGTCTTTCAACCTCTGACTCACACCTGCCTTGGAGCTCTGAAATGGCAATCTGTCCCTCAACTATCTACAAACAGATTTCAGACCCTTCTTCTTCCACCTGCCTAAAAACATACAGGGCAGCTTTATAAAAGCATAAATCTCCCTGAAACTAAGAGCTGCTGAAAGACAGCACAGCATTCTCATCACAAAAGAAGTCAAGCACTGGTTTGCTCATGGCTTCTTAGGGAAGGCAGCCAGGCTATAGAGACTGCACCTCTCCAGGCCAACACTTCAGCTTTGTGCCAGACTTCAGTAAGTGTTGACCAAAAATAACTTACAAAAAAATTCCACTGCACTTAAGACCTGTTGCAATCTAAACATCTATTGCTAATCAACTTTAAACCATTTCAATACTTTCTCACTTTGCTAATTCAAAGGTTGCAATTTTTAGTACAGTCATTTTCATTTTTTCTTTTTTTTTTTTTTTTGGCTACATTTATGTCTTTATAACCTTTCAAGACATCTCTGAGAAATAAACAAAAGTCAACTCCCTGCTCCACTAGAATCCTTCAAATACAGGTCAGAAAGAAATAGAAAAAAGTCTAAACACTGTAAAGTCATGAACAAGACAGGCAGGCATAATTTGTCTACAACTTGGACAAATGGTGATTTTGCTAGTACACTATTAGTAATAATGACCATGCTCCAATCAGCAGCATATTACTAGAAAAAAAGTCAATACTATACAGCATATTTTTTTTTACACATATAAGAATAGATATATACTCCTTTCAAGTATACACATAGTATTGAAAAGGCCCCTGGTGGTTTCTTGGTGCTGGGAACTGCTATTGCCATGTTTGCATTCATCTTAACAATTTCCAAGTTGTTTCATGTGGGACTCCGATTATAAAAAGAGATTGGAGACCATCAGAATGAAATCAAGTCTTGGAAGAGGTTAGTTACAGAAGTTACAGATAGTCACTTGTAGCTCTAAGATCCACAAAAAGCTTGTATTGCTTCTTATGCTTCTCCGATTTCCTCTTGACATAAATTCTGAGAAGAAAACTCATGTTTATTGATGTTAGCAGCTGGATGTCTATACAGTTTCGTTGCTATTGTACTGTGGATAAATTCCTCAGAGTGTTTTAACTCCTATTTCTATGACTCTTTCCCCTTTTTTTTTATTGGTGTTTGGTTGCTTGGKTTTTTTTGTTGGGGGGGTGGGGGTGTTACTTGTTTTTTTCCTAGTAGCAATAAAATCCAATTTGTAGTTGTGGTAGTATACCCTCTGTCTGTACAGTGCACCGAGATGTCCCCATGGGTATTTCACATGGCTTAAGCAACCCAAAGGGATGTAAAATGTCACATTATAATTTGCTGTATGGATCAGAAAGTATCTGTGCTCTTGCAGTATTGGCACTTTCTGCATGTCCTAGACAAGGTCAAAMGCTCATTACAGCAATCAAATTCAAGCGAATAATCAATTTTGTCTACATCAGCTGCATTTTCCCTTAACTCTTCCTTTAGCCCTCCCTCCTCTCAAGCAAAAAATGTTTTAAGCAACTATTTGATGTTAATATTATTCCCCCATGTCTTACCCGTGTCCTTTCTATGCACATATTAAAAATGAAAAATAGTTTGCAACCAACCTCTATCAACTTCTGAAAATAATCTGCAGTGACATCAGCTGAGATGTTATTTTTCATCAGAGATTAATTAGATTGGATGTGCACTACCATTCGGATACACAAATCTTCCCTTGATTTTACAGAAAAAAAAGTGATTAAATTATATTTCCAACAAAGTGCTGTATTTTGGATGACTAAGGAAATTGTAAATTTATGTATTTGTTCAATTATAAAAGTGTGCCATGTGTCACAATACTGTGCACTTTATACATAAAAAGCAACTACAATTGAGTGAGAGAGTGAAAGAGCGAGAAGGGAAAGAAAGAAGAGAGAAATGAGAGAGAGAGTGAAAGAAAGAAAGAGAAAGAAAGAAGAAAGAAAGAAGGGAGGGAAGAAAGAAAGAAAGAAAAAAGGAAGTAAGGGAGGGAAGAAAGAAAGAAAGAAAAAAGGAAGTAAGAGAGAGAAAGAAAGAAAGAAGGAAGGAGACTCGAGTGCTCACAGCGCTAGCTGTCTTCCCTGTTCTGTTGATATATCCGTGCCTGCTCTGAAGAAACTGACTGAACTAATGAAGAGTCTTTCTCTAAGAATAAAGACCATATATAACATACATGAACACCACATTACATATAAATAACATTAGAGAGCCGTTTAAATAACTGTTTGCCACATTAGTAATTTGCTTTCTTTTTTAATCTAAAAACACTGATTTAAATTAAACTGTAACCATACCTTTCATGGAATAAGAACCTTTAGAAGTTTTTCAGTCCATTTCTAAACAGCAGTGAAAGCAATGAAATGCATAGCTAGCTGGGATCCAGTTCTGCGAATCTTGATCTTTAAAAGAAATAAGAAAGCTAAGCAAGACACAACCTTTCAACTGGGGCAGCATTTGCAACTCTCTTTGAATAACTCCGCAACTTTTGCAAACTGAAAAACAGTTCCGTTCAGCATCATCCCAGCAGCTGGCTTCCACGTGACGTCAGTGCACGGAGGATGGTTTTAAAGCCATCTCTTCCAACCCCCCGCTCTGTAACTTTATATCTCCTCATATTTTGTGTAAACAACTCCAAGTCCAGGACATTTTTAGGTTTTATAGTGCAGTCCAGTCTTTAAAGCTTGCCAAAGCAGCCAGTGTTAATATTAAAGCTATGACAATAGGCAATTTTAGGTTTCTTTTATTAGCATCCATGTTGTAAAGGAAGATTCTTTGCTGCCTTCCAGACCCAGTTTTCAAGGTTATATTTTTTAATATGATCATTTTGAGCTTTGCAACTTGATCCTCATAAACTGCTTTGCAAAGGGAGTTTGTTTAAAGCAGCAGTTTTGTTGGTTAACAGCTTTCTTAAAGAGCTAAAAGCAAACCACTCCTCCCTAAAATTTTTTTCTGCATTCTAAATATGCTATCACTTATGAAGTGCAGAATTATTGGGCACTGTGTAATCCTACTGTCTTGCATTCTGGGAATGGTGATAATGGTTTCTTTGGGATATACCCAAATATTCCTGCTACTTTATAAGGTTTCTGGATCAGATTCTCCAGTCTGTTAAGATACTTTGTGTCTCAGTGAAGTAAAGCGCTTGAAATTGGATGGAGAATCTTCCTTGCACAGGGAAACTCATCCCTGGCATAACGCTAGCAAGGAAGGTCCAAAACCACCTCAACCTGGATTTAAAGCACTGAGAGTGCCCATAGCAAGTGTCGGCATGGGGTGAGGGAAGGGAGCATATGTGACAAAAATGATTCAGCAAGTAAAAGTCCACAGGAGACCTTGAAGCCAGCATAACAAAATTTAGCTGCTCCCCCTGCTGAGCTGCAGGCACGAGGAGCTCAGCTCACTCCTTGCGTCTCTGCCCACCACAGTAACTCTCGTGTTGCACTATGTGTTAAATTCATTTCATTTCGCACACTGAGAGAGACCCCCAGGCAGAAGCTTTATACACATACCACTGCCCTGCTGGGTACTTGTGCTTGGATGTGTCCGTGGACAGTGATTGAGACCATCCATAGTCAGAAAATTCACAGTTCAGGGAATATTTGTCCCCATGTGTACCTGGAGAAGGGCCAAAAAGTACTTGACTCATGAGGCATAAAACTCTGGACAAATTCTGCTGTCAGATGGGTGTCTTCAAATGCACTAAGCAGGACTGACATATATTTTTGCGGGCAGAGCAGCTGATGACAAGAGGATCAGTGAGACGAAGGACATGATATGAGGATTCACACATCCTTTGCTTAGGCAGCACTCTCCTCTTTAGAACAATAGGGTTTTATCTGTGATAAAATCCATGCACAGCATAAAAAATTTAGCTTTGGGTGCATTTTATAGTAAATACCAAAGCAGGTTTCAGGGAAAACACATTTTTTCTCCTTATATGGTCTAGCTGTAAGTCTCAGTGAATACATTACTGGGGTGCTTATTCTGCTCCCACGTAACATAAATAACGGGACTTGGGCTATTTGTGAAAATTTCAAAGATGATTTAAAAATTGAACAAAGATGCCCAAGTACATGACTGAATGTTCCTGAAGAAAATCCCCAGCCTCTAAACTCTGAGGATTTAAAAATTCCCTATTCATAAAGCAACAGTGTGACTCTCTTTTGGGAGGTTACGTCCCAACACGCCAGCTTAGATGGCTGGGAGTGAAGCCCGAGTGCCTGGGAGCAGAACTGAGCCCACAGCTGGAGGCCGGGTGCCACAGTGCTGCCTCCTCCCTGAAGCCAGCACGGCTGCACCACTGCAAATGAAGACAGACTCTGAAGACATGTTTTTTTACTCTTATCCATCAGCATAGGCTATTGTTCTTGTGTCTTTAGTATTGCTCACTCAATGTCCCTCGTCTTGTTACACAAACTCTTTGAAGTAAAACACAGTAAAATTAAAGAAATCAATGAACTAAATCCCAGGCTTGAGTTTTCACTCAGGCAAAATCCTACATTTCTGTCAGTGTGAGGAATTAGAAATGTGTGAGACTGAGGGGCTCATTAGGAGAGAAGAGCTGGACCCCACTCATAGGTTAAAGGGCCATGTTAAACTCATCCTAATATGGGAAAGGCAGAGAAAAGTTGGGACAAAGAAAACATGAAGCGAGCTCTAAAAACCTGGGCTCATTGCTCTGGACACCCTTAAGTGTAGCAGTAGTGAGTTTTGCTTTTGAGGAAAAAGAGACTGTCCCTCCCCCAAGAGCAGCAGACAAAGCAGTAAATGTGGCTTTCTGGCCTCTGGCACAGGCAAAATAAGCAGGAAGGCTATTGTAGGTTTATTACGTCCGACACACTGCTTCCACAGGCAAAGTGTACTTTGTCCATACCTGGTATCAGCTCTGCTTGTGTTAAAAATCAACACCTCAACAAAAAAGGTGCAAGGGCACTTCAGACAAGCCCTCTGTTAAATTTCTCTTCGTCATGCAAGACTGAAGACAAAGGAGCATGAGTTTCAGCATGGGCTGTAATCTGATGATATATTCAGTGTGTATTCTGGTTAATCGTCTGCGCTCAAGATCATTTTACAGCATCTTCAGTTCTGCTGTACTGGCTTGGTTATGCCAAGCTATGTCCACATAAATTTGGTAACAAGAAGGAAGAACAGGACTGCTGCCACTGCAATCAACCCAACCACAATATCAGATTCCTGAATGATTTACACCTTGATAATCCTGGCAAATACATCTCAGGAGTGGATATATAAATCACGAATGGGCAGAAGGGAATACAAATTCTGACTCCTCTTACTATTGTGCATTTCTGCAATAGTATATAACTTAGTGAAGAAATAGAGCCAACAAAGTGTTATGTCATGTCACTTTTCCAAGGTTATGTTGGAAATCGGTGGCAGATACTCTAGATGTTTACTTTAAATAGAGCCACTGTAATTTTCCCCATAGGCAACTGCATGTGTAATGGCAAAAGCTGGGTTTGAATATCACTTCCCCTGTCATTAAATCAGAGACAGAAATGTAAGCCAATGGGAATTACGTTCCTGATACTGATGCCTTTAGAAGTCTCCTACTCACCTATCAAATTCTGGGGTGATTAAGGGGAAGGGCATCTAATATCCTAAAGCTCTGCTTGTTTTCGTAAACAACTCCCAAAGTTCATGTACAGTTCATCTCTTTTTATAACACATATTTAGACAGCCATGTTTTTGGCAATTTTCTATTTTCCGACTGCTAGGCATACTTCTGCACTACAGCACCTGCTCTCTTCTAGTTTTGATTCTGAAGCACTGGTGACATGTGTCAGCAGACACTTATTCTATCTCTAACTGCAGCTTCAGGCATGGATATTTTTGGTTGAAAGAAATATCTCTGATCCTGAAGAAGATGATCATTCTAGTATCATGGGAATTTTTCAGTAACAGTAAAGAAAATATTTGTAAAGGTATTTTGTCATGGCACTCAGAGCCAACTTTAAATAGGAAACAAATTTAATTGCATTTATCTGCTTGCATTAAAGGAAAAAATGCATCTATTTTCTAAATGACATAAAAATTCATTGGAGTTACTGCTGATTTACACAAGTGTAAAAATGTCAGAATTAGATCTAAGATGCAAGATCTCTTCTTTCTGAAAGAACATGGAATGAATTCCCTGGGAACACAGGAAACATAAATTTAATCTTTTGGAGAAATGAAAAATTAAGACAGTCTCAGGGTTCAAATTCAATGACATTTTTGCCAGAATATTAATATTTCACCAGAATATTCCAAAATGGGAACTGTGACTCTGCTACTGGTTTAAGTGAGATTTGAACTGATAGGTAACCTGGCATATCCAGCTTCTTGCCACATAAAAGCAAAATCCTGTATTCACCTTATTATCGCTCTTCAGAATTAGATGCTATGCGGCAGACTGAATCTAGTGAATCAGCAGTGTTCTGCCCTGCCTGACTTCCACACACTCCTGCGAGAGGATGTGGACGTCTTCAGCTGCATTTACTCACTCACCTGTGAGGTGGACTTTGCCCACCAGACCAGTAACTGAGTGGGGAGAATCTGTTTCCTTTCTTGGCAAGCATAATTATTGCATTTCTTTGTGAGACCAAGTTATTTCAATTTAGCAAGACACAGAACACTTATTTCTTTGGCTAGATGTTATCTTCTGATATGGATAGATGTCCATACTGATTATATTACCTTTCTCAGCAGCTTTTAAAATAGTGAAAAATGGAGGGCTGTGAACTTCTCTGCAATATCTGGTGCGAAACAGATAAGCAGTGCCAATCACCCCCTTCAAGATGAATGCAGAAGGACATGAAAAACACAACTCATTTCTCATTGAGATTTCTCTGTACTGAGGTTTGCAGGGGTCCTCACCATTCTGCTTGCTCATCACAGATTCAAAGACTGTGGGGAGCTTCTAAAATGATTTTGTATGCTTCCGTATGCTTTAATTTCAGACTGTAGCCTGTGCAATAGCTCCCTAAATGTCTCAAAAGGTCTCAGCTTTGATTTGCTTTGTTGATGCCTGACAGAATTAGGATGAGGAAAGCTCCAGCTATACGCAAGAAAAAACACYGTGAGAAATCAATGGGGTTATAATTGCCAGTGCAGAGGTTATCTCCACCTTTTCTCAAGAGGATTATCCTCACCTTTTCTGATATCTAAGMAGCAAATCTTTCCCAATTACTGGGAAGATGTATTCAATGTATGAATTCAGTGTATTAAACTTTCCTACTACTTTACAGTAGTACTGTTACTGACAACACTCAGTGTAAATCAAACCCTCTCTACTTATCTTTATTACATACAAGGCTGAGAAAAGTATAAACAAGTGTGGGTTAAAATCTGAAAGCCCAGAACTTCAGATCAGATTTAAGTATGATTTTTTTTCTCTTTTATGGGATTGAGCTAGTAACATTTAACAAAATCCAAACGATCTTTTCTTCTCCCAARGCAGACACTAAAACAGAAAGAAACTCAAAAAGTCAGTCTCATGCTAAGATTTGATATRACAAGTTTAAGCCCCAAAATTATTATACTTTTAATGTCCAAATTGCAAATCCATGGGGAAAAAAAAATAATTTCTCAAGCAGTTGCTGAAAAATTTTACAGCAGTTGCTGAGACAAAAACAGCAAAAGGGCCTTTTCCCAGTGATTTGAGAACTATCTTTACAGTTACAGAAATTCACTGTGAAGGGATGATATGCTTGACCAATTTTGGCATAATAGTTTCTAATATGTGGAACTTAACTTTTAGGCAACTGAGCATAAATTAGAGCAGCATAGAAACTCCTCAAAATTACTTCAGGCTTGACTTTCTCTTTAAACAGGACACCAGGCAAGGCTACCTATTAGTCTCACATATATTGATTATCATTTCCTTTAGACATATCTTGCTAACTACAAAATAAATAATGACGACAACATCCCCTGGTAGGAATAAGTATGTGGATTAAATCAAGGTTAAGTGATTTAACTGATCAAGGATACTACACCTGCAGAGTATGCTGAGGGAAAGCTAGAAGGAGAAAAACACAAGCTTCGTTTAATACTGAATATTGTGAGTTTACTCTTTTTTTCATTCTCATAAAATAAATTTTATTGCCCAACCTCTGCTTCCCTCTGAGGGATTTCTCTCAAAACAGTGTGTTTCTACTATTTCAGGTAGCAGAGCACAACCCAGGCACAGAGATGAACTGTTCTCACTGGGAAATGGGTTAAGTGAACAGAGTGCTAGCATGATAAATCAAAGGGAATCCTTATTGTCAGCTAGAAAAACAGCTGCTTTATTACCATTATTTATTACTAGATTTTTTTGTCATAGCATCTGCACAAAAAAATTTCATTAATACATTTACTTGTAAATGATCACCTTTGAAGAATTCACATTTGTGGGACTCAGTGGTTTCAACACAGGTTGAATAAAACAGAAAACTGAGCTCCACTGGGCATTTCAGATGAGGTTTTCATAGTGGGAGATGTACTGTTTGAAGGAACTGCTATGTTCAGTGTGATAGAAAGATCATGAGTCGCCTACGCTCTCAGTACAGCCTCTCATAGGCAAGACAGGAATATTCAGTGACTATTGATGCACACCTAGGTACACAAGCTTCCCTCGCCTATAGTTGCTCGCTACCAACGGCATGGTTAGACGGGGGTCACTCAGCAAGCCAAGAGTTACCATGTTCATTCAAAATTTGTTCTGAAACCTGGAGAGAGAATCTAGGATGGCTAAAGACTGGAAAATGTTATCTGATAAACGAGGTTGTTAGGAAAAGATATTTGACATCAGACAAGGTGACTAGCATCACTCTCTTCAGTTCAAATCAGACTGTAGCGTGGCCATTTTTCTAGAGCACAGAGAGAATGCAGCCAGCCTACATCTCTCAGAAGACTCCTCGCCTACTCTGATACCTCTTCCTCGTGCATCTCATTCTCAGGGGCTCCAGCTCCTTGCCACATTTCCAGATGTAGTGCTCTATATACCAACCATTCTGATTTTGTCCTCCCCGTGGTGTCTAATCCACATAATACAGTGCTGAAAAACATTATCACCACAATCATGCAAAATATATACAAGCTGTGACATACAATTGCAGAATACACATTGAATGTGGTTTTACTATTCATATGTGGCTAGAATACAAATTCTTTTTCTGGGAGTGGGAAGAGGAAAGGAACAGACTCCTTACACCCACTCTGCATATTTTTGTTTTGCTTCTGATTTGGTGCAAATTAATGAATATTAAATTGGTTCCAGTCACTCAGGAAATTTTTATACAAAAATGATAAAACCAGATGAAGTGAAAAATACCATTTTCTGTTTGCTTACCTGGAACACCGTGGTGAGCGGGTTTCCTATTCAACTGGGTGGCTTTTTGGTATGTTTTCTGCAGGTTTTTTGGTTTGGTTTTGGTTTTGGCAAACAAGTAGTCTTCAGTGTTTTTACAGCAGTGGCTATGACAGAAACTATGTCTCTTGCACTTCTTATCTTGGAGGGTGGACAAAATAAACAAACTGAAAATAATACTACAATGAACAGTAAATGATGAATGGCTTACAGTACAAAAAACAGTGTAAAAAGGAAGACAAGTTTAAATATTGTTGTGTATGAAAGGGATGAAAATAATACAAGGATGAGAATAAGTAAAATGATAGGCTGGAACATCTGGGAAAGTAAATACAAAGACAAAGAGAACAGTCAATTAATGGAATAGCAAGTCCAAAGTTTCAACAAAATAAATAGTGAACCAGACTATGCTTGTGGAGGGACCAAGTGCCCATCTCCCATTGACTTCAGTAGGAGTTCTGCATGGTCAAGCCCTGAAATGTCCAATTTAACTATTGCTGTTATTTGTTTAGAGAAAATACTAATTAGTTTGCTTTAAATTTGTATAAGCCCATGCAGTGCTCTGCCTTTAAGCTAATGGGAGCTCTACAAGCTCAGAGCTATTGCTAGGAAAGTGAGCATGCTAAATGCCGTTTCTGTTTGATTTCATGCAATACATGTATAGTAATTGATTAGCTTTAAACTCACTGCGTCTGTGACTTTCTGATACAAGGAAACAAAAGACTAATTAGTCAACATAGGAATAAGAAATAATAGCTTTCAGCTTCACCTGGCAACTACTTTGACTGTAAACTAGCAGGACAGCACAAAGTAAATTAACACAGCAAGAGACTTACTAAAACATTGGATAATACCATGAGCAATAACAAGATTTGCCAACTATAGGATTGCATGATAAGATAAGGGTAGGTAATTTTCATTTTTTATGGCAAAAGGTCTTGAGTCAGCAAGGAATTTGCTCCCCAAAACCTCACTGGAACAATTCTGCATAAAAATGAACTACAGAGAAGATGCTAGGCACTGCTGCATGTAAGCAGTGACACASAGGCCTTCAACAAGATACAATTAGTTACAGCAATTCCAATATTCACACTACTGTGTAGCTCTGTGACTCTGTAGTAGATTTGCATGGTTTATTTTCCTGTGGTTTGTCATATTCTCTGTAATTTTGGAAATTTAATGTTTCCTCCTGTTTAAAATTAGTAAGATTTTCTTTTTATTCATTTAACAGGAACCCAACCACTAAGAAAACAATCATGTTCATTTATGTGCCAAAAATGCTGTCTGCACTGCCTTTACTGGTGATGAAGGCACAACTCTGGCAAATGCAGTTGCAAAGCCAGAAAGGAGTAAAATCTTCCACCTCCTAGAGCATAATTCTTTTAATTTCCAGGAGATCAGACTTATTCACTGTTCACAAACAGCCCTATTGGTAGAACAAGGTTTCATATGGCCAAATGAGGATTTAAAATAACTGAAGAATTAGCGATTTTTGTCCACTGTCTGGAATAAAGAATTTTCACGTGCCATACATTGAATTTGAGGCTTAATTCACTTGGCAAAGCCTTTTTACCTGTAGGCCGTAATAAGTAAAAGTCTACCTGACTCACTGACAAAGGTTCATCTGCACTTCGATCATCTGAAGACTTTGGAACTTCGAGTCTGTCTATGAAAGCCTGGAGCTCTTTCCTGAAGGCCTTCATCTGTGCATTGATCCGGTAAAGAAGCTCATGCTCGCGTATTCTGCTGCCATCGTCTTCCTCATCCATCAGTCCAAAGAGGTCCCCATTAGCTACATAAATTCTCGCCTCTGTTATGATGGTGCTCGTGTCAGAAATTAAGCGATCTATTGTCTTGCCCAGCCGCTCAGCTTCAGAGCGAATGTCCTTCATCTGCTGCCTGTCAGTGAAGCTTTTCTGCCATCCAGATGGTGTTGGATAAAAAGACCTCGTGGGTGTCAGGCACCGAATGTTGCGTACCTCTTCRGAGTCACTTTCCCCACCAATGGGGCCTTCCCTTTTGCGGTGAGGGGGGCGGGAATCATCATCGCTCTCTTTTTTTCCTGCGTCACTTTCCGCGTCACTGTCTCTGGGACTGCCACGGATCCCAAGATGAGAGGCCAAGTCATAGCGTTGCATGTTGGACATTAAGACTCTGTTCTCATACTGGAGTTGCATGACTTTGCCACTCAGCTCGTTGATCTGCATTCGTGCAGCTTTTAGCTCCTCCTGTAACGCTTCTGTCTTGGCATTATCATGGTGCCTAGAGCTCTCATGGGCCCCAGACTTGTACTTGTATTTGTTCAGCTCAGCTGTTATGCGCTTGTTTTGTTCTTCCAAATCAGCTAAATTTCTCCTCAGCAATTCTGTTTCATCTTCTACTAGCTGCAAATGCTGTCGTAATTCTGACAGGGATTCACTCTGCTCTCCCAGGAGTGGGTTAGAGGTCCCTGAGAAATCATCTCCTCTTAAATCATCAAGCTCTGCTTTCAGTCCTCTATTTTCTACTTCTAGTTCCACTATTTTCCTCCCAAGAATGTTAGCTTCCTCCTCCACAAGTCTCAATCGAAGCTTGAGTTCAGCTTCTCTTGTGGTAGGTGGCCCACCTGCTTCACCTTTTGGCAAGGGACTGTCCAAATCCCCATAAAACGATCTATATTTTTGCAGCTCATGTTCAAATCTGTCTTTCTCTTTATCAATCTTAGCCATTTTCTTCCTCATCAAGGCTGCTTCTTCTTTGACAAACTGTAGCTGGCATTTCAGGTCTTCATTGTCCTCCTTAGAAAAAAGAAAAAGTAGTATTTGAAGAAACTTGATGTAAAACAGGAGACCTCCAGTGGATGGTCTTAAATTACAAGATTAACAATCACAGGTACATAGATATCACAGATACTAAGAGATTTTCCTGCAATCATTTTTTCACTGATCAATAAATTAAAGAAAGGGAAATAAATACTTAAATTTAAAAGAGGGGAAAAGACTATTTTACTTGTGTCTAAAGTTTGCACAGTCCCCAGAAAATACATTGCGGGGGTGGGAGACTTGTAAAAAATCCTTATATTTTCTAGGCTTGCAACACTGTAATAGACTTTACAGTGTTCAAAAATCCTGAAGTCAGCACACAAAGGGCCTATAATCTTGTTTCACTGGTGCTCCCATTTACTTATTTGGCTAAAATATAGAGTACATGAAAACTGGTGGGTTCTGTTGCAGTACCAACAGTTTGTTTAGGTGGTCCTTGACATAGTGTTGTCTGACTGCAGATCTGGGGTAAGAGCTCTCCATTTCACAGCATACAGGAAAACAAAGAGCAAAGCAAACAAGCAAGCAAAGTGCAAATCTACAAATCATGTACATCATTTTCATAGTGTCTCTGAAGCCTCCAYGTGAGAATCCAGGTTACTGTTATTACAACATACCTCTGTTGGTGTCTGCTGTGACTTTTTTTCTGATTTTGGTAGGTCTTTGCTCCCTCTTCTTTTTAGTGATTGCTGCAGCAACAACAAAATGAGATCACTGAATATTTCACTAAAGAGGTATATAATTCATTCACTCCTTTAAAACATAGCAAGTCAAATGCAGCTATAAAGGAATTAATTTCTTGTAATCCTTGAGATACCAAATACAGAGGGGAGATGCAGCTGCCCAAAAATGACACAGCAATGTTATACAAATAAAGTACTGGTTTAATCAGTCTGTTATCCTTTTTATTCAACACATTTTAAGACTAGTGCATAATAAATGTTTAACACATGACAAGATAGGTAAGAAAGCAGGTATCCCAAGTGGTAACTTACAGATGGGAAAGCTGAGGCAAGCAGTGAAACCCAGCTTGCCCATTTGATATTAACCCTAATGGAGCCAAGGCACTTAAAGATGCGTCTAGCCAGACATGTAGCCTTAGGTTTTGTGGTAGGCAAGCCACATAAACCAGTGTCACTGAGATCCCGTCAGCTAACTTGAGTGTACACCTACAAGCACACCTGCCTCTGTGTCCCTCCCACAGGCTTCAAGCTTGCAGTGTATTGCGGTCGCACCTCTATAGGTGTACACTGTAGACAAACTGTGCAGATAAACTCACACATAGATCTGGTTGCTAGGTTTGTTCTGTGTTCAGAACATATTCAAGTAAATACAATTTAAAATGGCTTGGACTACAAAGTCCTAGTGAGGAGCAAAGCATATTAGCCTAAGAACAGCACCACACAAACACATGTATGCACCACCATATGAGCAAGCTGCTTTGGTGTCTTCTCATCTGCTACGTAGCCAAAGTGAGTAGAAAAGAAACTCCTGCTTTTAGAGCAGGATGCACTGGGATCGAAGCCTACTAGCCTATCTAGCAAAAATCTTGTAATTGCTGACAGTAGGAAGTTCATTAGTGGGCAAGAGGTAGCAGTGGAAAACAACTGCAACCATCCCACTGTCTACACCCAATACAGATCATCAAGAAAACAGCAGGAGAGGGGAAAGCGAGTGAGAGAATATGTTAATACATAACATCCCACTCGCAGATGTTCCCAGTTTTTATGTTCCCCAGGTAAAATGTAGGCCCTGAGGCAGGGCAGTGATAAAACCAACACCATCTCCCTCTGAGATTATTCTCTGGTAGAAGGATCCTTTGTGCCACTGAGAAACATGAATTTCCCTGCACCAGCCAAGGGAGAATCCAGCTGTATCTAAAAGCCATCCAGTTCCATACAGTGGGAATTAAAATATGTTCATAATCCTCAAGGAACGGAGTACAGTGGGCGAGTATGCTGTACATAACAATCCTGTGCACTATTCGCCTGCTGGTACCAATTGTTCTCTTTCTTCTGCAGATCATCCCCATAAAAAATATTAAGCTCATGGACTGCTCACTCCAAAGGAAAAGTCAACGCCATAGAAATCATAGAATCATAGAATCATAGAATCATTAAGGTTGGAAAAGACCTCTAAGATCATCGAGTCCAACCATCAACCCAGTACCCATGCCCACTAAACCATGTCCCGAAGCACCTCATCCACACGTTTTTTGAACACCTCCAGGGATGGTGACTCCACCACTTCCCTGGGCAGCCTGTTCCAATGCCTGACTACCCTTTCAGTGAAAAAATTTTTCCTAATATCCAATCTAAACCTSCCCTGGYGCAACTTGAGGCCATTTCCTCTCGTCCTATCACTTGTTACTCGGGAGAAGAGACCAGCACCCGCCTCTCTACAGCCTCCTTTCAGATAGTTGTAGAGAGCGATAAGGTCTCCCCTCAGCCTCCTYTTCTCCAGGCTAAACAACCCCAAATGACTCACATAGAAATCTGAGCAACCACAAGAGATGATTTCTCACGAGGCTTTTTGCTCAAATTTACTATAGAGTTATGCAAGAATTAAGAAAAACGACCTCAGATTCAGAATCAGAACTAAAATTCACAGATGGGTCCACCAAGAACCAGAAWTAAAATTTTTGTCTCTTGCAGAAACATTGAATACTCTCAGTAGGCAAAACAATAAAATGATAGCTAGATAGCTGGATAGCCATGAATCACAGGCTTCTAAAGGAATCCAGAAAAGACACAAAAAATAGTTCAATTAACCCACCTTTTCTCTTTAAATATAAAGCCAACAGCTTTGGGATCCAGTCTACAAACAAAATTATCCTTGTCCAGGRTCACCCATCAGTTATCTTATTGCAGAAATGGTATATGCATGTGGAGGTTTTTTTATTGTTTTTCTTTCTGAATTGGCAAATTTATAAAGCAYTAAACTTTCAGAGGAGCTTCCTCCTCTGTATTATCATTAATTATACCACTATGTATTATCATTTTGAAAAAAACCCTTGCAAATCAGTTAGCACTGCAAACTTCTCCTTGCWCTAGATTCTTGCCAATACCACCCACTGATAAAATAACTAAGGGATAGTTAAACTATATTTCTGCTTGATTACCTAAATGCTTTCTAGTCACCCTGCCGAGCTCAGCATCTCTCTAGATATAATGAGGTCCTGAAATGCTGAGTTGCAACTTCTTGTGTACCCTACAACTTTTCAGAAGATAAGAGGTATATGAAAAAGTTGCCCATGACAAAAAAAAAGAAACTACAGAAAGCAAAGAGTATTTTTCTGGATTTGACATAAAACRAAAAAACTGGTTTTCTCCTTTCTCTATATATCTTTAGTGTTCCTTTTGCTAGTCAGGATAGCAACATTTTAATTACAACAATAGTTGTGGCTATGTAATGACTAGGCACTACTTTCTATTCTGTTCTACTTGAATTACAACAAACCATCCACGGAGCTTGTATTATTCACCAATGAAATGTCGGTGTTTAGCAACAAAGTTTTATAGCAGAAAGCAATGAAGAACATGCACAATTCWATTAGCAGGATGATTTGGGTAAGTGGATTAGGCCCAGCTGGAATTGGTATGATCTCTTTTCTTGTGAAAAACACCATGAGACTATTTCTGATCACTAGAAGTTAAGATCTCACTTGCACATCTCAGCTGACAAATGACATCTGCAAAATCACCATGCCCCATCACATCATGTTAGGGCACTGAGGCAATACTCACACTGGACAAAGAATGCCACATATCAAGCAGTATATCCTGCTATAAATAATAAATTTTTGAGGTTTTTTTCAGAGGTACATTTCACAATTTACAGTGGCTASTCTTTCTATTATTACTCTCAAGCCTTGTACTAGTCCACTCTTCCAATCCAATTTTCAACATTAAACAATTTATTGCTGCTAATGAAAAGAAATTCATCAAAGCAAAATRGAAAAAGGAAAAAAAAAAGTTCAAATAAACATATGGCAAAAACAAAAATAGCAACCCAGACTCCTGCAAGTGARTCTTCATATTATCCCTGAGACTGGACACTATTAAAACTGTCTGCGTGTTGCTTGTTTCAACATACTAACAAATGTTAGACAGGGCAAGTGAGTGATTCAGTCACCTTCATGTACAAAATCTRTTTGTTCAAAAATTTTTGTGTTAGATCACAATTTTAATATGATTCACCACTTGTTGATCCTTTTCCCATGTCACAGTGTACCACAAAGCATAGTGTAGTGCCACGAAAAGCCACCTGGTATCTGCTTACCAGACAGCATTACRGTTTTAATAACCTTGAACCAAGTTACCCATCTGCAGGAGAAAAGAATAAGCAAAAAATGCATGTAATACTGTTTCTACAATGGGGAGTTTGCTAAACTGCTCAAGTACTAATAAAATATTTCGACAGCACTGGGGATAGTAAGACCAGCAACTGGGGCATGTATCATTATATTGTATAATCTCTGCTTACCTCTGAAAGACTAGGAGGTAAAACTGGGTTTGACCTGACTATTCTAGCATTCACTGTAGCTAGCACAAGTGGGCCTGCATGTGTTCTGGCAATGCTGAGAAGTTTCCACAGTTTAGATAAGACCACAGATACTGTTTGTATTATATGCACACCAGATCACATGCAACAGGCAATTCTGTTGTGATGTTCAGCAGCATCAATTCTCCAGTGACCTTCACTGGAGTTTATCCAATGTCTTGCTGGAGATGCTAAGCACTTCTCAAGACCAGATGGTATAATCCTTCTCTCGCCAGCCCTAAACTGTAAGTCAAATGTGCAGTGATGCTCAGTGCTTCTCAGGTGTAAAAAGACCTGAAATCTACTCTGAGAGTAACACAATGCAGAAATAATAGCATCACACTCCACTGAGTAGGAATGCTGTAAAATGAACTCAAATTCTTGTTACCTGATCCTATGCAATCTCTCGGCAATTAATAAAGACRCCCTAAGCAAAACATACCAAGATTTTTCAAAATGCTTAGGTTTGATTATTTCAAGCCTGATCTGGGGGCATATGATCTAAAAATCAACGTAGGCAACCACAGGAGGAATTCCTGACACATAAAGGGATTTATGGGTGCACAGAGCCCCCATATCAGCCYTTATCCCTCCTCACAGAGCAGGCTAAGGCAAAGGTGTGCAGCTTCTTGAATCTCCACAGCTGCAGCTGAACCTTCTCATCTGCATRCAACTCTACTGTACACGGTTACGGTTAGCTGCCTCTCAACTGCTGTGACAGGTCTGCAGAGCTTTCAAAAATCAGAGCAAACCTAACACCATCTTTACAGTCTTGAAAAGTCTCTGAATTTGAACAACTTTTGGGGTGCACAAACKTGCCTCTGGCTGGCACAGAGTGACTATGACCAGGGAAATGGAAATTTGCCCTAAGACTCTCTCTGCATTTTCCCTTCAGTCAATATGGTYGGGTAGCTCATGGAGCTGGAGCAAAACAGGTGCAAGGCAGATTTTTTAGTTTACTGCCACCAACTCTAATTCAATGTATTAAAATATGTAGTAAAAACTAAATGAACACTATCCATCTTAGCAAATTGAAAATGCATGTTCTCCTCAAAAAAAATCTTTGTTTTTAAAATGTCTCTCTTATTCTGCAACTCTATCAGTGCAATTTGCCAGCAACAAACTCAAGACACTGCCTTGGTCTGTCGTTGGCACAAGTACATAGAATGATACAACCCCTTTACTCCTTCCACCCCACTTCAAGGGCAGGAGGAGTCCTGAGTATTTCAGTATTCTAATTGCTTGCAAAATTAAGGCAGGAAAGAAAAAGCAGTGGATAAGTGAAATGCAAAGAAGCACAGCACCCCTGTCCATGAAGCAAACACTAAGCATATCGCTACTAGCTCTAGCAATGCTCTCTTCCTATTAACACTAGCATATTTGAAAACACTGCTGAGGAATGATACAAGATGAAAGCAATCTTTACTACTTCACCATGGAGAGAAGAATAGTTCTTATGTAGTCTGCTGAATGTCTTCATATTGCAGAAGAGAAAAGAGGTCCTGCCCTCCAATATTTGTATTATTTAGGAGTTATTTCAGTTATCATTTTCAGATCCTTTACCATTATTCATTTGCCAATTAAATAATAAAAAAAATAAAAAGAGAGAAAAAGGTATACAACATTTGCACTTTACCTAGAGAAACCTTTTSCATTTTGAACCAAAACCACATTGCTAGAGCAAATAATGATAACTCTGGTATAACTAGGTAAAAGCATTCTTTGCAATGCATAAAATGAAGCAGCACATTTATGCTTCCATTACATTTGCTTCCTTCTTTTTCTTATTTGAAAAAAATCCTGAGCAGTAGAAGATGAAAGCTGCCTTTTCAAAGCTCTCCATATGTCTGGTCAAATAGCTGGCCAAACTCTGATACTTTGCTTTCTGTGATTACACACTCCTTCATCCACCAGGATATCATAAAATAGTGTAAGCAACTTCTCTGAAGAGGAAGAGGTCTCCTGCCATTTGAACCTTTCAAAAGATGGAAGAGCTAGACTTGCTTAGTTGCCCAGCACTATCCAGGTAGGCCTCATTATGGATGCAGAAATCACAGTCAGCTTACACTCAGCTCCCTAATCCTGAAATGCAAAAGCAAATCTCAGAACACCATGAATATTTTGGAGTGAARGTGCAGGAATGAGGTATTTTGTTGCATAATGATGCTAGTTAAACCTATTTCCTAGGGCTTCCTAAGTTCCTGTTTATTTGTCAGCTCAGCTATTAGTCTTTTTTGGGAGAAGAGAGTCAGTCTTTTTGTCAGGGTTTGCACAATGCCTAGTACGATGCACTGTCCCAGTCATTATCTGGGACTGCCAGTATAACAGGCAGTATGTCAACATAGTTCCAAACACCAACACATAACAACAGCAATAATCACAGTYACAGACATGGATATGGCGATTATGAATGAAATACATAGATTTTGCCAAATCTAAAAAGAGTTTCCTTTTTCACACCTATTATCACATGTAGAGTTTTTCAGTCATCTTAGAAGGATRTCTCAGAAAAGATTCCAAAGAAATTTTCATGAGAACAGGAAAGTGCAAGCAACCAGATTAAGTTCATTGCCTTGGTTACAAAAATGCATATATATAAACCAAAGCATAATTACCATATCCCAACAAAAAAAGGTTAGTCTGAAAATGAAAAGTAATGAGAAGGAAAATAAGAATGATTCTGCACACAATGTGCACCTCTGCACTGCTCRCTGGAAATGTATACAGAAGCCAGTTCTGCAAAGTTGTGGGCTGATCACACGTGTACATTTGCGTTCAAGTTCATTTCATACCGAAGAGTTGTATTAAATGCACAGACAGCTCTTACAGTCCCTCACGTGGATTCACAGGSTAGGATGGCATCAAGAACATGCACGTCTGTGTAGGTTTTTAGGCACACAGCAGAGAAAGGAGCTTTGCAGCTCACCCTACAAGACTGTGCACCTTGGACAATGCTTCCAGTTGGAGGGACATCTCACCAAAAAATCAGATTTTAGAGTTCATTTGAGAGGATGCAAAAATTTAAGATGAATTCAGGTAGRAAAAATTCTGAAATCTGCACTTGGTCTATAAGCCTGAGCAGTAAGCAGAAGATTTTCTGTTAACAGGGGAAAGAAATCCATCTCTCACATGTCAGCAATCACCACTCTGTCCTCTGTCTATAAGGAGGGGTCTTCTGTTACTCTTCATCTCCTCTTTTGTGTGTGTTTACTTGGGAAAGTTCTATTGTAAAGCTAGCCATTTGTAAATTGGCTGAAAAATATTTTCCGTAATACAACATATGGGGAAGTTTCAAAGGTGTTTGGGAACATAGGTTATTGAAAACAGGATCAGACTCTGCAGTGCTCTGAAGTTATGCCAGTGTGATCCTGCCACAAATTAAATCTAAGTTTTAATCTAAGTTTTGTTGAGCAGCTCATGTAAAGAAGGTGCTCTGGAAAAATAAACCATGGAGGCTAGAAGCTAAAATGGAAGGAAGACATTTTAGCAGTATGGACATCCCCACACCCACCTTTCTCATTCTGGTACCAGCCTGCTCTCCCATAAGCCTGCACYCAGTGCTTTTCCTGGTATTTTGACCATGCAAAGATGGAGATGAGGGGAAGGACAATATTGCAGYGCTGGCTGGAGAAAAGTGTCCATTGGCTTCACTGACTACAAAAGGCTCAGAAGACCTGTGACTGATCCTCATGCCTCATCCTCCTAAATGATGGCTCTTCCCCCTAAATGAAACTTGCTTAGGTTCTTAAGGGAAATGCTTATTCCCAGCAAGGGAAGGGGCTGTGGCTCTTATGCTGATTTATAATCTTCATGTAGAGGTTGACTTAAGACTGTTATTTAAAGGTTCCCTTTCCTAGAGATGTGAAAATCTCATTCTGAAATGAAGTTTGACAGCCTTCAGCTCATTATAAATATTTCATCACTGGGATGCATTTTTAACTAGCTATCATGAACAAACATCCAACTCTTCAGCATTTATCATAAATGTCACTGAACCAGCAAATCACCTGCAAATTAATGTCACAGCAGTCCTAATGGGGTTACACAAGAATCAATTCTTGGTCCTACATTAATTAACATTTTTTGCTGCTGCCTGGAAAAAACATAAAATAATATTGGATAAAGACTGCAGATAGAGTAAAGGTTGGAGAAGTGTTAAATACTGAAAAGGATGGTCACTGATACAAACCTTGGTGCAACCAAATAATATCTGTTTTAATATGACTACATATGAAGATACACAGGAGTGAAAGCTACGCTAAGACAATAGGAAAACAGCCTAGAGAATAGAGAGATCTCTTGAAAAGCCACATCTCTGACAAAAACTACAGGGTCATAGAGGATAATCAGCTGAAATAATGTCCAAGTGTAATTTTGTGATCGAAAGGCTTAATTTAGTCCGAGGATGTAGATGTCACTGTGCAATAACTAGAAAGGGATGTGCCTCTCCACAGAGTCAAACCACCCTCAGACAAGTAGAATGAATCACTTCCAAGTAGCGCCCATCTTTCTCTTTTGAGGGAGGCCAAATTCCTAACTTAGGTTAAATGCTTAATTTTCAGATGGCTAAATGATATCAACCCTAARCATGCAGGTTTAAAAAAAAACAACACCAAAGCATTGATGATGGACTCTTGAATTTAGCATGGTAGTWAGAACATATGTTTCCTGGCTGGTAACTAGCTTTCAGCAAATTCAAATGAGAAGGGAGGTGCAAATTTTTAACTGTTCCTGGGACAGTTCAGGAAGAGTTTGGTAGACTGTTCTCAGCTGTCAATTTTTAATGCGGAYGAGCACCTTTTTCTGAAACGTAGGCATCAGTTTAAATAAAATAGCTGRGGGTATTTTATGACCCATGTTATTCAGGAGACCGGACTGGTTGATCATATTACACAATTCTGSCCTCGTAATTTCTGAATGCATGAAACCTGACCAAAGTTTGGGAACTCASCAACAATACTCCTAGAAGCACACCACAAGGAAAATGAACCTTTGAGTGTATCTATGTGTACCGTCAAGGCAATGTTCCAGTACAAAACTCTTTCTGGGGCATTGTTACTGGTGCTTCTAATTAATCATTTAATCAAAGATCTAAACTGCTAGCATCTGTAAAAATTAAAATAATCCAGCCAAGCCTGTAATATAAAACACTCTTGGTAATTAGGCCAGGTGGACGTCATCAGTCATGCTTTACAGGGATGTAGAAGCCTCATTACACACAACACTGATGGAAACAGATGCATGGCAAATACCTTCTAAGTGCAAGTACTCATCTGTGACCTAAGCGAAGAGCTTGGTTATTATCCTAACCTGGATTCATTGCTGAGATAGCCAAAGACAATTAACACAACCATACAACCAGAATCAGACAAAGCAAAACAGAATTGATACCTACAGGTYTCATTCTACACATCTAGATATATGCTGTTGTTAATACTAGCAATGGGGGGAAAAAATCACATAATACGTCAAAACATCTCAGCAGAAACAAACATTTCAGAAAAGCACACCTGMACATCTAAAAGGTTAATCCACTACCCTTTACTTCAAAATAAGAAATGCAGTGCTTGGAACTCTTAACTATGGAGTGTTATCAAAACCTGAATTTGCTAAAATGCGAGGGTGTTGCATTTCTTGAYATTATGAACACTGCGGGAAGTGAAAAATAAACCTCCAGGCTGTAGTGAACAAACATCAAAAGCCTGGTGTTTTTGCTCCTGGCTAGTATTGATTCCACACGATTCAGAAGAGCAACTGGGCTGATCCCAGAGCCTAGCACACCCTATAGCTGGGTGTTCTCCCTGTCAAGTGACTCATCTCTATTTAATATGCAGTGACATACACCATAGAATATGGCTATAAATGTGTGCAAATGAGAGGGTCTAAAAGAAGAAGGTGGCTCAAAACATGCCATTCTGCTCTCCGGCATGTAGTACCTACAGCGCAGTTCAGAGGAAGAGCACAACTAGCACACTGGCAGTCAGTGAAGAATCAGTGTGCTGCCTTGCACAATCACATACAGTCTCTACYCCTGTTCAGCTCGGCCACAGAAGCCATTTGTTGGGCAGTATTCCCCACCACTGTGCAGTGTATAATACTGTCTTCGTTATACTTGTTCTTCATGTAATACTCCCCTTACTGCATGTGAGGTATCCACCTGATGGAAGGTTTAGTACTTTGCACCCAGACACACACACACGTATGGCTGTATTGCACAGAACACAACTAGTTGCACGAAACACCATGCATATCAGTGTAGCAGGAAAAATGCTCTGCTTGATAGCACGTACCTGCCTCTGACCTCCTGTTCCCTCCTTGTGTTTTGCCTGAGAAGATGACAGCTTTAGCAGACCCTGAACGCTCCACATTTAACAGAAATAACCTGGAAACCATTTCCTTCCTCCCCTTCCAGAAGTGACCTTTTCTAACCCCTGTATGCTATGCTGCAAAATGAGAAATTAGATTCTGTTTGTTACTAACAAGTACAGACCACAGACTTGAGAAAAACCACAGACCAGTTGAGGCTGAAAGGGACCTCTGGAGATCTAGTCCAGTCCCCCTGCTCAGAGCAGAGTCAACTAAAGCAGGCTTCTCAGGGCCACATCCTGGKKTTTTTTTTAATATCTCCAAGGATGGAGACTCCTTCCTCTACAGGCAGCGTGTTCAGTGTTTGACCACCTTCACAAAAGAGTTTGTTCTTGTCCTGTCACTGGACACCACTGAAAAGAGTTTGACTCCTCCTTCTTTACACCCTCCTATCGGGTATTTATACACATTGATAAGATTCACCCCATACACACAGCCCCCTACTCTTCTCCTGTGAGGGTCCTGAGGGCACCCACAGGCCTTATTTAGTGGCCCTGACCAGCCTCACCTGGGGCCTCCCCACACACCCTGCCCAGGAGCCCCATTTCAGYTCAGCCCAGGGGGCTTCAGGTCCTGCTTGAGCTATGTGAGAGGAGTACTGCTCTCCGGTTCACCGCAGTTGTTCCTGTGCCCAGCCACGGACCCTGTTGATCCACCTGTGTATTGGCTTCCCGGCCTCACCTCAGACCTGCCTCATCACCATGAACCTGCCCGGTAACCTTGACTCTTGTTTGAACCTGGCCATGATCTCTGGGTCTGCCCTGCTCACCCCGCTAGGGTACTGTGGGACTGGGCCTTGGCTGGCAACACCCCTGCCCCGCCAGCTGCRTTGTCCCCCAGAACTCCCCATCCCACAGGAGCAGCCAGCCCATGCTGTTCCCCAACATCACCAGGCTGAACAGTCCCAGCTGTCCCAGCCCCCCTCCATTTGACACATACTCCAATCCCTTAATCATCTTCATAGCCCTTGCTCTAGTATGTCCATGTGTCTCTCATACTGAGGAGCCCAGCACCGGACCCAGCACTCCAGGTGCAGCTTCACCAGTGCTGAGTAGAGGGAAGGATCACCTTCCCTGACCTGCTGACCTCATCCAGGTCAGTAATGAAGATGTTAAACACAATTGGCCAAGTGTTGACCCCTGGAGTCCTGCCAGAGGCCTGAGTGTGTTAACAGGTCTTCATTACCCTGGTGAGCTTCACCTGGGGCTTCCACCCATAGCCCTGCCCATGAGCCCAGGAGCTCCACCTAACCTCAGATCTGGACTTTGAGTCCCTGCCTGAACTATGTTGTAGCTGTATCCAGCTCTGTCATAGCTGTGCATGGCCATGGACCCTCTTGATCTTAACCCTTATCTGTGGCCTGACTTCCTGGCTTGTCCTTGCATTTGCCTCATCACTTGCCTCATGATCACTAGGCCTGTGGATTGACTTCCCAGCTTAATCTCAGACCTGCCTTGTCACCACAAACCTGTCGGATGATCTGGACTCTTGGCTGATCCCAGCTGACATCCCCAGGCCTGTTCTGGTCACTTTGCTCAGGTACTGTTGAACTGGGCCTTGGCTGGTGGGGCCCCTTGCCCTACAGGCTGTGCTACTGTGTTTGGCTCCTGGCTCCCAGTCCCTCAGAGCAGCTGGCCCTTGCTGTTCCCTGACAGGTACACCACTAGTCACCAGCCTCCATATGGACTTTGTGCTGCTGATAACAACTGTTTGAGTCTGGTAGTTCCTCAGCCAGTTTTCAGTCAACGTCACTGTCCAGTTATTTAGCCCATACTTCATCAGCTTGTCTAGGAGAATGTTATGAAAGGCGTTCCCTGCACCATTCACCAGTGTGCACACATTTTCCCTCATCTTCATTTTGCTGCTGATATACCTGTAGAAGCCCTTCTTATTGCCTTTTAACATCCCTCACCAGATTCAGCTCCAGGTGGGTTTTGGCTTTTCTAACCCCATCCCTGTATGTTCTGACAGTGTCTCTACATTCCTCTAGGATCACCTTCACTTGATTTCCTGCACGYTGGGATGGACCATTCAAAAATTCACAATGCTGCAACCAACAGCCTCACCTCACTGCATAATCTTTTATTTTTAAGTGCACTGGAGACAAATGCAAGAGACATTATCAAGCGTTTGTAACAAAATATTAAGTTGGATTGCCTCTTTTTTTTGGAAAAAAAAAAAAAAAAAGATGGCTTAGGCAACAACTTTGAAAGAAAAGGACCATGATTTACAGTCCAATCAAAAGCCCAGAGTATCACACTACATCTTTTGCATCCTACTATGTGCCATTAGGATACTAGTTATCAAACAGTACCATCTCTCTTTCAGGAACTACTTATTAATCATGTATAGCAGCACATAAAGAAGCTATACTTGCTTCAGTTGGCTTTTCTGATTCTGTAAGTATTGGGAACTTTATGCTAGCCACCTAAGTTCTCAGAACCATCATTCGGAAAAAGTAATGAATAATATATTGAATAGTAAATACAGCAATTTCTGTGATAGTTTTGTTGCATATGGCTCTGTTGTCTGTGTTCCCATTTGAGGTCTTGCCAGTCTCTTTCACCTGTTTTTACACTGGAAACTGCACTGAGGTTACCCCCTGAGGGCCCATGACATGCTCCAGAACAGCCATCTGTATTATGACATGACAAGGTTCTCCTTCCTCACACCAGCAGCTGAGTTCAGCCAAAACACAGGACAGTGCTTACCTCCATGATGCTACTTTTTGCTTACTCTCCTAAAGCCAGGACAAACTACCTAGGGCTGTGAGGCTCTACCGAAGAGCTATCAGGAACACAGGCACCTGAAATATGCACTGGGAAATTCTATGTGCAGAATAACTAGTAAATCTACCAGGCTACAGAGTGCCCTGKTTTTTTAACTGTAGACTTGCTAGCAGCACCAGAGAAGGTAAACACAGAAAATTGTTTCATGTGGGGTTGCTGAAGAGCTCAAGAGTCTCAAGGCTATGAGAAAGACAGCCCTGAAGCCAGCAGTGAGCACATGCACTGAAGAGAAACAAAGCTATGGTAATTTTTCTTTCAATCTGAAACAAGCTCAGCTTTGACCTGTATCAGCACATGAAAATGCGCTGTTTTTCCAGGTGTTTCTTTGAAGGGACTGGTACACTTAAGCAGTGGTATAAGGGACAGAAATCATGTATTACTATTATTCATCAAAGCCTTGGTGAGACTTCCAGGAAGATTACATGCCAGGAGGAGTGTGAGGACCCAGAYGGAGCTGCCACAAGAGCATKCAGCTGTCCAGACCTCCGGCTGCAGGGAATGCTTGGGCCTGTCACTGGTACCGGAGGGCAGTGGACGTAACTCCTGTGTGCGATGTGAGCAGGTGAATGATCTGCTCAGCCTAGTGGCAGAGCTGAAGGAGGAGGTGGAGAGGTTAAGGAGCATTAGGGAGTGTGAGAGGGAGATAGACTGGTGGAGCCACACGCTGTCATCCCTGAAGCAAAGGCAGCAGGTGGAGGCTCCCCAAGAAGCCGAGGACCCCCTTCCCTCTTGCCACCG
>JASVER010000029.1:6417246-6429617 GCA_030449065.1 Oceanodroma leucorhoa | reverse complement strand
AGGTTTAGATTGGATATTAGGAAAAATTTCTTCACTGAAAGGGTAGTCAGGTATTGGAACAGGCTGCCCAGGGAAGTGGTGGAGTCACTATCCCTGGAGGTGTTCAAAAAACGTGTGGATGAGGTGCTTCAGGACATGGTTTAGTGGGCATGGGTACTGGGTTGATGGTTGGACTCGATGATCTTAGAGGTCTTTTCCAACCTTAATGATTCTATGATTCTATGATTCTATGATTATGACATTTGGTGTATATTGATTCCATACGAAAACATGTCTCTAGACCTCTGGTTCAGCACTTAGAAAATGTCTCTGTTCTGCCTCCGTAAAGCCTTCCAGCTGACAGAAAGCAATTTTGCAAAGTCATCTGGATTTCCTCTAAATCTAGAGAATCCTGGCCTACCTCTATATTCCCATTCATGCTTTTGTAGCAGTACAAAGAGGTCGAATTTGTCCTCTCTATGATGCAATCTCTTTAAGAAACTAAGCAAATCATACACAGTGTCTTACAAAAAAATTCCAGAGACCTGTCAAAAATGACAAAATGGGCATAAATAAAATGATAGTTGGAATTTAAAAAGCATTATATATTATTGAAAAAACTTAAGCAAAACAACAAAAGAACCCGTGTGGATTATGTACTGTCTATGGATACAATTATGAATACAGCTGTGAAAGGTAGCATGACAGCTATCAAAAAGCCAGCTGTACCAGGGAGCTCATTTTTACACTTTTAAGTTACCTGGCAACTTTTTCTTTCATTTGAGCAATCGCGTTGGTACCTTTATGTCCAAATTATGTATGTGGACACTTGAATGTCCATTTGAGTAAGGAAATACTGAAACTGGGAAGTGCAAAAATAAAAACTTGTCTTCCGTGACTGAGGACCATTACAGAGTCCTAAAAAATTTGTCTTTCCCTAGAAAATAAGTGAACTTCTCAGGCTTACAGACAGCACAGTGCCAACAAATCATTAGGAGATGACTGAATATAAACCAAGCAATACTGGATTTCCCAAACTTTCCTCCATTTTTTAACGTGGTATCGTACTTCGAGGACCTTACTGAAGTCAGTAGCAAGRTAGCCTACTTCGGCAATGAGATATAAAAGGCCCTCTTTTTCCTTTAGATCTCAAGGAATTCATACCCTAAAGTCTGTAGCAACACAGATACATCTTTTCCAGCCTGCCCCACTGTGAGTTCATGCTCACAAACCATTTTCTCTGGTAAGCAGTTACCATCCACCACCCGAGCCAGTTACCGCACTGCCCATTACTCCCACAGACAACTGGGCATGCCAGTTGTGTTGGCTTTGTCACTGCTGGTGATTGCCCCTTGCCAGTAATTCTCAGCAGTAGGAATTCACATGGCAGCAATGGACTGGACGTGCTGTTCTGTGTCTCATTTGCCCTCTCATCTGGCTCCAGACCAAGTCAGAGACCCTTTGCCTAGTTTTTACACTAGTAAATGAAATGGTCAGGGACTGTTCTCAGGACCTGATGCCAACTTGCACTCCATGATTCAGTCTCCTTTCAGCTAAAACGACAATACAGCTAAACTTCCCTACAGCTTCCTTTCAAACAAGCAGGACCACATCCAAACTGTCAATCAGGAATAAGCTCTGACCCAAGCTAGACCCCAAATCATGCCCAGTCACTGAAGCAGTGGTAGCTGATCCAGGCCAAAACCATCCGAGGGATGTGCTAGCAATCGCTTGTCAGTGTGTGGGCCCTTCCTTAGCCTGATTTACTGTACAAATACAGTTTTTGACTATGGAAGCAATTCTGTAGCAAAGAACAACTTTGAGAAGAATGATCCAAGCGAAAAAAAGGGTCTCAGGTGCTGACTTGAGACCAGGATGTAGGGACTCATGTTCTTTCTCTAAAACATAGTTACTATATGTTTGGAAGTTCAGCTCTTATTCTGTGTCTCCGTTTTGTTTAGTTTTTAAGATGGTCATTACTTTTTTTTTTCCCTTAAAATAGAGCTTACTACAAAGAGACTCTGATTTTACCTGAAGACTGTATGTAGTATCAATAACAATTTTGAAAAGAAAACTTGCAAGTGTAAAGCTGCTGATACCCATCACAGAAAGGAAGAGAAACACAGTAACATTCTGCCACAAGGAAGGAACTCCCATGTCCCCATCAAACYAGGGTAGCAGCATTRTGTTTACAGATTCAAAAGAATTGATCAAACTTAACTTYATTTTGTGATGGCTAAATTATTTTCTGTTTTAAACATATKCCAGATACACTCTTTTTCACTATAGTTGCCACTCTTTCATTATTACTTCCCCATTAGCAAGCAATCCCGCCACTCCTTTTACACATCCTTGCAAATTTTAAGACAATTCAATAGGAATCCACAAAGCAGCACACCAGCTTCAATGACTCTCTGAAAGAAAATCCCCTCGAGGCATCTTTACTCATAAAACCTCTTCACAATAAGATATTTATGGAGTTTTATTCTTTTGAAATCATTCACAATTTATTATGTATGTTTTGGAGCTATATTATTATTGACCATTAGGCTGTTTATTTTCAGTTTTGATAAACCGTCTTGAAGCAAATGGCTCATGTGAATTGCTTATGGCTGATACATAATTAAAATGTAATTTTATGAGGCTTAAGTGTAAACTACTTCTCAAATGCACATTTTYTTTCCTGTTTATGGCATAACATTTTCAGAGCATTACTACAACAGATTTTGTAACAGAAATTAATTTCTTTCTCCATTATGATACTTTTCTCATATTCAAAGAACCAAACTGAAGCAAACTCCCCTTATCCTGCTCACTGTGAAATCACAGTGTGCTCTAAGCAAAGATGTCAGAGTCACACCCTCACAGATGATGAATAGCATCCCTGCTGAGCACTGTTTTTAAAGGAACAAAATATTTGGGCAGGATACCAAAGGTAACAGAATTTCACATAAGCAAGTCTAACAGAAGTAACTGGGGGTTCTGCATCTGCAGGGATGTGGTGCTTAGAGAATCACTGAGCTGTGTTTGGAGACAGAGGACTTTTTTGCTTTTTCCTGTATAAACTCAGGCAGAGATGTGTTTCTCATCTCTTTTTAAAAAGGCCTACTCATCATCCTGTTGTTCTTTTCACCAAAGCAAATTGAATTTTCACGAGGCAACAAACTGAGATTCCAGATCACAGAAACCCTCTGCTTACAAGTAYTTTTAGTAGAAGTGTTGCTGATAGACCTGGTATTTGGGTCCTTCAAAAGACCCAGGAAGGAACYGGGCTTGTGAGAGACTTACTAAATCCTCCCCTGCTGCCATCTGGTGCCAGGAGCAAGTAAATTACTGTAACTCTTCGAAAAGTACCGCTTACTACACCAATACTGTGAAGCTGATCAGCTACATCAGGAGGCGTACTAGCATCTCATCTCTCTCCATCTTGTCCCTGCTCCCTCCCTAACAGCTCCAGCTGTTTGAAATGAGGCTCAAACTCTGAAGAGAAATGAAAACATGAGGTGCAATTGGGAAGTGCTTGGGGGACAATATGATGCAGGAGGCTCAAACTTTCCCTTTCAAAGCAGCACAACCAATTATCCATCTCCAGTGACTTGTATGCAGCATGGGAAACAAACRGAAGCTAGAAATCCATGCACAGTTACAGASCTGTGACCTCACTGGGATCACAGAGACATGATGGGATAGCTCACATGCCTGGAGTGCAGCCATGGATCGATACAAACTCTAAAGGTGAGGAAGAAGGGTTGTGCTCTACACAAAAGAGCAGTTCAATTGTATGTAGTGTTGCCTTGTAACGGGTAATGAACCAGCTGCAAGCTATGGGTAAGAATCAGAGGACAGAGAAGCATGGGTGGCATCATTTGGGGTATTTTCTACAGAACATCTGATGAATAAGAAGAAATAGATGAAGCGTTTTTCAGACAACTAGAAGAAGTCACACGATTTCTGCAATGGATTGAAGACAATTTTTGCCACAGGTGATGAACAAGTCAGCTCTGGGAATCATTTTGATGGACTTCTTGCAAATAAGGAAGCATTGGCCAGGGGTTTGATGGCCAATGGTAGCACTGGCAGCCCCAGCTGTGAGAAAGTGAAGTCTAAGGTCCTGAGAGAAGGGACCAAGACAAATAGCGGACGAGAAAGTTTCAATTCTGAAAGGACCCTCCTGATTTCTGTGCAGCCTGAGCGCTCAGAGATGTATGGAGAGCTAATCTGTGCATAAGCAGGACAGGCAAAGGTTGCAAGAGTAAGCAGAAAAGTGTAATTACTTTCCTGTGGTCCCACAGCAGGTTAGTATGAAAATCAGGAACAGAATTCAGATTCCTCCTCCCAGCTCCAGTGCCCAGTTCCCCAGACCCTGCTGCTTTCTTACATTTCCATGCAGCATACAAAACAGACTGACTGACAAGACAGGCACCACTCCAGCAAAACACAGACCCATGTGGGGAGGCATAAACTCCTCTGCCTGCAGTCTGAACTGATGGGACAAAAGATATCTCTAGTTCACATGCCATGTAGCCATGGTTATTGCAAGCTCTGTATCTGAGCTAATAACCTATGCTTAGAAGAAGAAAATGGTAACTTGACAACATCATCCTAATGTGGCTGTAAGAACTGAGCTGTCTTGCATCTGCCCAGCTTGGAGCACTAGCAGAGCAATCTATTTCTATCCAGAAAGACATATGTCTCTGAAGAACACTGTGCCTCTTGCAATTACATATCTGCATTGCAATGAGGATTTGTAAAGCCCAGGGTCCAGTACATCTGTCATATTTTCCCCCTACTTCATTTGTCTCACAGCAAACCATCTAAAGCATGGCTAATTGGGCATTTCCTACATAGCTATAGCAAATGAATAAATTCTTCATTCATATTACTATCATGTAAAGCTCTACAAGAGTAAGCTAGGCTTTAACAAACAGTTACCATCAAATTAATGAACATTAATTAATTAATGAACAACTCATTAACAACTTCTTTTTTTATATCTGAAAAAATTATATCCAGCTACAGTTGGTTTCTCTTTCTTCTAGGAAACAACTTCTCTAGTTTGTTTTCAGCTTCTCAAAAAGCATTAAAATTAATAATAACAAAAACCAAAGAGGAAATCAGCCGCAGTTTCTACAAATAAATTCCAAGAACTGACAATGCAGATTAAAAATCTTGTGTTTCCATGTGGACGTATGCAGGAATAACACTAAATTAAATAGCTGCAGGTTGGGGGACTGAAAGTAAAAGTTACTGATAGAAAATGTATGCTTTGCTGGAACACCTTCCAAATCCTGGATGCTTGCAAGCTTCTGCTGCCATCAACAACAACTTCCATTTGTCATGGAATATATCATAATTATTTTTTTTCAAAGCTCCAAATCAAGAAAGTAAACAGAAACTATGTCTCTATATTAATGGACGAATACATTCTATACATACAAGTCTATATTCACCCAAATGTTCACTGGAGAACTCTAGATTTGTCTCTACACAAACACATCTGCTAGTATTTATCTTTTATACATGTTTCCAGTCAAGTCTACCATGKTTTTTAAAACAATATAGAATCTACACAGAGAGAACTTTGGCTTCTGTCCTGCTCTAGAGACTACCTAACAAAAAATTATGCTTCTGCCTCCAACATTTTCTATTATGTCTTTTAACCATTCTCTGCTATCTCATACTGTTCATTATAAAAGGAGAACAAATTTCCCATGGCAGTTATACATAAATAGATTTTAAGAATGTAAAGGTTTGTGTTTTTGCAGTACATTTGATGACATAGAAGTACAGAAATCAGTCATTACATAGTCTGAGCATTGTTATTACGCTTTAAAATAAAAATGCTGCATTGTCTTTGGAGATTAACTCTCCCATTAACGCTAAGCTCAATAAAGTGAAGATCACAATCCAGACAAAAGGCCTGGAGACTGCATTCCTATTTATGCTGAGTAGAACTTCCTTAAGCAGGAGGTTGCATTGATTATAATGGCTGTACTGAAACAAGAAAGGGTTGTRAACCCATGAAACTGGAGGAAATAACTCACAAGCAAACAGAAAATTAACATCATGACTATTTGACAATGACATTTAAGATGCATGAAACCTGCGATTACCAAAGAAGAAAAGGTATTTGTCACAGAAAAATCCTAATGCACTTCAGACTGCTTGGGTGGTTTTCATCGTTGTTTGATGTTAACGTTTTCATAGCTTCTTCACAGATTCTAAATTTCAAACCTGTAAAAATTAGTATTCTTCACCAGCATCCTTCCATTGGTCCCCCAAGTCATGGCATGCTTGCAAAGTGCATAATAATTTGGCTTCACTTCAAGCTTGCTTTTCTCTGACTTGCACCTCCTCAACCATCCTCCTACTTCTCCCATGCTGTGCTGAAAGTCCTAGCCTGAAAAGCAGCCTTCTCCTACTGAAAGGGACTCAGCAGCCTGTTTGAAATACATAAATGAAAACTCCTGCCTAATTATGATGACGCATATAATGACCAGGCATGGCAGTTCTCCTCTCCAGTTCAGTATAAGGATGTATTTCTGACTCTTTGTCCACTCCACCTCTGCTCTGGTGTAAAGTCTTACTGCATTTTTTCCATTCTGGCTCAGTGCCCCCATTCTGTGCCAATGGGAATCATCCATCTGTTTCAGCTTCATGAAAATAGTATTGTGTAGAACAGCCCCTAGCTTAAACATGACACTTTCCCTTCTTCTGGAGTCTCAAGTATCCTTCCATTGATACCAACCGCAAAGATAGAAAGGGGCAAACACCTAAGCTAAAGAAAGAAGTGGAGAGCAGTGTGAGAGCAGCAGAACCGTAGTTCAGCATAGTGGGCCAGAGGGAAGAATCAGGATAAGGAGAAAGTGACTATTGATGACAAAGAAGCCTATTTAGTGGGTTAATTTCCTGCAAGTACATAGCTCCCAAAGAGCATAAGCTATTAAATTGCCACTACACTTCATTGTAAATCTGAAGATCCATAAGAAGAAGCAAGGCAAAACAAGCTTTCTGTGGTACAACCTATCACAGGGCAGGAGGAAAGGATCCCAAAATGGTAATCTACAAGAAAGTGGAGTCTGAATGGACAAGAATAATGGAAAATTTGGAGTAAAGCCAAGCTTAACAACAAGTTGTAAGGATAATTACAGAAAGATCATGCTCTCATAAAGAAGATGGTCCCAGAAACTGAGTTGTATTTGATGGCAGAAACCAGAGTGAAAACAGAAGAAGAAAGTCTCAGGCAGAGGAGAGGGAAGCTCAATAAGGCTCAGATTTCTTTCATGCCCTTTTCAAATCTGCAGTTATCTGGAAAAGCAATAGAAGGTGGAAAAAAAACCACCTGTTTATCCTCTATTAACATGTTTGAAATTCAGTTCCTGTAAAGAAAACATATGAATATTTTTAATACTACATCATTTAAAGTAAGCACTTGCATTTCCTAAAAATACTATATCTTATCATACAACTGAAAATTTCCTGCCTTTCTTAAATACTTATCTTCTGCTTCATACAAGATCAAAGTAGACATAGGCATTCCTGCTAGGGAATATTACTAAAAGTGAACATCAGTGGCATTCACTGAATTTTAAACACTGAACTGGAGAGCTGTTTCTAAAATCTCTTCTGAGAAGTCATTCGTAGTCAACAGTTTCTCTTTTTACTGCATGCGTTGTTATCTCTGTCGGCCAGGCTATTACTGCTGTAATACAATTTTCTGCTTACTTAACGGCACAGTATCTTGCATCTATATAATGGCGAATSGAGTAATTTTGAAGATGAATTAGATATAATGTAAAATTATGCTTAGACTGAAAGGCCAGGTAGAGTCTCTCACTTCCCAATACTCCAAAGAGTGTGACTGAACAAGATGGGGATGTAGCTAGATCCCCAGTCTCAGTGTGCCTGCTAGTCCCGAACTAGTAGTAGTTAGCAAGGGAAAAAAAATGGTCTTTGTAAAAATATATGGGGAACATCACCTGCAAAGTTAGATGCCTCTGACTCCCTTCAGCACTCTTCCTGCATGTATCTTAACGTAGGTACAATGTCTCAAAGCCTCTGAACYCTGTTACCATCAGTTCCACATTTCCCTGCTTGTATAGGAAAAACAAAGCCACAGTTTGGTTTCTGTTTCGCCTAGGGAACACCAAATACTTTAGTTTGTTCTCAGCTTCCCAATCACCAAACTGTACTTCAGCACTCTTTGCAACTTTCGACTTCTGCCTGACATATTTTTTGCTCCCAAAAACAAGCTATAGGAAGAAAACCAGTTAGTGCAACAACAAGAACTTGAGAACCAGAAATACTTTGTGTAGAAGTAAATAGCAACACTAACCTCTTTCATTTTTTCCAGTTCATTCTGTAGTGCTTGTTTGGTAATTTCAACTTCTATAAGCTGCTGTCTTAGTTTTTCATTTTCATCTTCTGTTACAGTACGTTTTTCTTCCACATTTTCTAACTCATGGTGAAGTCTCACTGATACATCTTTTGCAACCTAAATGAAATGATATTTCAAAAGAAAGATTAAAAAAAAGAATTACTGCTGCAGTGCTTAGTGCCTAAGCAACCATTTACAGGTTAATTCTGGATGGTTTTGATGGAAGYGGTGTGAAAGGAAAYGTAGACAAGGACATCCACAGATAGAATTCTAAATGTTTCAAAATTCAAGCCGATTCCTTCCAAAAATGGTATAGCCTTCCTATGGACTTCACTGGAAACCACATGAGACACTAAACACCAACTCCTTAGGTTCTGTTATGTCAACAGTGAAAGATGACCTTCATTATTCCTGGAGGCAGTGCAGCATCTATTTTCTCTCAACCACTGCTAGCTTATGTTTTTCAATGTGCTAAGGCATATGCCCTTCAAATAGTAGACATCCAGAAGCATCTAAAAGCAGGTCCCACCTTCTCCAGGCCTACTGTAGCTTTGCCTGGTATCGGACCACAAACGGACACACCTTTATTTCAACACTGCTAGTTTCTCTCTCCTTCATGGACAGTTAATCTAAATATCTGTCATTTATTACTGTTGGTTAATTTAAAGAGTAAAATATGAACAAACAGCATTTTTACTGACCTTGTGTTCACCCAAATGATGCCCAATATTTTAAATGAAAATGAACACTAAGGTTTTTGCTTTTTTGGGTTTTTTTAATGCATTTTCTCAGGAATAGAGTTAAAAGGCACATGTCAAGATCTAATTCCTCTTCTTTATGTAAAATAATGAGAATTTTGCCATTCAAGCCACTTGCATTGCATTTTGTGAAACCACCAGAAACTATAATCATGCACCAAAAATATTTAAATATACAYTAATCACTGTTATGATGGTGATTTAGATGCATAGTTTGAAAATAATTTCCTGCTTTTTTTAGAACATTGGAAAATAAAATTAATCCATCTTAGCATTAGCTAGGGGAGCTCAGAGAGCTATCCTTTACGGCTTTCACTAGAAAGATCTTTATGTTTGTATGCCAAAGAACTCTCTTTGACATRCTAAAACTCTAAAGAAAAAAATAATAATTGCAAGCAAGCAGTCTAGAAGAATCCGATCTATCAGAAAACAGCAGCAGCTAGTGACTCAGCCTCCCCTGACAAGAAACCCAGTGTGTGTGAATTACTGATACAACACTGCAGTGTAGCACAAGATCATTCAATAACCTCCCCCACTGCACGCACACTCAAGACACATAATGTCCAACAGAAAGAGAGAGTGGAGGGGAATTTCAATTATAACCATACTCCAAAGAGACTGCAGGAGAATCACACCACAGGTCTGTATCTTGAWGTCTTTTCCTGCACTCGGCATTAAACTGCTCATCTGGTTGTCCAACCAAAGTAAATGGAAAATCATGGGGGACATTTTTAACAGCTCTGTCAGAATCTGCCTTTGGTCCATAGATACAGTCTGTATCAGTAAATACAATCAAATAACAAAATCATTACTGGCAGTGATTTTTTGACACAAAATTTGGTGGAGTAGCACTTAATGCAGGGAAATCCTTCAGAGCATTCTAGATCACATAGGAAATGTGACTCACTTATGCAAGATGCATTTTAATACAGCTATGTGCAAGACTGCATCTCTGAAGGATCAAGTCCCCTAATATATTACCCATGCAAAATGGACAACGTTATTTTGGATAGAAATTCTTCAGAAGAGGACTTGGGACACTACAGAGAACTGCACATGAGTTACAGTTATGGTTAGCCAGCACCCGGAATTCAATTTGGCAGAAATTTGGCATTAGAYATTCATCCCTACTCCAAAGCAGAACACATTCATGATCTGTGGGAATGCTTTGCAAAAACACTATTCCTTTCCAAATAGTCAGTTGTACGGTTATTAGGAAAGACATGGGAGAAATCCTAATTAAAGTGAGCTCTTTGTCCAGCTCAACCTAAGGCCTTAGCTAATATCTCCAATATTGCAGGTGAGCACCTTACCAGAGAGTCCATTTCCCTCCGAGGCCCTGTGCATGTRTTACTTGCTACTACAAAGTAGCTTCGAGCCAACAAAAAATCAACTCTGGAAGCTGGAATCACAATATCCACTTGGGACATGAAGGCTCACGTTTAAATTCTGCCTGCAAAGGTGTGTGTCTCAACTGTTTACCTAAGCATCACTCTGAGTGTACAAAATGTCCCTTGCTTTGATCAGCACTTCCATTTGACCCCTGACAAAGGGGTCATTTTGCTTCTGACCAAGAAGACACTATTTTGTCAAGAGCCACGTGAACAGCTGTACTTATAGAACTGTCATGGCCACAACAGCAAACATAAGTTTTGAATATGCACAGGAAAGGAATATCAAATAGAAATACAGAGAAGGATATTGGCATTTTAAATGGCATTAGTGAGAAAATTACTGGAATATGTCTTGGACTGGTGTCTACATTTTCGTAAGAACGATGACAAGCTAGAAAATTTTCATAAAAGATGATGCAAGTCTGCAAACCAGGCTTGGGAATAACAGACTCTAAATCCATTAGACTCATTAGAAAGAAGTTCAAGAATGACCTTGTTCCTGATCATGTATTAAATTAGCATTTTCAGCTATAGTCCATTGAATCCAACAAGCCATAGGTAACTAGTCCTATACAGAGRTCTGTACTTCCATGAGAAATGGAGGGACACCAGTCAACTGCAAAAAGTTTAGGAGTCCTGATTCAGTAGGACCCTTAACAAAGTCTAGTGGATGGAAGCAGAAATGAAACAACTTCCAACTAGCGCAAGAAAGGGTTTTTTTTCTGTATTTGGACCAAACTAGAATGGAGATGATAGATATTTTATCAACAACAATCTTTAAACAAGGACTGAAACTTTTCCTCAACAATGCGCTGTGGTTCATTCAGATGTTATGGATTAAATACAGTTGATTACACATTGAAATTTGATGTGTCTATGGTTTCAGGTTGATGTGGAAAATCCTGCCTTCACTGAAGGTAACAGCAGTTTTTCCACTGACACCAATGGAGTTAGGATTTCGTGTTGTGACTCTGCAAGTATTCAATCTACCAGTCCTCTGAAATCTTTACTAAAGGGTACAGTAATCCTCTCAAAGTCAATGCGACGATTCAGTGAGGTTGGTTTAATTTTCCAGTGAGGTTGGCTTAATTTTGCATGTATGGCATTCATCAGAAAAGATCCAGAACTTCTAGATCCTAATTTGTATTTGAATCACTTCTTGCACATTAACTTTACAAAAAAGGATTGGACTAAAGCTGAAAATAGCCTACCTACATACTGAAGGGCTTCTATTACCAAGGTAAGCTTGGCCATTGCTATCCTATGAGCTGCATCGGGTGCACAGTGTACAACAGAAGGGATGGAAATGCCTGAGTCATGAGGACCAAAAGCATGCTTSTGTCTGAGGCGCTCCCTTCCCTTGACACGTGCTCATGTCCGTACCTTGAGGTCCTGCTCCATGCTGCGCAAGAGCTCGCCGTCGATCTCGCCGGTCTGGGCGTAGCGGAGCCTCTTGCGCTCGGCCTTGCGCAGCCGGTACTGAAGGATCCGGCAGTTCTTGTTGGCTCGCTCAAGTTCGTGGCGCATTTCTTGAAGCTGACAAGCATCCTCCTCGAAGAAGCTGTCCCTCATCTCGTCCATCTCCGTCCTCAGCTCATCTATCTCGTTCTGGCACCAGGGCGAGAAGGGGACAGGGACGCAACAGGTGGGTCAAAAGCACAGATGTCAGCACGTATAGGGGAAGGCAGCCAAAATGGAGCTCCTCCCCGCAGGGACACCAGCTAAACACAACCCAGCTCATTAAAAGCACCGCAACGAAGCAGGGAAGCGCTACTGCCCGCACGCCCCACGACAGGGCCATCTTAACTCTGCCTCCAGCGCTAGTGCCAGAGGAGAGAGCGGCTGGGAAGCCCCCTCCCGGCG
>JASVER010000029.1:6348903-6416248 GCA_030449065.1 Oceanodroma leucorhoa | reverse complement strand
GGCCGGGGAGGAGGCTCGCTGCTGCTTCCTGCCGGTGCTGCCCTCGGGGTGCAGGCGAGGCTCGGCGGCGGCGGCGCCCCCTGCAGGCGGCTGGCTCATGGCGGCGGCTATCGCGGGGAGGCGTCCATCACCGGCGGCGTCCTCCGCCTCCGCCGCCGCCGCCGCCCTGAGAGCTGGGGGAGGAGAAGCGGAGAAGACGGTCGGGGTGTGGACGGGGAGGGCAGGCCCGGGGCGGCGGGGAGACGGGCTCTCTAGCAGCGCCGGCGGCCGCTCCCTACCGCCGCAGCGCCCCGTCCTCTCCCGAGCCTTGCCCCACGTCCCGCGGGCACCTGAGGGCAGAGCGGCGGCCGGGTCAAGCCGGGCGAGGCTGAAGCCCAGCGTCAGTCCGGAGAGAGTGGCTTTCGGAAGGGAGTCCACACGGCACGGGGGAGGCTGAGATCAGTTCCCACTCCTCTTGCACCTAGGGGCGTTTCCTCTYCCCCCCATGCCGAACCCTTCCCCCCTATGGGCTGCCACATCACAGCTAAATTTCCATCCACACACAGCCTTCCCTCTCGCTCGTCCTCGCTACCAAGCCGAGGACCCGTCTGGGTTGCTACTGCACCTGTCTGCCTCCTCAAAGGCCTCTTCCAGGCGTCTGTCACAGCCGAGGGGCGAAAGGCTGCTGTACAAAGGGCTGCACACGTGGAAGCAACAACAGATTTCCCTTCAGCTTTGACAGGGACTGAAAGAGTCCCTGAAAGGGACAAGGGACAGGGACAAGGTTAGGCCTCCGAAACTCAGGAATCGAGGGCCATAAAGGAAAGGGGCCTTTCAATCAGTTTCTAAACCCAGATTTGTCCCAGTTTGTTTTCCAGAGGCATTGTCAGGACTTAAGACTGATGCAGGTTTGTTACTGGTTATGCTGACATAGGACTGAGGCATAATCACTCCAGCAGATTTTCAAAACAGAGGAAGCAAGGAATACACCCTCACCCAGTATGAGATGTTATGTGGTATTTGCCAAAGGATGCTCAACATGGCAATTTTCCCCCATAGTGACAAAACTAGAGTTTTCATGGCCACAACAGGTTATTAAAAAGGGCTGTTAAAAGTCATATCATGCTGCTAATGTTCCTTAATATATTCTGAAAATAATGGCTATGATCCACAAACTGTTTTCACATAGCCTTTATTCAACTGTCCTTAAAGGAAAAACATGGGCAAAAGTAGAAAAGACAGCATTCCTTACACGGTCTAACCATTCCCTCCTAGAACACGGCTTAACCATTCTCTACTAGAACAGGGAATAAAGAAAGAAACAGGACTGGGCAAAGTCAATGTAGACATTATAGTGTACCCTGACAATTGGTTTACTCCCTGGAACATACTAGACAATGAGACTGTGTTTGCTCTGCTCTCACTGGCAAGCGCACAGGGTTTCCTCTCAAATGCACTGTCATTATCACCCTGATTTTAACCAATATACTGGAAATAAATGCTCAAAAGAACACAATTTGGCAGAAACTTCCTAGCCATTAATTAGTAAAAAGGGTGCACGGGAGTGTAAACCTATCAAAATTTACACTTGTATCGCAACACTTTACAAAAGATTTGCTTTGCATCTCTATTAACCATCACAAACAAAATTCCCACACTACTGTTGTTCAGAGCTATACAGGTACAAAATGTCACTCTTGAAATCCAAACCTAAAGAAACTGCAAAAAGCCAGGACTCAGCTTAGATGCTGTATCTTACTCATTACACTGCCTTTTACCTACTGTTCAAAATCAAATTAAAAATAATAATCGGGAACCCTACGCTATACCTGGATCTCTTCGGGAAGTTTCACTGCAGCAAAGCCATCAGACTCCGCCGCGATCTGCCGGGAACACAACCCGCACCGTGCATGCCCCCAATTCCAGGACCGGCTACCGCCTACGGTTGGGTTGGCGGATTTTTATTTTTGTTTCCTCTTTTAACAACGAAAGCCCTGTTTGAGCCCAAGTCCGAAATCTCCGTCCTCACAAAACTCCGAGACACAGCCTCCTCCCCAGAGGCAAACCCACGTGGCGCCAGGACGTGGCGCCTCCGCAGGTTTTCCTGTCGGGAACAGCTGCCCAGGCGGAAAAATGCATAAATAAACGGCAGCAACAAAAGGGAAAAGTCCGGTGTCTCTACCCTCCGGCGCGGGGATCTCCCCGGCCCAGGGCTTCAGGCAGGGCTCCCCCCGGCACCGGCCCCCCTTCCCCTCGCCTCTCCCTCCCCGACATCCCAATTCGCAACCGCAGTTTAAGGTTTGAGAGCGCTTCTGCCTTTTGTCCGGGTTTTAAAGGCACGGGAGGATTTTCGCAGGTCCCCCTTCATACCTGGCGGGTTAGTTGCATCTGAATCCCGAGTAACATTCCCTTTTTGGAGAAAAAAAAAAAGGCTTKGAGCTAAAGCAGTCGCATTACTCACCACCACTTTGTCTGCTGCCGGCCTGGCGAAATGCATGCACGGAGAGAGGGGCACCCGCACACGAGGTACCCGGCGCTGCCAGAGCCTCTCAGGAAAATGAAGCAATATTCATGAGCTGACCTCACTGGGCCTGGGAGACGAAAAGAGGGGGAGGGAGGAAAGCAGCGAAGGGAAGAGAAAAGAAAAGATTAAACGGCAAGAACCCCGCCCAGGCCTGAAGGCTGAGTTGCGTACCCTTATCTATCTTGCACATGGTGGAGCGGGATTACAGCGCCAGTGGGGGAAGGAGCAGGCTGCGTGCCAGGGATGCGTCCGGTTTCCCTTCCCAATGCATCCCGGCGATCGATTCTGATCAATTATTTAGTGTCCCCTTCAGGGGAGCCTGCTCTGGCCAGGCAGGGATGCCGGGCGCCTTCTGCACCGGCAGCGGGACGATCACGGGATTTTCCTTTGTTCGCTGCCTTCACCGGCGCTGGGGGCGCGGGGTCCTCGCTGCGTCCCGCTGACAACAGCCTGCTGCCACCGGGGGGTAGAGACAAAGGCACCCCGCTCTGCTCTGTTGAAGAACATCCCCTGATCTTACCTATTCGCGTAAATACAGGGACGAACGTGCCATTGACCGTTTACTCTGGGCAAACCCCAGAGATGGTCATCTGTTTCACCTGTTTGTTTTATCGTGAGGTGAATTTATCTTTGCTCTGAAGCACCTTAGATGGCTCAATCTTAAGACTTCGCGCTTGAAGTCTTTCCCAAATAGAGACAAAGAAAAGCAGAAAAAAAGGCTTKCTTTCCTTTCCCTTCCCCTGCCCTCCGAGGAGGGAGTATTCCCATCGGACGGCTGTGCGTGGGAGTGTCCTGAACCCACCTGTGTCTGTGTGTCTGCATGAACACCCGGCAAGAACAGGCTCGGGGGAAGCAGTGCTGGGGTTGGGGTCCTTCTCATTCCTCCCGCAGCGGCTGGCAGGTCCGGGTGAGGTCCGGGGCTCTGCCTCAGCCCCCGAAAGTGCTTCCTCGGTGGGAGGCTCGGGGGGGGGCGGCCTGGCCACGCACTTTGCTCCAGCCGGGGGGACACTGGGCTTCCCGGCTGGAAATTCCTCCCCAGGGATAATTAACTGAGGATTTMGTGCCCATAGGTGTACCAGCGTATACATACATGCATACCTCTATACATTATRTACAAAATATATATACACAAATACACTGGACATGCATATAAATAAATGTGTGTGCATACACACATGTGAATGCACATATGAAATATACAAATATATGCATGGTTTTATATAYTGTATGTACATATATATAATATATACTTGTATATATGTGAGGTCCTTGTGCAGCRCTTGGGGGAGGGCAAGCTCAGGGGAGACCAGCTGCCCCCTTTCSAGCTGCCCCTGCCCCACAGTCCTCCCCACTTCTTTTGATATGACAAGCAGGACCCAACACAGCTGAAACAGCATACCCTGGGATGTGGAAATGTACTCCCCCCTATGCAGATGCATGTCCTCCAGCCTTGAGCCCAGGGACTGCATGAACTGGATATATATAGATGTGATGAGTTGAGSACAATCAGAAAATAGGAAATGGAACATTTGTGCTGAAGAAGAAAAACACTGCGATGGTGAAAAGCTACTTTTAAATTCATAATATTTAATGATTTGTTAGGCCTTTGAAACTCATAAACATTGACTGCAGTCATACCAACTAAACAGAATAATTGGTTGAAAACATGAGGAATGAAAATACAAAATATTTCTGGAGTCGGAGCTGARAAATTTTCCCATGAAATTGGTGGATAGATTCTGCTAGAACACCTAGGGTCCTTRTCTCAGTGAATATAGAGAATAGCAGTGATGAGGTCATCACAATAATATAACATTTCATCTACACAATATCCTCCAGAAGGACAAGCACAACAGTCCCTACCTTCAAGCACTGGACAGCAATAAGCATCCTTTCTGCTCCCTCGGTGGATGAGATCCCTGGATAGACTTTCCACAGTAAAACAAAAATGGGATGTGATGACATCTCATACCACTTACAACAAGTTTTATTGTGGTTTTGGAAAGATACAGATCCTTATTTTCTCATAGTAGTGTCCAAATGAAAACCAGGTCATCAGATTATCTTCACCCATATCGTCAGGCCATACGTCTGATATTTCTACAAACTTACGGTAGAAAAATTTGCCCATCTCTCAGTGTTGTTTGGGATTGTTGACTTTATTCTCAAAATTTATATTCTGGCTAAAACTTCAGTGCTGACACAGTTATAAAAATTGACACGGGCACAAAAATTCTTCTACTCATATAATTTACTCTTCTGGGGGGAATGGGCATATTCTACACAAGCTAAAGCACTCTTTTGCTAATAAAAGCTGTATTTCCATTAGGAAATTTGCTGCTAGATCTCTGTAGGCATTTTACATCACCAGCAGGTCATGGTATAATAGATACAATAATTATATCTACCCTAGAATAAGTCCAGTATGAAGAGACCTATACAGAAAACTTAATACAGTAAAAGTTCCATTTATGATCAGATTTTGTTGTAGAGTCTCTAAAAACCTGTGGATGGAAATAATACACACAAAGAAAGATCTTAACTTCACATAGAAAACAAGGGGCTTTCAGCTGACTATTACCATTCAGGAATGAAGCACTGACATGATGCTGAACATGTGTATAAATACATTGGCTCAAACGTCGGTGGCAGGCAAAACAGTGAAAAGCAAATATYAGAAATTATTTAGGGAGAAGTAGAGAACAAACCAGAAGACATCATTATTGCCCCAGTATAATTCAATGGTACAGACAGATTTTGATTACCAAGAGCRGTTCTGGTCCCCCATTCAAACCGGCATGGTGGAAGGTACAGAGAGGGGCGGCCAGGGTCTGAAATGGCTCTGCTCAAGGAATGGCTAGGTATTGTAGGAGTCTTCAGGCTGGAAATKGGGTGACTGAGGAGAAATATGATGCAGGTCCCTACAACCTTTGGTAAGGAAGGCAAACAAGGGTAAAAGGTTCACTGTTACTCACAGTCTCTTCCCATACAAGTAGTGCAAAGATACGAATGTGAATGAATGAAACAAGCAGGTGATGGATTAAAAAAAAAAAAACACCAAAACAAAACAGAAAACCGTCCTTGTGGTTAAGCTATTCAACTCCCTGCCACAGGGTGTTGTGAATATAAGGTTCTACATGAGTTTAAAAAGTGATTGAACAAATTCATGGAAGAAAAATAGGTTGRGGACAACAAAGGCAAAACACGTAGCTCAAAAAACTCTCCACTGACAATTTTTTTTTATCTGGGAAAGTATCTGGGAGAGATATCAGTATGTGTGTTYGTGTTCTCTTCTAGCATCCACCATTGACCACAGTCAGATACCTATCAGTAAGCTAAAAGATCTTTGATCTGGCTCCATAWGAAAATTCTTATCCTGTTAGTATCACACTCTAGTTTTGCCTCTCTCTCTTTCCCACCTTCTTTTGTTTTCTTAATTTCTTTGTCATTCTTCCTCCTTAGATTTCTTGTCATGCAGAGCATTGGTAACCTGCTGCATCCTGGTAGAGCAGACCTATGACTTTTTCCGTACTCTTCTGCCTTCAATAGCTAAAAGTATTTTGACCCGAATTAGAACAGTGAATACCTTGTTTTCTAGTCCCCATTATTGCTTGCTCACATAGAGACATATTTTTTTGTTCAGCCTACAATCGCATCTAGTTGTATGTAGTTGYGCAAGAGATGAAAGGACACTAGGCTGAAAGAGGAGGAGAGGAAGAGAAAGGAGAGGAACAATTTCTCCTCCGAGCAGAGTTTCAGTTTAAGTCATATAGGTTTCTTTTAGAATCATAGAATAGTCTGGGTTGGAAGGGATCTTTAAAGGTCATCTAGTCCAACCCCCCTGCCATGGGCAGGGACATCTTCAACTAGGTCAGGTTGCTCAGAGCCCCATCCAACCTGRCCTTGAATGTTTCCAGGGATGGGGCATCTACCACCTYGCTGGGAAACCTGTGCCAGTGTTTCACCACCCTCATTGTAAAACATTTCTTCCTTATATCTAGTCTAAATCTACCCTCTTTTAGTTTAAAACCATTCGCCCTTGTCCTGTTGCAACAGGCCCTGCTAAAAATTTGTCCYCATGTTTCTTCTAATCCCCCTTTAAGTACTGAAAGGCTGCAATAAGGTCTCCCCAAAGCTGCCCCTTCTCCAGGCTGAATAACCCCAATTCTCTCAGCCTTTCTTCATAGGAGAGGCGTTCCATCCCCCTGATAACTTTCGTGGCCCTCCTCTGGACCTGCTCCAACAGGTCCGTGTCTTTCCTGTGCTGAGGGCTCCAGAGCTGGACGCAGTACTGCCGGTRGGGTCTCACCAGAGCAGYGTAGAGGGGCAGAATCACCTCCCTCGACCTGCTGGCCRTGCTGCTTTTGATGCAGCCCAGGATACGCTTGGCCTTTTCCTAAATTGGACTTTTCCTAAGTTAAGATGAGAATCCCTTTACATAACACCCTAAGAGTATGACCCAAGCATGACCTTCAAGCTCTCAGCAGAGAATTTTTTAATAACAGATTTCAGAAGTGGGTTGGAGAGGATGSTTTTCCAGGAGGATGCCTGGGTGGCACGCACTTGCTGTACTTCTACCACTTTGCTTACTCACCTCCTCTGCCCTCTTGGGAATATGCTGGGTTATGCTGGGGCAGAAAGAGGAGCTGCTGGAGCGTGCTGTGCTAGTTCATGGTACTGGCYCTGCCCCAGCTGGCACAGGCTGTGGCTTACCTCCCTGCCCAAGGAGATGTGCCGGACACGACTGATTATACGCCAGACCAGAGCCTTTTTTCTGTATCCATGGAAAATTGAAAGTTYGAGACTTTAACTCACCAATTTCTAATATGTTGACTAAATGGCCCTGATGCCTATTGTACCAAGCAGTAATTTGAGAATAAACAATGAATRCTTTATAACTGTTCTCCTTTCTTATTTACTTGGAAATGGAAGAGCTTTCCAGATGTACTGTGTAGCAGAATTGCACAGCACCAAATCATGATATTTCAAAAAGAAKAAAGCTTTATGTTAAAGAGGAATAACACCTGGGTGAAAAAGCAAAGCTAAGAAACAAATAACATTTTAAGTTCATACAACTCATCAAATAAAAACATGCTAACAGCACCAAATAGTTTGTTAAAACAGGCCTATTTTGGCATACGTGTTTGACCAGATCATTATATAAAATCGTGGTGGTCCTGGTTGTCATGTCTCTCTCCTTTTCCTCCTYCTCATCTTTAGCGGCTGCTCCTCAGCCAGAGACAGCTATAGCATGGCACATTGAGGCCGCACATTCTGTTCACCTACATCCTCATACCCACAGACCCCACCGAGGGGACAGGATGCCCCACCAAAGGGACAGCAATACCATCTGCACCCTCCCTGACAATTGATTCCAATAGGAGAAGCAGGTCATGCTGCTTTTCACCGCTATGTAAAGGAGACAGCTTTGGCCTTCATATTTGTAAGGGATCTCCTATATCCCRGTTCAGGAAGTCTGTATGTCATGCACTGTGACATACCTGCCTTGGTTTAACCCTTGCGTTCTAACACCTGGCTGGTTTCTTAGCCTCACAGGGAGTGACAAGGCACAAAAAAATGAAATTGTAATGAAAATTAGAGAAATCTTTGGCTCTGTCAATGGAGAATAAAACTAGGTGAAATTAGGTCTGTTCCTTATTAGAACTCAATCCTTATAGTTATAAAATAAAGGCTTGGTTCTATTTTTGCTGTCAGACATTTCATTCAGCCTTTCTGAAGACTTCAGGGAGTTTTATACTCTTGCTTTTTATTCCTACAGCAATCAATTGTACCTATTGTTCAGAAATAATGACAAAACTGAGCATGCCCTGAAACAGGCCAGTGCCGCTCAACCATTTCTAAYAAAAAAATGACCTCTAGCAATCTCTCTCTGTCTCTCCTGGACTTGCTATACCTTCTGTTACTAGAATGATTTAAAAACAAAAAAYTATGAATTTGGACTTAAGACATTATTTACACTAAAAAAGCAGATATCTGTATCACTGTTTCCTGCAACTCTACTTTTTCATATTCAGAGGGTAGGATTATACCAAACATGCATAAATCCTATCATGCAGGCATATATCTGCATAGTCTATATGTTGCATTAGTATCTAAAGCTCATTGATTACTTAATGAGGCTGATGGGAGCAGAATGGTACAGAAAATTTTATAGCTAAGACTGTAGGAATGAAAGGCAAAATATGGGATTTCTCTGGATTAATCAGTCTTGCACCTTGTCTCATTGCATTTGATATAACATGCTCACTGGCTCCTGAAGAAAAACAATATTCCTGTTTGGGCACTAACACAGTACTGATATGTTCAAACAGCCATTTCCAGGGAGGGATTTCAAATATAAAGGACAATCATTGCAGGTAACCTCAGAGCTCTTCTCTAGTGCTAAATGGATGATCTTAAAAGAAGTTACTCATGACCAGGCTGCACTCCTGGGTCTGCCTGCTTCCTCCCATGAGGGAGGCTATGCCACAACATGTGGACCAAGCCAACTGGTGGTCCGTGGTCAATACAAGKGTTTTGTTGCTCATTTTAATCTTTAAAGTCCTCATCATGACTTGCTCAGGCAGGTTGCAGAGGTTCTTATCCCATTGTGCTCCACCACAGCTTAAAGTGACAACAGCGGTGCCTGCATCTGGGTGGGTTTACAGACTCCTTTCTCTGTGCCTAAGGAGAGTTTGGGAGAAGCAGGGTCATCCCAGTCTCATACACCTGGTGACTAATGAGGCAAAGTCCTTTCTAGAGGTCTCCACGGTAGGTGATTTTTCTTCATTAATCCATTACAGCCCAGCAGTTGGCCATTGCATCAGTCACGCAAGTGTAAAATGAAGCTGCACAACCTTAAAGGCACAGAAGTGCTCAACTCCTTTGATTGCTAGGGGACTTAAGCCCTTACCTTGAAAAGGCGGGGGCTGAAGTGAGGAAACAGGTGATGAAACAGTCTGCGTTTTGTTAGTTGAGGGGCTTGAGAGTGTTTTATTTTTTACTTATTGCTCATTTAATGTTAATTTAATTTTTATTTCCTCCTTGTTAGTTTGGGATGCTTGTTTTTATAATTTATGGATATGTGTAATTGTTTAGGCTGGAACTGTATCTTGCTACTCTGACTTCCAGGTGGCATCACATTACCATACACATAAGTTTCCAGAYGCAACATTCAACACAAGTTTTCCAAGAGCTGTTGTTAGACAATTGGTTGCCTTTCCACCTGTGGTACCTCCTGAATTACTCTCTGCCTTATTGTCATCTTCTTACTGATAATCTGTCTTTTTATTTTGTCTCTAGTCTCTCTGGTAATTATTTGTTATAACTTGTATTTCAGGATCAGTGGATTTTTGTACATAACTAAGTCATTTGTGAGCGTAATGCCATTTTCAGAGATAACTCTTGGACTAGGAACTTTTGAAAATGTTGGCAAGTTTATCTCTGTTCTTTATTCTCCTAAACACCTGTGAGAGCTCAACATAAGTAATTTTAAMAATAATTTTTTTCATTCTTATGTCTTAATGGATTTTGACTATGATGAGTTGACATTTTATTTGTTGGTTTACACTTACAAAGGCTAGGGAAAAAATTCTGTACTTATACAAGCTGAAAATTAATAAATCAATAGTGAATCAGATCCTTTGTTTACCAATTTGTTGGACTTTCTATCATGCCTGTTATGCTGTTACCTACATCCTGGACCGTATCCAAGCTTCTTACATAATTCCCTAGTGCTTTTGGAGAAATCAGAGGACTTCTGGCACACATCAAAATAGTAAAATCAGGATATCAGGTTTTCCGCCTGGTACGTGTGCATGGAAAAAGCTCTGTAGGTGTGTCGAGAAGTACATATRAGAGGTTTGTTGCATGGCTTTTGATTCAGGGACCGCATTTGAGAAGAGCAATTGAGAAAATTATTTGCCCCAAATATCCTTCCTTGTGTACACTGATTATTGCTTTACATGGTTTTGAACGACAGGCAGTGTCGATYGGCTGTGATTATACCTACAACAGCTTCTGTGCTCTCTCTGGGCTGCCGGGGAGCAGCTCAGTGTGCGAATGAGGCCAGAGTCCCCGTTTCTATGGTGACTTCACCCGCACGTCACCCCATCAAGCAGTCCCTCTTCAATGCCATGGCGCTGGTGGGGGGTGGGAGAGGAGGTGGGGGCGAGGAAGGAGCATCTCCAAGGAGGAGCCTGGGAAATCAGAGTTGGTGTGTTACCTTTGTAGCCTTTATGGTAGTCTCAGAAGATCAGATAATGGAAATAGGAGAGATCTCGTTCCTGCAGGGCAAGCTCTGGGGGGATGCTGGACTCCCCCACCCTATGTCCCTCCTGCACGCTTTGCATCTCGCAGAAGCACAGAGGAGACAAGGTGCTGATAGCCTGATCTTGTTTGGAGTCACAGTGGAGTAATGTTATTCAGCACAGCACATCTACTCTGGTGTAATTCTATTACAAGCGAAATAACAATCAGGCTCRGTGGAGTAAGGGCAGGGCAGGTGAGATTGGAGTCCAGCCGTCAGTCTCTGGGTCACATTGATGTAGTAAAACATAAACCCCAGACAGCTGATGCTGCTGCCCACGGAGAATCAGAACGTTGCAGGACAGATCTGAGATAATCCTTTATTGATCTGAGATGCTAGAGATCATGATTAAAGGGTAGCCTTAAGCTTAAGGTAATGCCTTTGGGTTGGAAAGGGTGCTGCTGAGAGGACCTTTCTCTCTCCCTCTCCTCTGAGTCTGAGTGTGGGGTTAAGTTGGTATCTATCCCAGCAAAGTCAGCAAATAAATCTAAGTCCTTCTGTTTGGTCTAACTAATCAGTTATTAATGAAATATATACACATGGAGGATGCCCCACAGGTTTCATTATTACTGAGGGAGAAGGTCCAAAGAAGGCACATAAATTCACCATGCTGTAAACCCATACTTGCTCAAAAGAGCTGTGATTTGCTCTTTCCAAACTCGCCCTCTTTTCCCATGCTCCAAGCTGTCGTGTAATTGTGGAAAAGGCATGTGTAGGAAGCAACAAACCCTCATATTACAGGCATATCCCTTAAAATCTTCTGGGACTAAATTTTGGCTCCAYTGAGGTCAATAGCAAATCTCAGCTTGTCATTAAAATGGCCAGCCCYGAACGTTAGGATTCCTTGGCCATTTTCCTCAATGTCTCCTCTAAGCTGGCACAGGATTGTTCACAGTGATTTGAGTACCAACAGATTTAATTTAGAAGCTTTACTAAATAAGCTGCTATAAAGCAAATACATCTTTTGAAATCACTGATTATTTCTGCCATGATTAGAAAAAAGCAATGTTCTGTTAACTTGAAATACTTCATATAACCTGAGAAATTCTGTGAATCATAATAATGAATTGTACTACAAAGAGATTTTAGGAATGGACTTTATTAAAACAGCAGTTGTCTTTGCTGTCTTTGCATGTAGTAAAATTTTTGTATGCCAGAAAGAAATATAAGCAAAATAAAACTCACTTAATGCAGTGAAGTAGATGTTCCAAGTTTTATAATGAAGGATTTCTTTTGAGAAAYGAAGGGTCTGTGTGCTCAGCTGGGATTGCCGAGGCTCAGGCCCAGAGCAGAGCAGTGCACCCTGATCTCCTGTTTGGTGCTGGCCCTGTACCACATGATTTTCAGCATCACAGTCTCCTAAAGTCATGGTAATATTCGCTGCCGTCTCTTCTCTTCCTATCCTTCAGATCTAATCCTGGAGTGAGCTATGAAAAACAGATTAACTCAGGRAAGTTAAATCCCTTCTCTCAGAGAGGATTGAGTTAAGTTTTTTGAGGGGAAAAAAGAAGGCATTTTTACCCACTTTTCATTTGCATACACTTTCCATTAATCCATAATAATTTAAAAAATGCCTAACTCAGTAGAAGCACAATTCCAGCTTTCTTTTTGTTTACCATAGTTTTAATAGCTTGAAATACTGAAAACTCCAGTGCTGAAGGCTTCACTACCATTAAAGCCCACAAAAGGACACACATGAAAACTTTTTTGAGCCCAGAATATCCCTCTTTCAGTAAGAATGAGTGGCTTCTTAGAGACTGCTGTGGTGATGTTCTCTCTTGTTGCAGGATGTTTTTTGAGCCATTGGGAATCTGAGCTCTGAAGTAAGAACACGATTTGATTAGATTTATTTTTATAGCCTTTCAGCCCCATTTTCTAGGCCGTATGTGAGAATTTTGTAACTATGATAAAGCAGTTAGATTGGATTTCACATTGGGTACTGTCTGTATAATGCAACAGAGACTTTTACCCCCAAAAAATGCTGTGCTCCTGCAAATATGAGAAATTGAGGAGCTGTGAAGCAGTCTCATTTTACAACTTCCCAGAGTAAGGAATGTTCCTGCTGCCATCCTTCTTAGCATACCGGAAAAATCGAAAAGTTTCCCTACATGCACAAAGGAGGATGTTGATCTCTTCATAAAGCACTTGGAGACATACAGAGGAAACTGTAAGATAGGTGTTCAATGTATACTGCTGTTGAAGTAATACTGATGAAACAGAAAACGATGGGCCCGAGCGCAGGGAAGCCTTYTTTCCTATCACAGGAAGCTGAAGGTGCGTACAGGGAGTAAGTACAAAAGTTCAGTTGTATATTAAAATATTCTGGATGAAGGCATGAGCTTAATATGCAATAAATAGAAGAGTCTTGCTGAGAATGAAAGCGTCGTAAGTCAGAACTTCTCTCGTTTGTGAGAAAGAGGTAGCAGCTTCTGTTCCCCGATTACACTCTTATCATCATACTTTCAATCATACTCACTTGACAGGGACCAGAGTTGCTCTCGGGCTCAAGCAGAGCCTTATAAAACCCTGTGCTCTGCTTCTGGTAATGCTGGAATTCTTACCGCTAGAGAGCTCTCTTTCTTCTCTTCTACAGCCACAGCCTTCACAGCTACTCTGCTGTGTCTTGTCTGAGAACATACATCTTTGCTACAGTGGTGGCTGCCTTGGACAGGATTTCTCAATGACGGTTTGCTGGGTCCACTCAATGATTTCCCTGAAACCCACTCATTTTTGCAGAAGCCTGCTGGGTAATTTTAACCTCCTTTTTTCTGTGCTCTACTGAGTAATCTTGCCACAGTCTGCTCCGTGCCTGTGGGGACGCTGARGAGCCGCACACGTTGGCAGGCAGGAGCACGACACTTCTGAGGCCCTGCGGACAAGGGCCAGGCAAAGTGTCCCACAACAGGAATGGGAATCTGATTCTGTTGTATGAGCAACCGTGACATTGAGAATCCAACAAGGGAGGATTAAAACTAAACCCAGCTCTGTGTCTTATGTTTTTCATATGCATTTTCATGTCTTTGCTTCTTCAACATAGACAGTAAATAAAAAGGAACTGCAAGAAGAACAGGGTATAAATAGGGATAGAAATGACATCTTAGAGGAGATGGGTAAGTTGCATACAAGTGGAATTGCTGCACCTTTTTCTTCCCTGTATTCATTACAGGGAGTGTTCAATAATATATATATTTTCTCAGACACGAAAGATACTTGCTGTGTTTTGTTTCTTTCTTGATTTTAGATCAGAATTAAGTGAACACTATGATTACTAGATCTCAAATTAGTGAAATGCCATAAGACTTTTATCATATCCAAGAGGCAGGCACAACAGTTTTCCCACATATAAAGCAACAGAAAAATTCAGATAGATATTTCAATGTCTTAATGACTAGGCAGTGGAAACGTCTTCTGTCATTTCACTGTAAAATACCAGTGGTGTTAACGAATGTTTTTATTAACATTATGMTGTAATTAATAGTATTACTACATGGGTGTGTTGTTTGTTTTTTTTTTTTTTGATACAGCAACAGAAATCTCAAGACATCTGTCAGATGACATCGTTATCTAGGAAGAGAGGACACATGGCTGTTATTTAGCACCATCCTTCTTTTCTTTGCCAAGTCAAGAACTAAGCATAGTCACCCAATTCCCCCATGTATCTTGGTGRGCAAACCTCACAAAGCAAGGTCGGAGCAGCGATGGTGAGGCAGAGCCTGCCAGAGCCAGGGGAAGAAATGCCGGCCTTGCAGTGGCCAGGCAAAGCCCAGCACGGCTCTYCACTGTTCCATGTGCGTGTCCCTCAGTGTTTGGGGGAATTTAGGATCTGAATTTTTCCTGAACCTCCCTCTGTTCCAGACTGGGGAAGAAACAGCATGTGAAGCAGGAGACACTAGAGAGCTGTTGTCTCTCGCCTCTGTCACATAGGGGCAACACTGAACCAGGGGCAGCGGGGGCTGTCAGAAGCAGACTCCCTCCGGCTCTCCTTTGAGGAAGCGGAGCAGGAGCAGGGGAATGGAGCAGGTCATTCTAGAAATGGCGTGTGACAGGCAGGGTGTAGGGATGCYGCTAACATTGACATGTTTTCTGGTGTCACTTGAGAGCATGGATTGGATAAATTGTGCCAAGCAAAACAAACATAATCCAAGTGCATTAGTACATTTCAGGCTTAAGCAAATGAGCAGATTGAATAAATATATTTATGTATGAAGGAACAGGTAATTTTATCCACTAAGACCTCTAATATTTAATCAGCGGTTTGTACAACTTGGCTCAGTCACGTTCCTGAAAATTAGGAAGTTATTGTGTGTCCATCTAGTGGATAGAGTTTGTACCTGAGTAGTGGCTTGTAAAGTTCAGAAGACTTTACAAAAGTATGAGACTGGTTTTCACCACTGCAACACCAAAAATAAAGAAGACCAAAAAGAAGAAAAACTATTAGATTTAGCCAGACAACTCACCTTTTGGAAGTGTTTTGCAGCTTTTGGTGAAGAACCTTTTAAAGCTACATCTTGTAATCGCTACCAAAGCTTTGGCAAAAGATCAAACTAATTCTTCAAGCAAGTTTAGAACATAACTCAAGCCCAGGTGCCTTCATCAATTACCCTTTCTATTAGTCTGGATCAGGCCATTCACATAATGGTGACCTGCACCAATGATGTGAAATGAACACATCTACGATGGCAGAGTTATTTCCATGACTGTCTGGTGAGTGCATTAGTGGGCAGTGTCCCCTGACCAGGGAGTTCTGGAAACCTCATAGATCGATACCTCCCTGAGGCAGGACCAACTGCTAACCTGCTTCCCAGACAGCAAAATTTGGGATTCTCCCCTTCAGTATTTTTGAAAATGATGAAAAACTCATGAATATGTGGACAGAGACTTGTCTGCATCTATAGCTATATCCATCCTGAGACTCAGATTCACTGGCTGGTTAGTGTTGGAACCGTGACACAGAGATGTGAAATACATAAAAGACATCACACATACAAGGGTCGTAGAGATCAGAGGACCTGAGCTAGTTCTTATAGGAAAAACAGGAGAAGTCAGAATGACTCCAAAGCTTTTTTCTGAGCCACAGCCTTTTTCTGTACACTACCACATTACCTGGTAGCACAAGTTTCATCTGGATCAAAACCAAGCTGACTTAGTTCAAGCATGGCATGTGATGTTTCTGCCAGCTTAGGGCATTATCCTGACTGCAGGAAAAGAGCTAACACCTGATCCAGCATAAAAACTGCTGGGCAAAGTTACTTTTTTACCAGCTTTTGAAAGCACCTTTCCTGTCAAAGGTTTGTTTGAAATCATTCTGTAGCACACTGCCACAATATTTTTGATCTATCACAAGGAGCCCTAAAATCGGATGTACCCTCTCATTACATCCATCTGTCAACAATTGCTGACTGGGAGAGGAATGTGGATTTTTTTACTGAAATGCTAAAATTTGGCCTATCTGCAATCTGTGTATTTACCAATGTATTAAAACCAAGTTCTAGTCCAGCCTTCTTCTGTTTGTTTTTTTTTCGTTACATGTGAAAGTAATAGAGAGATTGAAAAGTTATATAGCATCATCTAGTGGTCATATACAAATTTACAGGAGCCTGCAGTTTCACCATCCTTACTCAGATTACCTGGCACCAGTGCTGACTTCAAAGGAAAATGTGAGGTAAATTCCTTATTTCCAGCTGTCAGCCTGTGGACTCTAAGAAAAAAAAAAATAGATCATTGGGTTAGAAGTTGTGTTATGCCCACACTGTTAGCATTCATAGTTGTGGAACAAGAATATCAAATACCTTATTGCAAGTTTTCTTGCAGCTGAGGTTAAGCCAAAGAGTTTTGGTGTGGGATTTTAGTGTAAGGATGGTAAAAGCCTAGGATCAGAGCCTATCTTTCATTCTGATGGACTCACTGAGATTTGACAAAATAAACTATAATACTTTACTTTTTAATTGCTTGTTCAAAGGCAAAGAATTGGAACAAGAATCCAAATCTTCTGGCTCCAAGGCTGAGCTTTTTTAACTAGATTAATTAGAAGAAAATGCAACAGAAATCCAGGAGGAAGTCACAGACTTCAGAAATCTGCCTTCTATGAAGCTTGGCTGTTTACGTTCACTGTTCTGGAGGATTTTTGTCTTCTGCCTCCTTCTTGAAAGCTTAAGATTTCAAGGTTTCAAGATTTTAAGATTGGTTGTGCTTAACTGTGTACTACATTAGTATGTGTAAATTAGCCTGTAGCGAGGTCTATGCTAAGACAAAAAAATTAGCCCTGGTCTTTCATTTAAATCTAGGATATAGTGTAAGGCTTTCTTGTACCTGTGTCAATGACACTCCTAGTCATCTCTAACAGGTCTCATCACTCTCCAGGAAAAGCAACCTTTTTTCCTAGGGAGAACAGCAGCTCCCTTCACCACCCGAATGGCAGAAAAAATTCAGATCATGGCTCTCCAGCCTCTTCCGCTGGACGGTTCCCCATGGTCTGCCACCCACTGAGAGTAAGCACTGTGTTGTGGCTCCCCGTAAAGACCACAGAGCATGACCCAAGGGATGGTGCAAGCAGGGAGAGGATGAAGGCAGGCTATATTGGAAAAGTGGCAACAGGACAGAGAGCTGTATGGGAGGCTGAGGGAGACATACTTTTTTTCAGCAAAGACTATCCTCATCTTCCTGATGAGAACAGAATATGACAATTAAATATGACTCAAGCTGAGTAAGGTCATGTGCCACATTGATATGAGGAAATGGCTCTTTGGAGAAGGCCAGGAATATTTGGGAAGCTTGGCATTTTTTTCAGTGAGATCAGTGAGTCCTCAGAGGTTCTCATTTGACAGGAATCCCTGGGGACTAAAATAATTCCTTTCAAACCCATTTAAAACATCCCTTTGATAATCCAAGGCCTAATTTTTTGGTGAGATGGGGCAATGGACTAGAAAGCCCTGTCCCACAACAGTTGCCTGGTTGCGCGCCGCAGGGTTTTCATCGTGGTCCCAAGCTTGGGGGCCTTTGTGGCACGTAGTCATGTTTGTTTGCTGTGTAATATCAGCAGATAGCTGTCAACTACAGGAAATATATTTCACATGAATTTTTATGCATTGGACACTTGTATTATGGAATTGATATTGGTGTGTATGAAATCATGTCACATGAGAAATCTCAGAAGCAGAGTCCTTGGGAGCATCCAGGAGTTTGGAGTGCCATCTAAAAAGGAATAAAAGTGAAGTGAATTAAAAGCATGAAAAAATGGACAATGGAAATATTTATCATGTTTTCCAGAAAAATATTCAGTTTTAAAAAATGTGTTTTCTGTCTTCTCTCAACTTGGTGATGTGACATCTCTCCATATACTATCATTAGGTCTCATTTCAAAATAATGCTAGCTTTGTTGTGCAAGTGTCTTGTCAATATCCAGTCATTTCTCTCTTTTAATATCTGTCCATGCATATGTTTGCTCCTTACATACCTTCCCTAGGTCTATAGTACTATGATTATGTTTCAGAAATGACTGATTTAGTGTAGAAAGTATATGTTAAATATACATCCTAATTTAATCAAATAGGTTTRGAATTTGTTTCTAGTGAGTTATTCACACTTCTCTAAACAAGACTGAAATCTGTTTTTCTTGAAAATCACCCTTATTTCCTCTGTCATTGTGAATGAAACAGCAGAACCAAATTACTGTGTTGTATACCAACACAGAATATCAATTAGAAACAACAAGAGTGTTATTCTTTCCTATGACAGAAGCAAAATGGGCACTAAATGTAAGGATGATTTATACCTCCTGTCTTTGATTTTACTATGTTTCTTTCGAGTTGTCTTGTACCAAAATTTATTTTTCCTGCTTACACAATAAAGACTAATTTATTTCTTTGAGAAATATTTTTGCTAGCTCTCCTTTCCTTTCTTGCAAGGAAGCTTCTCCCCTCCCCCTCCCTTTTATTTTTTCAGTCTAAGGAAAATGGCTGCAGCTGGAAGAAGATGGATCACAGTCCTCCGAAAATTTTCTCTGCAGTCTCTGAGTTTCAAGAGGTGAAAATATCTCCTGATGTAAATTTCTGAATTAAAAAGCTGTTTTGGTCCAAGTTTCTAATTGATGCTGTCATTTTATGTACTTCACATCCGTTAATCTGGGCGCTAGCATCTAGCTACAGATTTGCTGCTTTGGATGTTTGTGCCTTTCTTTTAATGAATCTTTGCCATTATGCTGATTTTGTTCTAATTAGTTATTCCCACTTATTCTCATTTTCATCTAATTAAAATGCCATGCTAAAAATATAAGTGAAGAGTCAGTTAATTTGTCTTATAAATGGGTGCATAATTAATGAAAGACTGAAAAAAAGCCAACTCACAATGTGATTCTGGTACTTTTTTCTGCAGTTTGCTCTTTCCCTAGTGATACACAAACAAACAGCCAAAATATTTCCTTGAATTTATAAGCAGACTTAGGGCTGTATTTGAGTAACTATCTCTGAGATGAAATAGACATATTATATTAAAAATTTACTATCATCTTCCTACATTAGACAGTTGTTTACAACCCTGATGCTCTCAGGAATATATCTATCTATTTTGGTTTCACCAAATTTTAAATATGTGTTTCAGTGAGTGGGGGTTTTGCGTGGTCTGCCTCAAAGCAATGAATTCCATCATGTTATGAAAATAAGGCTAATGTCTTTTATAATAAGTGTTGTTGAAGAGGTGATGATGAAGACCATAATCTGTAGGTGCTAAGTACTACCGATGATATCTAACTGCATGATCAGTTTAACCTTCACCTTCTGAGCTGAAGGTAACAAAAAGACGTGAAGTTTATGTTACCATCTGAGCTAACCTACAAGGTAAATACACCCCCATAATATCATTATGAAAATGAAAAACATAGGTTAATTCAGATTTTCCTGTTTCAGTTTTGATGGAGAGGACTTTGTTTGGGTTTTATATATATATATGTATATATATACACACACACACACACACACACCCCTTAACATTGGTCCTGCAAGCAAGCCTGCTCAGGAAATTTAGGTATTGCCTGTACTGCTCCTCTGGAGCACTCTGATCTGACAGAGTACATCTAGGACAGCATCAGGTACCCATTACACATCTTGAGTGTAGGCTTGCTCCTAAATCAATGTTTTTACCTTGCTGGTAGTTTGTTTTCTTCTAATATTAGGAGTTGAAACTCTGGAAACATTAGATTTACACTTGCCTTTGCAGCCATTTATCCAGCCAGTCATTCACCCAGCCAGCCTCCTGGAAAAATGACTGCTTCATCTGGGAAAGAAAAACAGCATATGTTAAATATCCCACCACAGCTATGAATCTGCTATTTCCTGAAATAGGAGCAATTGGATTGCATTTGGAACATTATTCATTATCAGTTTATTTAAATTTAATTTTAATTTTTTTTTGGTGCTACCGTGTATGCCCAATTCAGTAGATTGCTTCTGGTAAAAACAAAAAAAAGACAAAGTGAATATTTTATTATGACCATCCTTCAACAACAGGATTTATCAGCACAATTTAAATCCTGAATTGCCAGGATCTGCAGCAAAGGTTACTCTTTCTGGTGAGGCAAGGTCAGCAGATAACATGGGAAGGCTTTTGAGGAGGGGAGAAGAGGATTAATAGATAACACGAGAATGATGTTTTCCAAAGAAGAAGGAGAAATTTTAGGTCAAAGGATGTATGGAGGAGCCAGGACATGAGGACGCAGCACCTCCTGCTAGCTCCACCTCACACACAGTGTAACTAACTTCCCCGCAGATGCCTGATGTTCTTACCACAACGTGAGTTGCTGCATTAGTGGTAGAGTCCACCCACGTGGCCATGGGCTTTGGCTGATTGACATTTATTCACAACCACACCTAAGAGAAGTGAAGTAGCAATTAAAATCCCTTTTATAGCCCTGTCATGGGATTTTGCTGGAGGACACTGGAGCCAGAGAGATCCTGCCTGCCAAATATCAAAGGCCTGTGACAAAAAGAAAGTCTGTTCAAATCAATAACTGCAGACAATAGCAAGAGATTGGTAAGCAACCTAAATAGATTCACTGCTACAAGTTTATCCAGTGAAATACATCAAGAATACCTTTAGCTACAGTGTGGTCTTGTTTTCCCTGGAACGGCTTGCAGTCAAGCAGCACTCACAATCACTGGTGGAAGTGTCAGGGCATGAAAAAAGGGTGCCAGGTGACAGGGAGGCTCACCCAGATCAATATCCCACCTACATGAAAACTCATTCTTCTTCCCCTTAGGACATTTGCCCTAAAAGAAAGTGGGTGAACCCTTCCTTTCAGTGCTGTTTTATGTGACTGAAGGATAGTGACATCCCCAGGTTACCTGAAGATTTTCTCACCTGCAAAGCTCTGCATCAGTTCTGAGTTCATCCAGTGAGGGCACTGATGCCTCTTCCTCACTGGCTTGCCAGTTCCTTCTTCAGTGCGTCCCATCAGGACTAAGGAACTTTATGTTTTGGTAGTTTTGGGACTTAAACATGGGCCGCCGTTTCTTCTTATAGTCACCTCAACTAATGTAATTGATGCTTATCAGCTTTTCTGCAGTTATCTTGAAGCAAACTCTGCAGCCCAGCTGAAAACTACAGTGTTCTCTCTTGAAACTTGACAACAGTTACATATCAGACCTGAATTTATCATCTATCACTATCTACAATCTTTTCCAGGACTTGCTTCTGTTACAATGTCTATAAGAGCACAGCCATTCTGAGTAACTGGTAGAGTACTTAAGAGAGTGGTGAACAGAATAGTGATGCTGACGTTACTAATAGTCTTCCTTAATCTTCCACTTATTTAAAATACTGACATCCCTGAAGGGATGCTATGACTCAGGATCTGACAACAACACCACTCAAGTCCAGCTGATGTCAGATGAATCCTCTCCTGGCCCCACTCAGGGCAGCAAACCAACAGGACTGGATTCCAAGCTGGAAATGCCAGCGCAGAGATTTCTCAAAGGAAAGCTGTTGTCCTTAAAGTGTTACAAAAGCTTCAGCAACTTATTTGCCCACACAGATAACTGGGAAAATGGTGTAAGAGCTATAAAATGAATTATAATATTTTGCAGGAAGAATATATTTATTACATTAATTTAAAAAAATATTCTTGACTTTAAAGATTAACTGGGTTGTTGAAGTCCTTTTGTTACTATAATAAAGCAAAAGGCTCCAACTTCAAAAAGTGAAGGAATTCAGCAGAGTGTGTCTAGTAGGCATATTCTTGTTTTACGTTATTTACCATTTAGTGTATATACCACAAGCCTTTTTTTTTTATAAAATAGCTCAAAAATTGATATAAGGCAAACATTATGTCATTAATTTATCTTAATTCTTTATTATAAGTCTTTTGAGAAAGTATGTTTTTGCATCCAGACTAGTAATTTGTGTTTGTATGCCTGCCCAGACTGGTGTTAGTAGGGTCTGCCTTTCTAGATGGCAGAGCAGGCGGACAGTTTTTCATGCACTATAAAGTTCCACACAAACATGGAACCAGTCAATTTACTACATGCAATCTGCCATGAGGATGTAAATATATGGTATCGCTGTGAAAAATGAAGTTGTTCACATCTCTTTACCTTAGGCACCAGAAGTGAAATCATTCAGTGACGGTAAAAATAACCCCACCGTTACTCACTCCTTCATGTTCCCAACTAATATTGCTGCCCTAGTGCGATTGTGACCTTTGTGCCTTTTATTTCATAGAATCACAGGTTTCCTCTGTATATCTTATGCCGTAGCTAATGTCTTTCAGCATCCTTGCTTTTCAGGTGAGCCTCGCTGCCCATTACCTCAATTAGAGCCTAATATAGATATAAAAAACCCAACACAGTTCTTGATCTTTATCCTCAGGATTATTTTATAGAATGTCTTCTTTCAAGAAAAATCAAGTACCTTTGAAAACATTTCTGAAAATTTTATGTAGAAGTAGGTAAAAACAATATTGATTTTATTTAATCTAAAAGTATTTTTCTATGTCGAAAGCTAAGCTTGTCGTTTCAACTCCCTTTACAGTCAGGCAAGAACAATACATCTCTCAGTGGTGTATTTTGAATGAGCTACATTCTGGACATGCCCGATTCTCTGGTTTGGCTATCGAGGGAATCTACATAGCTAGGTTAATGTTTAAATGTCCACAGTTAGGTTAGGTAAATCCCATCCGTAGAAACTTAATGAAAGAACAACTTGATTATTTGAAAACTCTGTGAGGCAGCATGATTAGGAAAAGTGTTCTCAAATCTGTGCTAACTTCTGTTGAACACTGATTGTTTTTCAAAAGCCTTTGGGTTTCTTTCTCTGTAGTGGAGCCAAAAATAAAAAGTGTCCATTGAAAAATTATGCTATTTACTAGAAAGTCTCCTTTATAAATAGAAAGGATGGAAAAATTTTGAATTGAACTGATACATTTCTTTTAAATTTTACTGTCAAAAGTTTGCAGTCAATTTTGACTTGCTCTCATCCAGGGTTTAAGGTACTTTAAGCACACAAAGCCCAACCAAAACTCGCAGAATTACTTCAAAGAAAATGGGCATTTGCAATTTTTCTCACGCGAAAGAAAGACTACAGAGATAAGAAATGATGTGTTTGTTTGCTGAGTGCTCTTTTGTAACCATTGCTTATCTAAGAAAAAGCAGCTGAAGATTATAAAGTCCTAGAAGTAGGTAAGGTGAAGGTAGCTGGACGGTTTCATTTTTGTTGGAGTGTAACTTAGTCAGACACCGATTTTATCAGTGGAGGGATGGCCTTTGTATTCCTGTTGGAGTCTACAAGATCATGGAGGTTTAGTAGGAGGCTTTAAGTCTTTATAATGACCATTTCCACACAAGAAAAACAAACACTAAAAATACAGCTAGCCAGGTGCTGCAAGGCCTGCAACCAGGCTGATTTGGCTACTTCCAATGCTTTTAGGATCTGAAGGCTGCAGTTGTCCCAGGGCCAAAAGACAAAGGTGCCAATGGCAGTGCCTGCCACATGTCACTGCTGTTCCTTGGTCGGTGCCTGGAGCCCTCCTCAGAGCACCTCAGCCCTAACCTAACCCTGTGCCTGTTTTGGGGTGTGCTCTGTGGCATTGCTGTCCCTTCTTTACCCGAAGGAATTAGGCAGGGAAAGGGAAGGTGACAGCTAGTAAGAAACACAGGGACAAAAAAGTTGATAACATGACTGTACAATCAGTACTGTGGCACCTCAGTCTTTTGGGAGGGTGGGTATATGTCGTGGGCAGCACAGATCTGGACATTTTCTGGTCAGACTGATCCTTCTTAAACATCAGCTGCTGCTGCTCCCCAGATCCCACAGGGAGGATAGAGCATTACTCACAGCTTGCTAATCTGGCAACTCCACGTCAGGGTCACTGGGAAGAGGGAAAGGAAATGGAGACCTCTGCGTCTGAGTCACCCTTTTCTGCCCAGCCCTCACCTTTCACGATAAAAGCCCTGCAACCACAAACACCTGGGTCACAAACCTTCACAATGCAGCCCTACTTTGGCATATATGCTCTTCTTATAGTGACTGTTACCCTGAGTCCAGCAACTGCTGCAGCACGGAGTGAAAGAGATGCCATTGGAGATGATGTCTATCCCCCTCTGTGGGATCTTGCCCCTGAAAGCCTGCTGGATTTCCTAGTAAAGGACAACAAAATTGTCATCAATGCTTGGAACTATCAAGAACGACTGGGAGTGTATAAGAACTTGCTAAACTCTTCAGCCAAATATTTTACCGCCTTTGGACCCCAAAATGTTGGCAATATTCTCTGGGGTTTACCGTTGCAGCATGGGTGGCAATTTCGTACAGGTATGAGTTATGTCCTTAAGCTGCTGGACCAGCGAAGTGTTTACCAGACCCACTTTGGGTCATCCTTTCCAAGGTTTCTGCCTCGCAAGCCCAGTATCACCTCAGAGGGTGTAAATTTTGACATACTGAGCTAAGCTGCCAATTTGAACCAGAAATCATGAATTAAGGGAACACCCTTGCCTTGTTGAGCAATAGCTGTTAAACTTCCTAATAGGAAACAGGACTGGTCAGAATCCAGAAGATCTGTGATTTAGATGGGCAATATTTCAGTTAGCTGAAAATCTTTGAAAATATATTGCCAGTTGCTCCAATTTACAGTAGGTAGAATTTAGGTCCTGCACTCTGCAGTGCTGTTCTTAAATTGTTAACTGATAGGCTGATTTTGGTTGTTAATGTTGTGATCTTTTAACGGTGGTTTGAGTTTTGTTTCTAATACAGATAGTAGAAAGTCCACATCTCCCTCTGAGAATTTGTTTCCATTTGCCATTTTTGATCAGTTTAGGAGTAGCCTCATTATTTTCTAAACATGTTTTTTACAAAAATTGAAGTTTGTTCTGTTTGTTGGGGGTTTTTTTGTTTTGTTTTTTAAATTATGTCCAAATTCTAATGGCTCATTCCCCAAAAGCTGGTTGTTATCTGGGACGGTCATTCTTGTTTGGTTGTTGGCCGCGCCAGGGAACCAGACACAGAAACACGCGTGAAAGGTCCTTTGAGGCTAAGCCTGCAGTATCTTATCGAGGGCTTTATGAGAGAACGTGTTCTCCCACACGCTGCTTCACACGCAGCTTGCAGTGAAGCTTTCCATTCAAAGCTGGAGTTGACTTGCCTTGTTCTACCAAGAGAGAGGTGGGAAGAAAGGAGTAATAGTCAATGATGTTTTCAGGAACTTGTGCCTGGTGGTAACTAGGCGTAAGCAAATGCATCTATCTGCCTGTTGTTTTCTTTGTTGGTTGCAATCTGTAGTTTCGTGAGGTGGTGGTTTGGCTGAAGCTGTATGTTTGGAAGAAGCAGAGGCGTCACAGCTGGTGGTGAAGGAAGGCTGCCAGCATTTAGTCATACCTAATGGAAAATTAACTGCTAAGTCAAAATGAGGAAAAGGAGGAAAAGGAAGTAGAATAAGCAAAATCCAAGCAGGCAACTAGCTGGCAAACAGACAGCAGCAAGAAGAATTCGGCTGGAGTTTAGGCAAGCTTTTTTCCTCTCTCCCTTCTTTATGAGGAGGATGGCTAGTGCAGCAGGAGAGTTGACCCAATGTGTGACAGAGGTAAAGATGACTGGATGCAGAAGCTACGCTTGAGTGGTGACCTGCTGGAAATGATCTAGTTATGTAGGGTGGCCTCATCCACAAAGTGAAGATGTGCCTGTTTGCAGTGACAGTTCCCAAATAGAGATGAAGGACATGGTGGGTGAGAGGAAGATTTGCACAGACATGTAAAGACCTACTGTCACCAGCCAAAGAGTCATAGACTGGTCCTTAGGCAAGGAGATATATTTTTGAAATTACATGATCAGAAGGTTGAAAAAATAGTAGAAGGAGAAATATCACGTGGCTGGAAAGACTTTAACAGTAAAAAATGTGAGAAGTTGAAGGATAAGTGGATAAGGGAGAAAGAAAGACATCATTTTGGTGTGTACAGTAGTGAGGTTAGCAACTGGCTAAACCTAATGCAGATAGGCAGCTGGGCTAGGTTAGTGAGGAATGACTGAAGCATTTGTGTATCCACATAATAAGCTTAGGCAAGCAAAAGCATGATTTGAATTCATGGTGCAGGATGGCAGATCCCTGAAAATGTTACAAAATTTTTTGCGTGAACAATCCTGTCTGGTCATAAAAGTTATGTTGCTTGAGAAAATATTTTTATGGATATAGTCCTATATAAACCATAAAAAGCAAGTGAAGCTACTATTTAATGAGAGTGGTACAAAGATTTGCAATAATCTACTCATGGACATAAAATAAAATCAGTAATTTGCCTAAATTTACAGTAGAGACAGTGACATTGAGACAGCATAGCTGATAGGAATGAGATTGTGGATATAAAAATTGTCACTTGGGAGATGGAGCTAAACTGAGAGTCCTACCTACACAGACAGCGGAAACTGGATAGTCTCTACCCCCACTTGGAAGAACTGACATATAGAAGTACAAATCCTGGAGCAAGAACTTTAAGAAAGATTCAGGTGGTATTGTATGTCCAAAGAGTAAGAAAGGTTGTACATGTGTTTAAGAAGAAGGAAAAATGGGATAAGGACACAAAAATATCTATTTCTTTTACATCAGCAGTAGATGAGACATTAGAATAAGTATAGAGGAAACAGTATTTAAAGACATGGAGCTAAATAGAAAAAGGGATAGAGTGCAGCTTATGTGAATTGAAGGTAGATTGTGTCAGACTAACTGGATATTTTCTTTTATGGTATAATTGATGTTTTACCAAAGTCCAGAAATGCATTTCCTCCCTTTGTATAATCAAAGCATAGAATGTAAGTAAGTTTTTGATGACACTTTACAAAATAAGAATGAAAAGGGGAATTTCAAATCTGGTAAGGGAACACCTAAAGGAGAGTTTAGTGACGAGTGCCCTCGATAAGAGGACAGAAATGACAATGTGGGCATTCAGCTGACTTGTCAGAGAGTAAGCGCTCTGCAGGGCAGAGTTTGGGAGCTTCTGGAATAGCTCAAGTCATTGGACCTGACCATGGTAATTTCACGTCATACACTTAAAGCAGACTTCCTGACTCACTACATGACTAATTATTACATAACATACATGTACATTATGCTTTCAGGGATTAGGCTATTTCTCCACATCACGTGCTTAAAATAAAATATGCCTTACATGCTGTCACGAATAATTGTGAAATGTCTTGCATGTTTGCTACAGCACAAATGCTTGAAAACCCTGCTAACCAGGTACAACAGTGCTTGCGTGCTTAGCTTCACAGTAAGGCCATGTTTGTATGCATCATTAAACTGGAAGGGATTCTGTATCACACAACCCAATTAGGTGAGACAATTACTAGCACATTTAATTTGTGCTATTCTGCTCGTTAAGCAGCTCTCCCACACTAGCAGCCCTGCATCTATTGAAAATGATGCATCAGCTATGCATGTGTTTATGTCTGTATGTGCATCTATATTTATATCTCCATAAAAATACTACTGCGATGTCCTACTTTCAGACAGTTCCATAAATTCTCAAAATACATTTACAGTGAGGAATAAATTGAACTGTAAAACACAATCAAATTACTATGCACTGCATGAAGTATTGACTGAGAAATTCAACTACTCTAGGAACAGTAGCTCATGAAGCAAAACAACAATAATTGTTCTGCTTCTCTGAGCAAAATTCTGCATGCTTTACTCCTATATATTTTTTTCATCTCAGTGGGATTTATTGTGTGAAAAAGATTGAGAAGTATTTGGTGTATTATTTCATTTGATTCAGGCAGATTAGCAGATCCTTCCAGTGTGACTGCCTGTGGCTATGAAGATGGAGACCTCCTGTGCATATCTGTAAGAAGCTGGTGGTCCTGTAAGTATATGCGATTACACTGTTCTTTTCCGAAATATGATTAGTGTCCTAGAAGGCAATTTAGAATCTTTCTTCCCCTTAGACCTCTGCATTACAAAGTAATTCCAGTGCTGCATAATTCTCCATCAAAAACTTGCAGCAAGACACCTAAGTGTGAGTGAGTAAATGAAAGTTAATTGACTTTGATAACTTATCCGAAGAAGGAAAAAAATGCAAATTTGCAGCCTTAAAAATGTTTACACTACAAAAATGCATGTAAAACATGTGGGAAACACCATGATGGGTATCTGTATCAGTAGGCATTTGTAGAAATCAGTTTTCAGTTACTCCAGACCAGATATGTTCAGTTCAGATGCTAGTACTTCAAACTAAAACTTAGTGTGAGAATGTCAAGCAGGAATCTTTGTGGTTCTTGAATCACCCTCAGTAATACAAATCTGACAGGACTTTTCTGCCTTCAGTTGCACCTCCACAACTTCACTGTGGTCATTAGAATGAAATAAAGGGAGACTTTGTGCCCACAATATCCAAATAGCTTCATTACCTGCACTGACATTTATCCAGCAGGCTTTTAAGTACCCAGCTGAAACTCAGCTAATATTTTGACCTGGTGTACATGAGCTATCAGACAATTTCTGTTTTCTTTAATATTGGCTTTGGAGTTCCAGTAGGCTGAAATTCTAGGGTTTTTTTTTCAGTATTCCAATAAGTAGTAACAAACTGAAGACAGAGAGAGGTGTAAAGATCTTAATTTCCAATGTCAATGCCACTGATGTTTTCAGTGTTTTCCTCAATATCTCTAAAAATACACATCCAGATAATTCAGTCTTCCCAAAAATGGAAATATCCCAAATTCCTGGATACTTTTGACAATTCAGGCCATTCATATGTTGCCTTGTTGAACTGGAGGGATCAGGTTAATACATGGTTCCTCTTAGCCTGAGAGACACAAGAATTTCATTTGTAAAAATGTATATCATAAGTGTAACAGGAGAATGGGTCTATCCATTACACCTAAGCAAATAAGCATTGCAGGAAGGAGTGTCATCTCAATGATAGTGGTATTAAATTTGGAACCACCTTTGCACTAGGCAGTGCAGAGAAAAGGCAAAGTGACAAACTCTACTGAAGGACCAGCTGTGAGCTAACTCAGCCATATGTGCTGTTGGCATCACTCCTGGTAGATGCGGCAGAGCACCTTATCCTCCTGTGGGACATAAGGGTAGGTCCACCGCCAGGATCATGGGAGAAATAATAGTGTGCGAGACAGGATGCTATAACCAGGTTTTTACATAGAAAGGCAAAAACCAGTTGTATCCATTTCTAGCTAAAAGAGCTTTGCAGAAGAGGAAAGGAAGTGATCTGGAATGCCACATGCAACTCAAGGGTATCTATTTATTGTTGCACAGGGCAGCCCAATGAATAATCCTTGTATCATCAATAGAAAAAGCACCGATACTACAGTGCTTACTGTCTCAAGTGCAAGAATGTGTGTAGCCTTTTTCTCTCTGTTATTTTTATAGTCAATGTCTATACGGAAATAGACTCCTCAAACAACAATGCATAGCTAGATTTCCCCAGAGTTCGTTTTACAAGACAATTTTTTTCTGAGCCCATGAAAATACATAAACAGTTAAATTTTCTCATTTGATTGATAAATCAAAACCATTTAATTAATTTCCTTACACCTAAACTGAGTAACATATTCCAACCAGCCCAATAGACTCCTCCACAGGATGTTTTTGTTTCAGTTATTCAAAAGCTGAATGAACACATTATTTAAAAAAAAATAAAATTTACTTTTTATCTGAGCTGGGTCAAAGTCAATATTTTTAGACTCCCATTTTTTTTCTGAAACTGGAAGTCTGACTCTTTTGGAAAGTTTATCTTCTATTTTTTCAGAAAGAGAGCTGACAGATAGGATGGGGCAGGGGGGGGATACAAGCCTGACCTATAGATTACAATCACTACTTGTATCTTATTGTATATTAAAATGTAAATTTAAAGTAAAACCAAAGCTCACTGTGATACTCACTACTAAGTTCAATTTGTTGTCTCTGTAGCACTAGGTACTCCATGGGAAGGTGTCCCATGCCGTGACAAGTAAGAAAGGTTATTGCATAGCCCTGTGCAAGCAGGGGACCTTCCTGGAACAGAAACCACCACCTTTTCTTTCTCAGTGTTTGCATTCCTGCTCTTCACTTTTAAACACTGCACGTTTGCATTACACCAATTTTGTTGCCTCCAGAAAATGTATAAACTCAGCCTTGATTTACCCTGTTGCAGCAGGAACATGCAAAAAGTCTTTCAGACTGCACAGAAATATCTCTTCATCTTACATCTGAGGATGTAAGTGGTTTCGGCTGGCCTTCAGGGCCGCCCTCTCCAGCATGAGTAGTTATACGAAGCCAGGAATGAGCTTAAACCAGAAACTCACATTTAATACGCCCCAAGATGTATGAGACACTCCCTGCTTAAGAAGTTCAGTCCTTTTTGCCTAGCATAATATTAGGTATAGTCATTTCCTGCATTGTTTTCTGCCCTCTGAGTCCCCCAAGCAGGTGTAAATATGTAATATATGCAAGTCCATTTAAAAGAATGTAAGTGCTTTCTGATGTGAAATCCAGGTTTCAACACTTCTCATGAAAATAGTGAACAAGAAGCAAGACCCAGGTTAGCAATGACTCCCAGTGTGACACTGTTCTCATCACTTGGGACTTTTCCTTTGCTCTTCTGACTGACCATACATTTCCTCCTGAATTCCCAGCCAGGCCCACATACAGGAGGTAGAAAAATGCTTTCCCATGAGTAAGACAGGGATACATGGTAGGTGGTCAGGTTTTGATGATTTTGGTCCTTGCTGCTGGGACTGTCTACAAAACACCTAGGCAGTCTGTGGCCCTGAGACCAAGCACGAGCAAATGTCTTCTCAGTGCAACGGCTCACGAGTAGCCATCCAAGAGGGAGAACAGCTGGTCTCCAGGCTCTTCTTCACTGAAAGTTATTAAACTTTATTTCTACAAAGAGGGCACAATTAAGAGGAGAATTTAAAATCCTCCTTTCAAATAAGGAATATCAAATAGTCCTATGGGCACTCTCACTGGAGGTGTGGTCTGGCACAAGTAAGAACTGAACCTGGGTTTCCTACATGCTGGGTCTGACTGCTCCAACTTATGGATCAGACCATAGGAAGCCATCCTCCTAAAATAAATCTAAACAAACAAACTGAGGTAATTTCCAAGAAGTTTTCAGTAAGTGAAATATTTTTTAAAAGTAAAATTAGTATTTTCCAGTAAAATATCACTAATATTTGCCTCTTCCTTTCTTATATGCCTAGGATGCATAGAAGAGGGTTTTTAAATGAAAACAATATTCATGGAGTACCCCTTAGTCTTTCTGTACTTAGTTTGCAACTAATATTTGAGAGACTTTTGATGTCCTGTCCATGACAACCTATAAAGGTCTAACTTTTTTCAGTTGTTTGTCCTTTCCTGCAAAGTATAGCACACTGTCAGCTCATGCAGGGCTATTAAAGGACAATATATAAATGAATATTACCAATCATATCTAAATCAATGCAGGTATCATCATTAGTCCATTTCAGTACATATGTCCCACTGCTGAACACAGTTGTATCAGTGGCGATTTGAAATGGTTGCATTTGGTATGGGAGAGTTTTCATTTTCCTATGTAGGAATTTTTCATTTGCTTGTGGTTAACACCTCCACCTTTTTAATTATTGTTACAGGTATGAACTACTACCTGGCTATCATACCCTTTCTGGGGGCAGTGGAGGCTGGCCTCTTTGGGCAGCTGCAGTACGAGATAGAAATATTGCCACCAGAGGAGCAAAGAGCTGATTTCTGTTATAGTGTTGCCGACTGCCGGTCTCGCATTCCCAAGCTTATGGATGAGTGGAAGGCCTATTTTGAAGTAAATAATTTTACATTTTTTTTCATATTTTGTAGGAAATGGTACCAGAATATTACTTTCTAAAACTATTATTACTGTTATTTGTAAGATTCAGAGAGCTTTGTTTGCTTTCAGTAACAGCTTGATATAAAAGTAACAAGTAGAAAAAATGAAAAGCGTGACATAAAGTGAGTCAGAGATAAGAAGGCCAGGATTTTTACAGGTTATGGATTTTTTTCCTTCCTTTAAGATTATTCTGTATTTTGGAGTCTGTCCCAAGAGATTGTTTTGTTAACAGTTATATTTGTATTCTTGCTATACTGCTTATGTTAGCAATGCAAAATAAACATGTGAGATAGAAGATCACCCTTGAGAAATGGCTTTGTGTTGGTTTTATATGGTTCATTTATTCCTTTGAACATCTAAAAAATGGAAAATGCTGAAACTTCATTCAGAAGGACACTTACTTATGCAAGTAGATATTCTCTTTCCTCCTCATTCAGCTGTTCCCTAATCCCAAAGATTACAATATTTCTTACTTCATAGATTCAATAACTATTTTTATGGATAGACTTCTATATTCAACATTTTTGTTGGTAGTCAAATAATTGATAATGATCAGAAAATTTAAACCATAAGTCCTTCTTGGCAACTGTGAGTGAAGGTAGAGGTTTTAGGAGCAAGACTGGATTTGTTTTCTTAAGATTATTTTTCCTAAGCAGTATGTTTCAGAAGTTATTATAAAAGATCTACTCCTCAAATAGCCATAATGATAACCATTAAGAATAATTTTCTTATTTTCTGAAAATCTCCAGCAAGAGATTTGTGGCCGGAAGAGTATAAACTGGTTTTCAAGGAATCCAATATTTCAGCACGGAAGCTTCCATGRTGCTCAGATACAAAAGTCCACTGAATTACTGTGACAGAATACCTAGATTATGTGGGTAAAACCCCCGCTCTGTTGAAGTCAAAGAACGGCAACTCCAGTTAACTTCAGCGGGGATATGTATTCACTTTATAAATCTGTATTAATCACCGTTTTCTCCCTATGATGACAGACATTATAGTTACTTACAAAGCAGCACATTCTAACTACTCAAAAGCAATTTTCCTTAGCTTGCAAACTTACTATTTTGTGAGGTATGTGCATAAGTCTGAAAAATTCRTCGTGTTTAAACCACCACTCTGTTTCTCCGCCTTTTTTCCTCCCTGTTTCTGCAGTACCTGTTGTCTACAGAACACGAAGCCATGAGCCCTGCAACCTTCTCCTCCTTCAAACTGGATGATGCCCTCCGTCTCATGTGGAGGGCGCACGTCGCCTCCATTGCTTACGCGCTGCCCAAGTTCCAGGACAGGTATGGGGACAAGAGAGGTGGCCAAGGGGGATCTTCCACCTGCATGCCTCTTTAGAAGGATAGTATCTGAACAAAGTCCATGTGAGCTTTCCTACTGTAGGCCTCTACTCTTTAGGCTCTGCTCTTACTTATGCTCTCTCAGAGCGTGGGATGACCAGCGAGAGATGGCTGCCCAGGTTGCAATGGGTGGGTGGGCTGTGGGCTTAACATGAGATGCCGATTCCTCTCTGGGAGCCAGGGCCTGAGTCAGGAGCTGTGTCGTCTGGCCAGAGGCAGTGATGCCAGGAGAAATTACATGTAAAGTGCTGAAGGCGGCTTTTAGTCATTGTGGCACTGAGACCACTCAGGATTTTATAGTGAACAAAATATCTTTGGGAAAAATGATAGACTGATGTGTTCTACAGTGGATTTCAATTATCTGTTACATTTTTATTTTAATCTCTTTTAGTTTAAAATATCTCTCTGATCCAGAAGCGAATTTTGGTGAAGACTGGGCTAATGCTGTAGATTTCATTGCAGCCACACACTTCTCTACAGATTTACAGACCACAAACGACTTCCAGGCTTTCCTGCCCCCGAGGATGCTCATTGAAGGGGATGTCCTCCCGTCCATTAGTGACTTCAGTCCACAGCAAAATAAAGTCCTGCTTTCACTGAGAGCTCTTCACAAAGCAAATCAATTAACAGGTACGAGCCCAACTTACAAATGTCTGTAATCCATAAATATTTAATATCTTCTTCTCTGTTTCTATACATTTCTCCACATGAACACACTGATTTTTGATATACAATAGTATGAACACTTCCTAGGGACTAACAATAAAACAGTACAGCTAAAAATACAGCCATAAGTAAACAACACACCAGGGAGCAAACACAGCAATGGAATACTGATGATACGCGGTGAGGATTTCACATGAGACAAATGCATCGTTTGTTGGAGCAGATGATCTCAATTTTTTTTCTCCAGTTTTCACAGGAACTTTAAAAATACAGTCACTAGTTTGTGTTTCACCAGTTAAATCTTAAACTATTAAAGCTGTAAATGAAATAATTAGATCAGTTGAGGTCATTACAAAAAAATGGGCAAATGATGGTGAACAACAGTTTGTGTGTCCGCAAGTGCTCTGGTTTTGTCTTCTGTTTGTGTCTCAATCTTTGGTTTAACAGAGAATATCATCTGTCCCAGCAAAACTGTATCCTTAGACAATGCTGGCTTCATCACGTTCACTAAAATAAGTTGTGCATCACCATCCAGTGGTGAGACACAGAATTACACTCTTCTGAGGTTTCAGTTCACTCGTAGGTATTGCTGGGTTGGATATTTTTGTTTGTCCTTTGTGAAGGAAAGTTATTTTGAATCTTTAAATGAAAATACAGTATACAAATACACTAAAAAATACTATCCAGAGCTATGGCATTTGTTTTGTGACCTTATTCTGTCTATTAATTTCAGTGAAAATTCTCTCACTAGCTGTATTTATAGCTGAAAAAGGCTGTTTAATGAAGCTATTCAGTGTTACAAAAGAGCATCCTCACATCACAGAGTGCTTCCTTCACACCTTCCACATAGCACGAGGGGTGCCCCTTAGTCTGAATAAGGATCTTAACAGCTCTATCCCATGCCTGGTAGTCTCTGACACAGTTCAGGGTGTCCTGACCTAGCTCCGGGAGGGGAGAGGGGCACAGCAAGGAAAAGCACGAGCAGCAGGGCAGCGAGGAGGGAGCAGAGCACCGGGGCAGCAGGGCAGATGAGGGCAGCACTGCAGGGAGAGAGGGAGAGCAGCAATGGATGCTGAACACAGTAGAGGGAAGGAAAGAGAGGGATGAAGAAGTTTCATGCAGGTGCAGCCATAATGAAGTCCATAGCTGAAATCCCTTGCTTTGCAGGTGGGAGATTTCCCTGACTCTGCTTTGAGTGGATGGGCTTTGCATTCAGCTGAGAGTTAAATGCCAGCTACCTCAACCTGGTGACTGCTTTGTAGGTCAGAAAAGGAGCTTTAAACTAAATTTGACTTGGGTCTGAATCCACAGCCTCAGCAGGGGCCTGAAACACTAGATCTTACTGCTACAAAACTCAGATGACAAAATGTGACATGCCGTTTTTTTAAGTACATCCTGTGAGATGTGGAGTCCTCTTCTGGTGCTGCAAACCTCAGCTGCAGATAGAGGGTCTCAGTACCTCTTAGGGCAGGACCTTGTCCAACCCGGAGTGAGATTTGATTTCTTGATTCAAAGTTTGATTACTCTTCATTTTCCTCTAGCTGCCTCTGCCAGTCCAGCAGGGACCTGTATTGAGAGAGTGCTGTCCTACCTCTAAAGCTTCTCGACTCATGGACAGTCAGAAGCTTTACTTTCTATGCTCTGCCCCTCACCGATATCTGAAGGGAGAACAGCAGATGCCTTGTTATTTGAGACCTTTCCTGCTGTCCTCACCTTTCGTGCTGGCCTCACCTTTCCTGTGGTCCTCCTGCAGTCCTCCTAGGCAAGAGGACCATTTGCTGCCTTCTCCTCGTAACTCCTCGGCTTCTTTGTAAAACACTGTGCAAATTCAGTTCTTCACTGTTGTCAGTTTTATACAAAAGCAAGTTTTGCAGGAGAATAAACTCCTCTTGGTTTTCTAGTAGATTTTTTTTGACCCTCAGATCTCCTCTGTGGACCCTTTATCCATCATAAAGATTAGCACCAAGAGGAGTGGGGAGCAGGCAATGACTATCCTGCAAACTAGTGCTAATGCTGGACTGGTCAGGCACGCTTCCTAGAGAGCCACTGCTCATTGCCTGCATAAAAGTATTAGGATCATTTGCTTCTTTAACTTGAGGCCTTAGCTGGCAGAAGTTCAAATTCGTGGTTGATTTAGAGTAAAACCAAAGACGTGTATGATTATAACTACCAGGCCACTGCTTCATAAGCCATGAAGCTATGTGCAACTGCAGAACAAGACCTTAACATGCGTCTTCAATCATTCTGACTTGCAATACTGGTGACAAGGGAACAAGCCCAGTTGTCTATCAATACAAAGGATCCTGAGCTGAATGAATGGCCCATGTCTCCCTACACAATTGTAGGCAATTATTACCCAACAGCACGCTCCACCTTTGTCTACATTTCACTGTCCACAGGAGAGTGGTGGGTGTTTGTTGCCAGACGTGTGCTTCATCCCTTGTGTGCCGTGAGCTGCATATGTTCCATGTTAATTTGACAATGTCACGTTGCGTTTCTTTCCAAGGAGGATTGCTGCTAAAGCTCTGGCAAAAGGCTATGTCTACTGAAGCAGGAAGAAAATTGGGCCGAAAACTGATTGAAGACTTGGTTTCGACCCAGAAGTTTGACCCGGTGGGAATATATAATGATTTGGAAGGAGAGGATTTGACAGCGTCCAGTTTCTTGAGAAAAAGCAGTTCCAACATTGATTGATTTAATCTTTTAGCAGATATGTGTCTGGTAGTCTGGCCTTGGTAATCTCTTACAGCAGGATTTCCTGAGTAGCCATGTGTCATCTCTCTTATATTGAATCAATATTTTTATCCTTAACTTTCCTAATTAGCTCATCTGCTTAACTCTTTTCCTTATAAATAAAATGCCTCACAGAAAATATTACTTTATTACTTTTTTGGACTTTATAAATAAGGTATCATTATTGCAAACAAAATTAAATAAAGGCAAATTATATTCTCTTTCAGACTGTTTTTTCCCTGTATACACGGATCCCACCAGATACGTAATTACTCAGGTCCTTGATGGTCTAACAGACGATCATCCGAAACTTTTCTTTGAAAGTTCTGATCCAAAACCAATGCCTCGACTCTTTCTCACCAAAGTCATTATTTTGCAGAACAGCTGCAATCAAATTTGAAGCTTTCAGGCTTATCAGATTAAATACTTAAGTACAGATGGATCCCCTTGGTATGCTGCTTTGTAACAAGTGAGTGTTCATGTGGTACTGTGGAGCCAGTCCTGAGAAGTCCTGAAGCAAATAAGCTTATTTTGTAGCAGCTCTTACGTGGCCAACAGAGATTTCTGGTATTTGATTCATTTCGCTTACCTCAAGAAAACATTGATCTATCTACCGATTTATGTGATTACGTAGTCTGTATAGCCACAGGTTATTTTTCCATTCCCCCATATCTAACTCTTCTTATTGCAGCGTGTCATACATTAGATTTTGTTACTGAGGAAGAGATGCGTTCGCACTGTGTGTCTCCCAGCACCTGGCACACTCAGACCCAAGTGCTGGTCCTGGTCTTCTAGGTGATAACACATATTGGGAATTAATTACAACAACTTGGCATTAGAGGTTGTGAGGAAGTGGGACAAGGCGCCTGCAGGCAGCCAAGGGTTGAAGTTCCTTAGGAAATCTGCTGACTTGGATCCTCCATCATTATGAAAACTTCCCCCAGAGAGTAGGCATGATGGCTGGAGCTCCCTTTGCATGGTGGAGAGCAGAGGATGGCAATACAGGCAGCGCCTGCTGCATCCTATCAGATTATAGCTTGCACTACAGCGTAGTTAAGAATAACACAAGCCTTAAACTCATAAGTCAAAACAAGGGAAAGCAGCTTTGCTTTGCCACCGTTTTAGTTCTGCCGCACAGTTTTGGTTGTACCTAGCATCTCAGTTGGTAACTCTGTCCCATACCCCTCACTCGGAAGGAGAGAGGCATGTGCCACTTGCTCTTCTGCTGGAGCACACGGTTTCACCCTGATGCACTCACGTACGACATTTCATTTGTAGCCATTGCAGCGATAGCCTTCCTGGCACACATACAACAGTCAAAGGTTTGCCAGGGACGTTAGGGGTGAGGTTTGGCCTCCCAGCTTTTTCCCCCATCACCAGAGCAGCAGAAAGAAGCTCTCCCAGCCTCGGTAGCAGCTGAGGAAGGGCCCTCCCAGCAGGGCCCCTCCGGCAGGCACCTTCCGAGGCGGCCCTGAGCAGCCCACCCTCCCGTCGAGGCAGGAGCGCAGGAGCCGTGCCAGGGAACCCGTCGGCAGCCCGAAAAGTGATGCTACACCCGGCAGCGCTTTCTGTACGAAATGGCCAGCCGCTGTGTGCCCGCCAGGCGCAAGCCTTCGGTGTCTCTTTGTGCTGCTAGTCCAGCTCCAGGCAGCGGGAGGAACATCAGCTCCTCGGGAGTCTCCGCACCTCCTGACTTATTAGCCGGATACCAAGTAAATGAAGGAAAAGAAAATTATTTGTGTCTTTCCGTGCCACTTTCCCAGTTTGGTTGGTCCTTTCTCCTCAGACTTACATGATATTTGCACTGCAAATTAAGAAATAATTATCGAGACACTGAGCAGTTAAACACTATTCTGTCCTTCAACATCCCGGGACAAAGGTTTTAATTATTCATTGTCATTTTATGGATAAACTCTTAATGTACCCTCATTAGCTAACAATTTTCAAAGGAAATACATTAATGAGGTCTAAGAAAATGTGGGAGTTTTTACCTTAATTACCTGGTTCATAGATCAGAGTAATTAGATTCCAACAGAGTTTAGGTATAATCTAAAAGTAATTACCACAGCTGCCAGCTGTTAAAATATTAAGTTAATGGTGCTCCAGAAAAGTTTGGAAAAAAAATTTGACCTTTTCTGTGGTTAACTTAGATTTAACAAGGTGCACTTTGAGAAAACAAAAAGAGCCATTGATACAAATAGGGAAAACAAACTTACAAACTGCAAACTGCTGCACTTCACGGGATATTTGTAAAACACATTTTTAAAAAGCAAATATCTCCTTACCTGAATTTATGATAGACTTAGGAAATACTTTGGTATTTTGAAAAAGAGCCATCTTTCTTAATACAGCATTGGGCATTTGTGTATTTCAGACACTTTTTCCTAATCCAGCAAGCCAACCTGTCAGATAAAGGCTTTAGAAATCGGCCAGCAATTGTGCTTTGGGAGTCGAAGCACATGTAAGCGTTTAGACAAAACACGGGATGATGGATTCTTACAAGTAGAGCAGAGCCAGGTATCTTGAAACAGAATAGATGCATCCTAGTAAGAAAACACACAGGTATCAGAAAATAAGCAGAGAGGAAAGTATCAAGAGAAGGCAGTACAGGTACGGTAGGATGTCTCCGGAGAAAGATGGGAGAGCACTGGAGGAGTCTGATTGCTAGTTAATGCTAGCAAAAGTTGACAGCTACCAAAGCAGGTGTTTGCCCAGCAAGGAAGACTTGAAAGCAGAGGGAGTTTTCTTACTCAGCATTAGTCTGGGGTTTGCAGCCCTGGTTTTATGCCTTTTAACATGTATAATCTCTTTGCTGAGGACTCTTGGCATTAAGCAGGGCCAGTTTCTGTTTCAGAGAGGTACTGTTAAAAGAAAGCATAAACACAACTGGCTCCAGAAAGCCAGGAAGTTAAACTTCTGCACACACTTGCAAATAATAAGCCTAAGGGGATTGAAACAAACAACATTCAGGAGGGAAGGTTAGAAATGGATACATGATAAAGAAAGAACTTAGGAGAATAAAAATCCACCAGGGAAGAGCCTGACCATCCTCAAAGCCTGGGCAATAGTGCTGAACCCTGAGGCCCTCCCACAGCTCTGCGGGCTGATGGGGAACAACCACCTTCCTCTCCTGAGTCTACTTTACGCAGATCCCTTATCTGTGCAGATTATTTGGGGTCTCTTCCTTTCCAGCCTATGATCTCTAATGCATAATTAAGTGCTTTTTTGCTGGTGGAAAAAAGCATTCTCCTCTACACCTGCCAGGTATGGAGGGAGAGCAAAGACGTTCTTGCCCAGGGCAGCCTTTAACCTGGCAGTTAGGAGGTTTTGCTGGGAAGCAGAAGATGTAGATTTGGACCCTCCCAGTGTGGCAGGTGTACCCATCCTGATAAAAGACCTGGGGCATCAGGACTGCCACGTCCTTACTTTTCCTGCCCTTACTTATGCGTCTTTACGGTGGCGAGTGCCGACTGTCACGTACACACTTTGGGTCAGTAATTATGCTCATGTATACACCTCGGTTGAGGAGTAAGAAAGTCAAGGCCCTCATCCAGTTAGAGTTGACCACAGGTCAGATTTGACTAGGGTATAAATGGAGCCCCGCCAGAGGGCAAGTTGAGTCCGTCCTCCTCGGAGCAGCTGGTCTGCAGTCGGGGTCTCTCCCCTTGGGTTGGGGTGCCGCCCAAGGAAACTCCTCAAAGTTGAGAGCTCTCGTCTTACAGGTGAGTGATTGTGCACATTTTGAATCCTCATTTCTAAAGCCAGCTGTGCAGTATTAATTCCTCGTGGTTGTCAGAGTGTTGAACCATTTTGATGAGCCTTATTTCTAGCTAGCTTTCTGCTAAACAATTTTTAATATAAATAAGATTTTTGAATCTATCACTTGTCTAATTTGATTTTGTGATCCTCTGCAACACCCAGATAGAAAACAAAACTGAACCTAGTATAAGTACTTTAACTGTTGGTTCACAACATTAAAAAAAAAACGCATTTCCCAAAACCAAACTGCTCAGCTACTTTTTCAGACCAGGGCATGTTGCCTGTCCCCCTTGGCAGGGTATTTTGAGCTGTGGACCTCCAATTCCCACTACTGAAGGCAGTGAGATTCAAGATGATATACTTTTTTTACAACATTTCCCTCATCCTAAACTTGGTGGCTCCAGGAGGAGCACGTTACCTTTTTCAGATCTCATGTTGAGATCATATACAGAGTGCAAAGAGCTGGCACCTCAAAAAGGTCTGATATTTCCTTCAATTTAATTTTTGAAGAAAAATCCCGGCTTGATACCACCTCTCCTACTGCCATTTCATTTTTGAAGTGTTGCTGGACATGAGAGCACTTGCTGGGCTCTGTTCTATTTAAGTTTGAAGTGCTTACAACCCATATCCACAGAGGCATTTGGGCTCCCAACACCCAATAGGATGTTTTCGATACGATTTACGAATTTGAATATGCTTGTAAATCTGAATTTAAACTCATTTTGGATCTAATCTTCTGTACTACAGATGAGACAAAATGGGCCATGAGGCRTCTTAAGAACAACCTGTGTGGCATGAAGTGCAGCGCTGCCCCAGGCAGGGGCTGGTAAGGATCTCTAGGAGAGCCCAGGGGCTGCAAACCTGCCAGACTGCACCGGCTGGAAAGGGCTGCTCCGGCTGGGAAGCACAGACAATCACTGGAAATGGGGTGGGGGAAGAGGAATGGAGGCAGAATCACATGAAGATTTGTAACAAGGCATTTATATCTACTTAAAAAACGACTCTATTTATGTAACATGTTTATCTAGAGAAAAACATGATAATTTTTTAATGTTTTTTAACTGATTCATGTCTAACCAAACTCTCCAGGACAGAAAATGCAATGAAATAAAATCCTTAATGTCTCTCACTTACTTCTGCAAACCACTTGTAGCTGTGGGAAAGAGCTGCACAAACTGTTTGTGCATACGTTTGCAGGAAAAGGCTGCAGCCAGTATGGCGGGACAGATAGCGGTAGTATAAACCAGCCTTGTGGACTGGAGAAAAGCATCATTTTAGAAAGAAAAGCTGTTTCGACCTCTCCTTTCGTACGATGTTAGGCCCCAAAATACTAACAGATGTGATCACGGAACCTAAGGAGAACAGGCAGCTGGAATAAGGCGGAAAAAGGAGAAGAGCCTTTTTGCTGAAAACGTAGCTGCCGTACCCCATGGGGCAACCCCCTGAGCCCCGCTCAGACCCTTCATCCGTGCTGTGAGGACCAGGGGGATTAGGAAGGAGTCAGTGTATTTGCAAGAAAGAATCGTAACCTCTGAGGCTGCCGTAGGAAGAGTTAAGCAAGCCCTGCCGCTTTCCGAGGCTGGCCTGAGCTGCCGGCTGCTGGCACTGCTGCGCCCAGAGCCTCGGGGACAAGAGCACAGGGGTAAAGCACTTGTAGGTACAGGCATTTCTTAAATCCTGGCAGGATCAGGCCCTCGAGGCACCATGTAGCCGTTTCGACATACTCCTAAATGGTAACACACATGAGGAATTTAAAATTACATGAGAACATAAAAATGGCCAGACTGAGCTATCCATCCCGGTACCCCCTCTCTGGCAGTGGCCGGCAGCAGCAGACTGGGGCAAGGGCAGCAGCAGCAAGGCGAAGGCAGGGTAATCCCTCCTCCCGCCCAGCCTGCCAGCGGCTGACAGGTCAGACCCGTAGGGTTTATCACTCACAGAGAAAGAGTTGTAAAAGGCTATCCTAGAAAATACAAAAACCCAAGAGAAGGAACAGGAAGCTCGTCAAAGGGCTGTATTATTGCAAAGCACAAGAACACTCCCAGCACACAGGCACATTAAAAAAAGGAAGAAGGAAAATTTAAAAAAAACCCAGCAACAACCTGTCACTAATACGTGAAGTAAAAGCAAGAAAACTCTTTCTCTTCAGAGACTATCAGTTTTAATATGGTGTCAAGGAGTCGAAAGTTAACATGGCACAGGCGCATCAAAGTGAAAAAATGTTGGGAAAATACTTGGGCAGTCTTAGAAGAGGTAGAAAAAGTATCATCAAATGCGTTAAGTGAAGAGATAGCAAGAATAAACAGCGGCTTCTTATTGGGAAGAGTGTGGTAGATAAGCGTTTGTTTGACACATTGTATTTAAACAAAAGAGCTTTTGGCATTTAAAGAAGAATGCAGGGAGAAGATTCTTCTTATCTTCCCAGGCACAAAGGCTGGATATATAAAAAATGTGCATGTTGATCATCCAAACAGAAAATACCATCTCACTAAGGGCTTATGCACACATGGAGTGCTGCGGCAGCAGCTGCTCCTGAGCAGGCCTTCAGTGAGAACACTCTGGAAATACTTCTTAGCATTAAAAGAGATAAGCCTTTAAGCTAACAAGTCTGTGCAAAAGCTTATGCCAATCTTTTGCAAAGCAAATATCTTATTATTTAAATACACTTGTATTCTCTTCAGGCATAGCGATCATGGTCTGTGTTCAGCTGAAAATGGCTTTCCCCTCTCGAATGCAGTCGTCTTGAGCAGTAATGTCTGGGAATGATAACCAGGTCCCTCAAGGATCGCAGTGACTTTATAGCTTTGTCAAACATGTATTAGCAAACAGTACGAAATCACTGCGGTCATCTGTATGGCATAAGGGAATCACAATACTTATTAAGTCTTAATCATCGAACACGAGCCTTTTATTAGGATCTTACTTCATGCCTCCTCCCTCCCCTCCACTTTCCCCAGCAAGACTGGATGTCCTTTCCTCGCAGCACAGCACCACGGCCTCTCTTCCATGCTGTGAACTGAATGCAAATGCCACTGTCCCTCTGTGTCATGTAAACTCAACAGCCAGGCTAGTTCTCATTTCTGTGATAGGATACGATGTTGGCTCATGTGCCTGAGTGTCCTAGTTTCAGCTGGGATAGAGTTAATTTTCTTCCCAGTAGCTGGTATAGTGCTGTGTTTTGGATTTAGTATGAGAAGAATGTTGATAACACAGGGATGTTTTGGTTGTTGCTAAGTAGTGTTTACACTCGTCAAGGACTTTTCAGCTTCCCATGCTCTTCCTGTGCACAAGAAGCTGGGAGGGAGCACAGCCAGGACAGTTGACCCAAAATGGCCAAGAGAGTATTCCATACCATATGATGTCATGCCTAGTATATAAGCTGTGAGGAGTTGGCCAGGGAGCAGTGACCAATGCTCGGGAACTGGCTGGGCATCTGTCAGCAGGTGGTGAGAAATTGCATTGTGCATCGCTTATTTTGTATATTCTATCATCATCATTATTATTATTATTTTCCCTTCCTTTTCTGTTCTATTAAACTGTCTTTATCTCAATCCACAAATTTTTCTTTTTGTTTCGATTCTCTCCTCCATCCCACTGTGGGGGAGGAGTGAGCGAGCGGTTGTGTGGTGTTTGGCTGCCTGCCGAAAAGATACCGGAGACATCTCTGCTACTAATATATTTACAAGGTTCATAAAATATGCCACCTTTGCTCAGGTGAATAAAACTTACTGAACTCAGTGAGGTAGAATATACAAGACAGGATTGTTGCACATGACAAGCGTGGCAGAACCAGACTCCTTATGTGACAGCATCTATGCAAAGAAGAGAAATTGCTTCTCTGGAAGCATTTTAAAGGGAAGAAGTTGCAAAAAGGGCTGATAAGTCTTGGTTTTGTTCACAAACTAGTTCCCAAATGCTTTTATAGAATGTCTGAAAGAAGCTTAAGAAAGAAGTTTGTTGGGAAAGTTACTGCATCCCACCCTGTTCACACCCATCCTAACACCTAGGGCAACGAATGAGAACCTTGCTTTTTCTAGGCTCTCTCAAGCCTTTTCTTGTATGTCAGATGCTCCAAGTCCTTCATCATCTTCATGGCCCTTTGTTGGACTGGCTCCAGTATGTCCATGTCCTTCTTGTACTGAGGAGCCAGAACGGGACACAGTAGTCCAGATGTGGCCTTGCCAGTGCTGAGCAGAGAGGAAGAGTCACCTCCCTCAACCTGCTGGCACCACTCTGCCAACGCAGCCCCAGAGGCTGTTGGCTTTCCTCTCCTCCTTTCTAGCTGCAGAAGTCAGGCTTCTGGTACTTTAGCGAAAGAAAATTGTGATAGTAACAGACCATATCTTTCAGACATCCAGCAGAGGACAACACCACATTCAGCAGAAAAAGAAAAACAAAGTCAGTAAAATACACAACAAATTCCTTTTATTCAAATACCAGACCGCGTTTGCTGGCATAACAAACCGAGTTGTTTTGAACTGCTACAGGGAGAAATACAGATTTTTGTGAAAAATGCTGAAAATGTATTTCAAATACCCACAAGTGATGTGTCAGCCAGTTACAAGTTCTCTATACACCTGCAAGCCTCCGTATTAACTAGTGATATGCAAAACGCTGCATGCTACATATGTGTGGAACCAAAGCACTCTGAGCAATATTCTTAATACTTCAATTGTAATCTATTTTAATGAGGATGAACATTTATCTTGAATAAATTAATGTGAGACAATAATGAGAAATTCTAAATTAATTTGCATTAGTGAAAATTAATCATTCAGTAGAATTTTAATAGGCAACTCTGAAGATACTATACTGTCTGCTTGAAAACACTTTTTCTTTAAAGTATTTAAGGCATTTTTGTGAGCATTTGCTTTTTAGTCCTCAGTAGGACTGAAAATATGGTAAGTCCAGACTTTCTAAACACGTTCCCTTTCTCCACCCTAAAACTGTCTGGGAAGTTTGGCTATTTTTTGCAGCTGTCTGAGATTTCTGGATATGCCACTCTGATCGAGCTGCTGTGAGTCTGGAAACTCTTGGCTTATCAACTGTGTATTTACACATCAGTTCTCGATAGTTTTCCCTGAGAGTCAAAGCACTGCCAGAGGGATATGCACTTGCCCTAGATCTAACACTTCAAGATACACAGCACTCACTATTCATGCGCTGCCCAGTTCTTATTCTTATAAGCCATAAATGATGGGTATCATCAGACTCACTCTGCCGAACACGAGGACTAGGTCCAGTGCCACCCAAAGGTGTTAAGCACACTCTACCTGTGCAGCTCGTGTGTGATTGCACACAGTGATCCCAGACAGGGATACGGCAGCTGTAATATCAGTACTGATTACGTGCTCACTGCCAAGCCCACTGAGATGCTCGTCTGTGTAAGCAGAGGCTCTCCCTGCCGCTGCTTGGCACTCACAGGGTAGGGGCAGGGCACAAAGGGAGGTCCCTCCGTCTGGGCCAAGGAGGTCTCGTATCCTTTCAGATACTGTGTAACCACTTGGCTTTCATTTTTCATTTTCAGAAGTATAAAGTGAAAGGAAATCCTTCAAGGCAAACACTTGTTTTGTTTAAAAAAGGAGAAGAGATTGTGCTGCTCTTCCTGTGCCCTCTCTCCAGTTGGGCAGTCTTGGCCATTCACGTGTGCTGCAGAGGCACCTGGGGCTGCCTCTTCCCCCAGTGCCTGTGTGGGAATATGAGGTGCAGGTGAAGCTCTTCAGCACTGCTTTCCCCAGACCTCTTAGAGGGGAGCGTGTGCCTTTTTCTCAGTTGGGAGGGCTAGCACAAACACTACTCTTTCAGCTCCAGCTTCTGTCCTTCCGTCCTGGCTATGTTTTCAGCAAATTGCTGAACAAAATAGCAAAATATACCACTCACTCTACTGTGATTCTAGATAACTTAAGCTATGCAAGGGGTTATGGAGATGGCAATGCTATCTAATTTAGGCACCCCTGGTCTTTCTGAGTAGCACTTCCCTCTGGGAGGAGTGGCATTGCTTTCCAGGGTGAATTACTTGTGGTGCAACAGTACTACTTGTGCAATAAAGCACTGCTCTTCGTCTGACAGAGTGGCAGAATTTTGAGCTTTAACCTGAAGCATATGTGACTGGCTAAAGAAATGGACGTTCACCTTAGACAACCTTTCATCCCCCTCTCTATCCTTCCCTCCTCCAAAAACCGAAGGAAACAACCACGTATCTGTTTCAGTAAGGGATGCTCCTTTTGCATATGCCCTACAGTGGTTCAGAAAATCAACTGGTATTTCAGGTGCAATAAGAATGAAGGATTAGACTTGGCATCATTATCTGAATTCATGAATAAATATGTACAGAAGAACTTTGTCCCTTCAAAGGGTCATGAAACATTAGCAGGTTTGACTTCTTATTTAGGAAGAGTAAGCAGTTTAGTTTCTCAGGGGATTATTATAGTTAAATTACAGCCTCATATGATCTTCATGAGACAAGAAGGACACTTTCATGAGCAGTTTTTTCTTACAGTTGCGGTCGATCTTAATATGTGAAGGACACAGCTTCCTATTTGTTTCCAGTTAATTTCAGAATTATTTTGCTTCAGATGTCTCTGAAAACAAACAAAAYAAAATGACAGGGTGAAACAGGAAACCTTTACATTTTGATTTAAAAATTACACAGAGAGTGCAGGTGAATGAGCTGCAGGTTAATGGCTGCAAGCTAGGGCTCGTCTGTGCCGTAAAATGGTTTGTCAGTACAATTATACCAGCAATCCCAGGACTATAGCAAAAAATAAAACTAATATATGACTCYGACACAACTATGCCAGCAACTTTGCCGAAGTGTGTGAAACTCATACCAGTAAATCTTTCTTTTACTAGTATAGCTTATGAAGTTTAGGGAAATGTTTGACTTATATGCGGCAAAAGAGCTCATTAAGTCAGTGTAAGCTGTGACTCCAGCAAAAACTTTTCCTGGTGTTTCTCCAGTGTGACTATGCCCATGATGCCTGTGTCATGTCGCTGGTGTGGCACACATGGGAGAAGAGATACCCTCCTCTTGGAGAGAGGTTTCCAACGGGTGTGCCCTAGGGCTGGGGTAACAGAGATGCAGGCCTGAAGGGAAGTTAATTAATAACTTAATTAATATTTAATGGCAGTATGCCAGTGGCCTCTGTTCCCAGCTCTGCCACGCTACAAAAAAGGATCTTTTAATCTGCCCTCCAGGGGAACGGCAAGACCTGCGCATGTAGGAAGAACATATAGATAATCATGGTAGTCTGGTAGTCTCCCCTGCCTTTAGGGTCTCTGAACCTATAACTGCTTTGAGACAGGCTGCTTGAAGTGCTGCCTGTGTCAAAGCTAAGAACTGAATTACAGCTCTCGGAGCAGCACACTGTTTATTTGCTCCCTCTCGACTCTTCCTTGCTTCTGTAATCACCATTGATTGCACCCTGGGAAAAAAGCTTCACTTTGCACATTAGGGAAAAGTGAAAACACCAGGCAGTAGAAGAATTACCTAACAACAAAAATTAGCAAAGTAGGTGATGCCCCCAAATCTGCATTGAAAACTACTTAAGAGGAGAGGGACTTTCAAAAGTGCTGAGAACGTATGACTCCAGACAGGGATTTGGGTTCCTCACTTCAATATCCCTGAGGCTGTAAAGTTTGCCTCAGCCTTTCAGCCAAAGGCAAGGGGAGCTATGAAAGAAACAGCTAGCTTAGAGGGTCAGTGGTATGAAAGCTCCGGAGAAGTGTCATAGAAAAACAGTACAAAAGTTAATGAAGATGCAGTGGGGTCAGAAAGGTTGGGCTTCATTTATAGCACTGTCACCTACTGTTATGCAGGAACCTACATCTCAGCACAACCAAGGTAAAAAAACAAGTTCCACCTCAGTCTGTTTCACACAATTATTTTTAAAAAAATCAGTACAAATTGAAAATACAGAAAAGTACTTTATTCAAACAAAACCTGTTGAGTTCTGACAAGAGGAAAACACAGCTGTGTAGTTTTTTCATTCCCTATTGCATTTCTCTCTCTTTTCTACTTCTCCTTTTTTTGGCTCCTATTTAACAAGTACCCAGGTTTAGTCAGCTGAGACCATCCCTTTTCCAGCACTTGTGTGAAGTTCAAGGCCAGAAAGCAACGTCCTGAAACAGCCTGACACCAGTACTCGTTTTCAGCTCTCCAGGTGCCTGGACCATGTTGTTTCTGTCCTTTTCCAGCCATGAGGTTACAAGCAGCTACCGGCACTGGAAACACAAGCTGCCTTCTCTGGTTTTGCTGTTGTTGTTTCTGCTCCTGCATGCCTCCATCTTGCAGGGATATGGGATGAGACATTATAGCAGCACCAGAGGTATTCCAGTTCATTGCAATGAACCTCTCTCTCCCCCTTTTTCTCACACCCAGGAAAAACCACTACTGACATCTTTAATGCCTTCTAAAAGACTGTCAAACTGAGGGCTTTCCTCATTAAAAAAAAAAAATCCCCAAAAAACCAACTCATGGCAGTAAAAGGAAAGAAACTTGTGTTGTTAAAAAGAAAACCACGCATTTTAAATGCTTTCAGGGTTTTTTCCTACTTTCTCTTGGATCTTTAATGAAAGGTTAAAATATGTTAATGGTGGTTGTTGCTATAGCAAGCTCAGGCATCTGTAGTCAAGTCCCTTGTTTAATGCTTATTGTTCTGGAGTGATGAGGTCATGTTAACATCATTGACCCCCTGGGCACATTTATTCTATCAAAATTAACATAGCAATGACCTGAGGCAAATCTCTGTTCTTTCTTTCTGCCTCGTACTTAGGGTGAGGACTAGCTTTTAATAGTATCATCCTGGCATGCTTTGGCCCTTATTGTGGAAAGATTTTTTTGGGGCACTGATGAAACACTGCAAATAATAAATACTGATTTTCTCAAAGTACACCTGACTGTTGAGGTTTACTTCTGTATTTCATTAAAACAATTTTTTCCCCCCTAATGACTCTATTTAAAAGTAATTTAAATCCAAGAGACAACTCATTTTTCTGCATTATTTGCCTGTAAGTAAGCCTAAACCAGCTAATTTGGTTATTTTTCAACCAGCTGTGTAGCATACATGCTCAAAAGCTGATTTTTTAAGCTCCATCAATCATTTTACCTGGCTAGATATTTTATAGGGCTTTTGCCCACATTAAATGTTAATTTCATATGCCAACATCAAATCCATATCTCTCAAAATGCGCCCAAGTGCAAGCACAGAAGCTTGATAGAAATTTTAAGTGCTAGATAAAAGCCATAATGGAGGATTTCTGATGGTCGGGGGCAGGCCAGCAGGCTGGAGGAGCTATGTGCTCCTTAGCTACCTAATGATTTCAGAGGGTGGATACTTCTGTCATCCACCGAGGATGGTAATTTATGGGATCGTTTCATAATCCAAGACAGACAGTGATGTCCCTCAAGGCAGCAAAGGTCCTTTCTTTCATGTTTTGCTAGAGCCCTCAAAGAAGACAACTAATAAAGTGAAACCTTGCCTCTATTGATAGGGAGTTTAAAGGGCAGGTGGATAAAGACTCAAAGGAGATGATGCTACAACAGTAAGTAGTATAATTAGAGGCTGATCCTCTAGGCTGGCATTGCTTCTTGAAACTGTGTTTTTCCCTTAATGCCTATAGTGAAAAGGACTATTTTAGTCAAAAGAGAGTTTCATTCTCTCTTTCTCAACTTCTTTATGCAATAGAGCAAGTCCCCATCCTCAGCGACATGTGGACTGAGGAAGCAATGCATTATGTTTCATTTTTCAGTCTTTCCTGTAACTTTGGAGATTCTGTGGTTGTGAGCAGGGGAAGAGATGGCCGCACGGATACCACGCACTGCCCCGAATGGCATGTTTCTGAGGGGTTTGAGCATTACAGAAAAAAAAAAAGAGCTTATTTCAGATTTAGTGCACTGATTAACTCCAATAGAACAGAAACACTGCATGCCATTTTAAGATAAATACAAAGTAGATTTTGAAATAAAATACCATTTCATAATAAAATGATTTTTTAAATCTCTGAAACACAACATTTCAAGTTTTGCTGGGTTTTCAGGGGTTTCTCTTAACAAGAGAAGCAATTCAGCCAAATCAAGCGAAGTTTGTAGAAGGTTCAGCTGTGAGTGAAAAGAGCTAGGACTACACAGTTTCACTCAGATCTAGGAAAAAAGTTTAATCTGTGTTTAGCTGGAGATGACACTTGGAGCTTTTCAGAAGCTAAGGCCCTCTTCACTAGCACTTAATGTCTCTGCAGACTGCCAGAGCAGAACCTTGAGGATTTAGTGAAAACACAAATAATTCCTGAAAGCTTTTTAAGAGACAAACCTTAGTCATGCACAACAAGGTGTCCCCTTCTAAAAAGAGGACAAGGATTGCATTTAGGGTACTTTAATTTGTTACAGCAAACTGGCACAAATCAGAAAAATCAGACAGCTTTCGGATACAAAGCCTTTCTCTGGGTTTCTGTGTGTTTTTGTAAGGATAACTGTTGGTCTAATTACGGTTTTGTCTCTATCTGTAAACCTGGTCTTGCCTGTGCTCTTCTATCACCGGAACGATAATAGGTACCGCTTTAACAAAGGTGACATCGCTAAGAGTGACAGGGTGTTACAGGCGGCATCTCAGAGGTGCCCTTCTTGCATTATTCCCAGGACATTGGGGGCAACAGCGGCAGGTCCCAGGGGAAACCCTCCCTCATTTTGCGGAGTGAAGGTTACCGGCCAGTCTAAAAAAATCACTCTGCCTGCACTTGTTTGCATCCATAAGTGATCATAGATCACACTCACCTTCTTCCTTCAGAGAGTGCATGCTTATTTCTGACAGTGGTGTCTTGAAATACTTTTCTTATGTTTTCAATTATGTTTTCATCCACATAGTCATAGTTGTGCTCTTCTTCCTCTTCCTTTTCTGCCTCAYACTTTCCAAGTACCTTATTTGTTAGACCTGAGCAATTAGCAAAAAATAACTATAAGGAAATTGAAGATTCTGCCCTTGCCCTGAAAAAAACATACACTTCGTACAGACAACCACAAAAGCAAAAAACAAAGAAAGCAATGTTCTCCTCACTTTCCTCATTTTCACAGAGATCTTAAATGACTTGCTCAAGTTCCTGAACAGTATCTGTGGCAGATCAAGAACGAAACCCAGCTGAGCATTTTATAAGAGAGTCTTCACTCTTAAGAATTCCTATTTCAGTTTTTGCATACTTGTACCTCAAAGTCTGTGGGCAAACACGATAATCTGTTGTCCACTCCCTGCTAGCTGTCCACAGATAATTCTAAGGTTTATTAAAATGGTTAAAAAGTGTGATCACTGACAGCATAAAAGCAGGCAGATAAAACTGACCATATCAAGAGAAGAGCAGTCCACTTGCCATGTGCAGCACATACCATCCCTATTGCAGATGTGCTCCCATGCTCTTGTGTTTCATTGCCTGAAGAGATGACCCTCTGCAGCTAGGAAACTGTGGCATTACTTTGCGATTTCCTACAGCCAAAACCCCCAATTTCTCCATATTCAGAAGGCGATATCACAAACAAAGATGCAGGCTTGGAAGTGGCTTGAGGTTAAAATGGAAGGGTTTGAAGTACATTTCTTTACGTCCATGTAGACCAGCCTGGGACAATACTGAGGACAAACCTTCCAAAAAGCAGTAGCCTTTTCCCACAAGGGCAGAGACCCTCATGGGAGGCCTCTTTGCAGCTCCAGTGCTGGGCCCAGCTCTGCTCTGAATCTTGGCACAGCAACAGCTTCACATTACAGCTCACACTAGTGAACTACAGGCTGCTGCCAGAAGGCCCCAGGGTCTCCTCCCCTGCCCAGGTGGTCCTACTGCTTCCCTGGGGCTAGAGGTAGCTCTGCAAGATGCATGGGACTACTAGTCACATGGAGCAGGACCTCACAAGGACCAGTCACTGAGTGCCCCACATCCCCCCCTCTAGAGCCACCGCATCCCTTGGCCCAGGCTGTGGTGGAGAAGAGTCAGGCAGGAGCAGGAGCCAGGAGCTGCTCACCCTTGGGGTTTATCAGGAAGCCTCGTGTTTAATGGAGCTGAGAGGATACTGTGTTTCTAAAGCAAAAAGTTCCACCTGAAATGGCAAAACAGTGTGAAACACTGCTTTTGGTACAGCTGTTTCTGTTTGGTTAATTCGCTACGATATAACCTGAAACAACCTGCAAATGTGCACAAGGCCTCATGGCTTATCATACCTCCGAGCAAGGCCATGCTTGTCAAACAGGTCCTTCTTTATGGGACTGAGCTTCTCAAACAAGAATTCTCCCAAGCTTATCCTTGCGACCACTGTGTTCCCTCCCCTTCACCAAGAAAACAGCTGAATATTCTCTTGATGGTCTACAAACCCCACTTGTGTTCCTCCTGACACTCTCCACGGCTGAAGTGCCTCTCCCTGAAAAACTGGGCAGGACTCACTTCTTTCTGAAGTTGTGATCCTCTCCTTTATAGATTTTTTAAGGCCAGAAATAACCATTAAGTTAATCAAGCATCTGTCTGGCCACACCAGCACAGAGTTTATCATAGACCAACTCATGAGTCCCCCTGCTACTTTTTAGGAATGAGTAAATTACAAAGTATTTCCAGATCTAGGCATCAAAAAGAAAAAAAAAAAAAAAAAACAACAAAACCCCAAACCTATGATGAGAAATTTAATTAAGATCTCACTCACACATGTGGCCACTATCTTGTTAATAAGCCTTTCCAGGTTTGTAGTTCATTTGCAAGTTGGCTGTGTTTGATATCAGTAAAAGTAAACTAATGAATAAAGCAGGCACTGAAAGAATAAGCTAATCCCTGTGATTCAGCAAGGGAAATATTGTTTGTGCGCTTAGACTTGCTAATACGGATATAAAGTACAGATTGCTCACGGATGGCATAGCTAGACTTTCTTCTTTCCCAAACACATGCAAACAAAATGATATGCTTCTAAGCAAGACAGCTCAAGGAGAAAGGAAATTAATGTCATCAGGCCAGACTAAATCACAGCTGTCCTCAGTCCCAAACCTGTATAGGATGCCTTCTGAAATGTATATATTCACACTTCAATAAAGCATTAAGCAATGAATGGGACAAGCTGAATGGTACCAAGGGAATTCTGAACAGTGAAATCAATGCAATTTGCTTCCCTGTTTGAAAAAACATTTATTACCCTCAACACTGAATTACTGAATCAGATATGCCATCTCAGCCTGCTAAGAAAACAAGGCTTATGTCATCGTGCTGTCTATCCATCCATCTGTCAATCTCTTCAGTACTTTTAAAAGTTTTYTTTGCCAATTTCAGTCAGATTTGAAAACGGGACAGAGTCTGAACGTGGTTACAAAAGTGAGAGTTGAATTAGTTCCTCTACTGAAAGAAAAGCATGCAGAACACAGCTGTTATACACTCSATTTGGCAGCAGACAGCAGGATAAATCAGCGTGTGCATATTGGTTGGCCAGTCAACACACACATAGCTCCAGACCTGCTCTTTTTCATTTGATAGGAATGCCATAAGGAGAGTTTTGGTTATTATCAGGGAAGGGGGAGAGGAGCAGTAGGGGACAACAGACGTGAATACTTATTAAACCAAATTTCATTAATTCTGCTCTTCCTGGAACAATTTGTATAATTATGTTTGCCTTTATAGTGGAAGGGTAATGCTCTGCAGACTAAAAATTTCCGTTTATCTCACTTGTATCCTCCAGTGGCTAGGATTTGGGTTTTTCTTCCTCGGAATATACTTGCTGTTTTTTTCACAAATTTCAAGGTCACAAACAGTTGTCATAACTCTCTATTCTGCCTTCCTTCAAAATGTAGGCAACAGAAGTAACCCAACCCATCAGGACCCTTACTTGAATACAACCAGTGCTAGAAACCCCAACTCATGTACATACAAGGCTGCACACCTAAATGTCCCTGGCCGCAACCATAACATAGTTTTATATCTGTGGTAAATATCTCAGTTCAGGATTTACACTACATAAATTAACATTCAACCACAGAATAACATTTAATGTTCATTTATGCCTAATTTGAAAAAAATAGTTGTGAATTATTATGTGCAATAATATTGTGAACTAAACACAGTAGAACCACATCCTTATTTCTGCACATCACTTAAGTGAAAATACACAGAACAGAAGGCTTTTGCATAAGCCAAATCTACGGACAGCAGCATTTTATTTGCTGTGGGCCTGGTTCTGATGCTCCTCAGTGCTAATGAGAATGAATTCCTTAGGGAATGCTACTGAAGGCTATTTGGTGATAGCAGAATCAGAGCCCATAAAACTAATGGACTGTTCCTTGTACTGGTATCCATCAACCATTCCTTCACGTGGTGATGTAGCATATATTTAAAAACTATTAAGTGCCACAATCAAAATATTTCATATGCACTGTAGGGTTGCAATTCACGTATGGGTAATGTTTATCTCCCTCTGGAATCTACTAACCCGTTGTTTGGAAAAGTTTAATCTTAAATTTAATTTCTTAAAAAATCTTAAATTTCCTGAAAGCGACATCTGTTGACCTCTTTCACTGTCCTTTTATTTTTTAATTTTCTTCTTTTCTAGTCTATCTTGCTGGTTTTATTGAATTCTTAGAGACATTAATTTCCACCGTTGCACTACTGCCTCTTTTTTTAAAATAAATCCTCAGTGTATCATCAGCAGCTCTTGCAGATGAGAAACGGTTGCCACAAGTTTTAGACAATCGCATATTTCAGGCCCTATCATACCTCCCTGCAGGAGGGTAAGGCGCAGGGCTCGGGGCACCGCCACGCACCCCGCCAGGCCCCCGGCTGCTGCTCTGCACGGGGCTGGTGGAGCAGAGCCAGGCAGCACTGCCAGGGAGGGGGAGATAGACCCATGCGGAGGCCCCTTTACTCACCCTACACAGAACACCGCGAGACCTCCTCCTCACAACCACCTCTACAAGCTCCTGCCTGGTACCTCTGCGTATTACTGCAATTAAAATCCGTCGTATATCTAATAAACGAGGGAAATATGTAAGGATTCAGAGACTATGCTTTCTTTCCCCTGCTGTACAACAAGTTAGAGTTTAGTTAAGAAGAAAACTGATTGAAAATGTTTAAATATGATTTACTAAATGTACTTGCCATTCTATGAAATTATGTGATCTCCTTATTTTATTTTCTTACCTTTTTTTAAACTTATCTCAGAAGATGTGTCAACCAAGAAGAAATTTTGTGTTCACAGGCCAAGAACTAGTAAAAAGAGTCCAATGACTTTTTTAAAGATAGTTACAGGACCATAGAAGCCAAACAATCTAATAACAGTTTTGCCCTAATCAAAGACTGAGCTAAAGTGTGGAAAGCTGGAAAGAGTTGTCATACATGCCTACAGTAAAGGATTCTTAATTCATATTGCTTATCCCTATGCACCTAATTCAGAATGCTAGTACAAAATCCCTGTGATGTCACTGAAGAAAGAAGAGCTTTTTTCAAAATAATTCAGAATTCTATGTTTTGCTTTAAGGTTTTGGGGATATTATGTTTAGTTCATTTTAATATTTGGTTTAGAGCACAGCCCCATAACCAAATGTGTTGTCCTAACTGATGGGACAGCAAGCTACGGCACAGGGGCTGAAATTTCATAAACCATCTTCATTGCTAAATTTAGTAGATGTTATATGTGCATCCTAAACTGCAATCAGAAGGCTCCTTCCTTTTTTTCTTTCTCCAGCCTACTGGCCACCTAAATCAAGTGCCTGAAGTCAGAATATATAAATATCTTCCCTAAAACGTCCTGACATCAATAAACAAAAYCAACATAAACACTTTTTATTGCAGACTGTAACAATTCCAGAAACCTAAGCAATGACAGGAAGATTAGGTAACATTTTAGAAGCTCCACTTAGAATAAATTTCAAGGTTAAAGAAAAACTGATACAGCAGATTTCTGATGAGAGTTATTATCCTGCAGATATTGCTGCTATTTCTAATGAATTCAAACTCAGTCAAATATAAGAAAATAAGATAATATCTTCAGTGGCCAATTCACGTTTAATTGCAACAGAGAAAAAGAGTTCAATTTCTTAGAAACAAAGATAATAAAACCTATCTTTATTAACATGAACTCTGCAAGGAAAGACAATAGAGGTCTTAAAACTGAAAGAAAACCATGTTGCTTTTCTTTTCAGAACTATCTGGTCTTTGGTAAGAAATAGTAATTGTCTCTGTAACTGTTTTTTCTGAGAGCACAGATTCTACATCCTTATTAGGAATTTGAAACAGGTTGGTGCTTTGGAGTGTGGCTTAACATTCACCAGTAGAAGTTTAAAGATTAGTCAGTGAATGGTGCATTTCCTCCCACTCAAAACCCACAGGAGCGTGTCTGTGTTATTAGTCTTGATATATTTTCTAATCCATTATCTTGTGAATTAGCAGAGCAGAGTATACTCTCTGGAACAGGCAAGCTTGCTGCACGCAACAGTGGACTCATGGGGATCCCTTGGCTGGCCTTGGAAGAACTGCTATATCATCTAATCCAATCTCCTGTATAATTCTGCAGTTATCTTTGAATTAAGCCCAATAATTTTCAGCTATACTAACACACATCTTTCAGAAAAACCTTTAGCTTTGATTTGGGTATATTGGCGTACAATCCGTCACTGCTTTTTGGTCTAGGTTAAATCTGCCTAGCTCAAACTCACGCTATACTCAAATTTAGTCAAAGTTTGTACAGGGATGTACTCCAAGGCAATTAAACAAGAAGCAATTTCCTAGCATTGCAAAAGAAGAAACATTATGATGCTACCACTCGATTTTCTATGTGTGTGCCAAACAGAGTTTGTTTGAAAACCCTCAGTAACAAAGGCTATTCTTTATATAATCTTCTGCGAGTAGTCTAAGCTGATACAGTATATAGGATTAACTTAAAATTAACTAATTGCAACTTTCATGAGGAATGAGGCAGGAGACATATGATCGATGAGCTTTAAAATCAGAAACACTGCTAAGAACTGGGCCATCTGGGAAGAGTTAGTGCTGTGAATCTTTGCAGGACCAGCAGCAAGCAAGCCTTCGGCAGCCCTAACACCATTTTTTCTCTAATACTCTCGGCCGTACACCTAGGGCTATTTGCAAAGCACAGGTCTCTAGCCATAAACTCAGGGAAATAAGTAGGGAAAAAATGAACCTGACTGACACCTAAAGTTTAAAAGAAATGCGTGTGCTGGAAGCAGGAAGAAATAAGTCAGTAATCTACCGTTATGATTGACGCGTGGGTCACAACCAGCAGATAAGAAAACTCTGCTTTCACAGAAGGGATACCACAACAAAGGTTGGGATTTTAATGGAATGAAGGCCAAAGGAAATAGAGCAAAAACAGCTAAGAGAAGATAATTTAAAACTTGAAAAAGTCCCTAAAAAAAGCTTTCTTCTCAATTACAGTGTTTCAGAATTAAAACCAAATGAAGAATTGGCTAAGAAAAATAGACTTATGCTAGAATGTGAAAAATAGTAAATAAAAAAACAAGTGCTCTCGGTGATTATGAAAAAGGTTTATCAAGGACATATGAATAAGGCTCAATGGGATGGACAAAAGACTAATGTTACTGGCACAGAATGAATAGAGAGAAGGTAGGCAGACTCCAACTGGGGCAGAGGAGACAGTCAGCAATATTGCCTTGTTTCACTGCAGTGCTAAAACACGTTCAGTAGCAGGTCCGAATCAAGAACATTTGCAAAAAGTCCAGGTGTGTTTTCTAGTGCCCAAAACCACAAACTGTGTGAGCTAACAAGAAGAGTGAGCAGCATGAAGGAGGAGGCAGAAACTTTGCTGGTAGCACCACTAACAGAGGCAGCCCTCTGCCTAGGGACAGGTGAAGAGCCTGCTGAAAGCTTCTGGGTCAGCGTTAGCAGACAAACTAACATGGGCAATGTTGTTGTGAGTGTCTGCTACAGACACGGTGATTCATTAATGACATGGATGATGGGACAGAGTATACCCTCAGCAAGTCTGGTGTTGATACAAAACCGGGAAGAGTGGCTGAGATGGTTGTGCTGCTGTTCAGAGGGACCTGGACAGGTTGGAGGACTGGACAGAGAGGAATGTTTTTGAAGTTCTGTGAAGGAAAACGCAAGGTCCTGCACCTGGGGAAGAATAACCCATGCACCAGTCTGTACTGGCTGGGGCTGACTGGCTGGAGAGCAGCTTTGCAGAGAAAAACACGGGGGTCCTGGTAGACAAGCTAGCCATGAGGCAGCAACGTGCCCTTGTGGCAAAGAAGTTCAACAACCTTCTGGGCTGCATTAGGCAAGGCAGTGCCAGCAGACATCCTTACCCATCTGCTCAGCACTGGTGAGAGCACACCCGGAGTTCTGGGTCCAGGTCTGGGCTCCCCAGTACAAGAGGGACATGGATATTCTGGAGTGAGTCCAGCAAAGGGCCATGAAGATTATTAAGGGACTGGAGCATCTGAAATAGAAGGGGAGGCTGAGAGGGCTGGGACTGTTCAGCCTGAAGGCTCAGGGAGGATCTTATCACTGGGTATAAATGCCTGATGGGAAGATGTGACGAAGATGGAGCCAGGCTCTTCTCAGTGACCACTGACAAAAGAAACACAAGCAATAACAAATACACTCACAGAGGGAAGATGGTTCTAATACAGAATGGAAAGACTTGGCCGTCTCCCAGTCCTGTTATTGAGCTGAAGCCTTAGTAACGGTAGCTCCAAACTTCTTTTCTCAGCCAAGGGATCTCATTTAGAAACTATTGCAGAGTTCCTGTAAGAGGTACAGGAAGTGACTGTATGACACTGCTTCTCGCTGCACGAACTGATCCGCTGCATTGAGAAAAATCTTTGAAAAATCTTGACTGTAAAACCATTACGTGACTTTAGCCTGTGTGGCTTTCCCTGTCTCTGAGGAGTCTAAACCCATTAAGTACAGCACCTACACGAACACTGACTCCTGTGCTTGTGAATAAGCCAGTCCTCAGCGTAAACTTTAAGCCTGGCTTACTTCAGTAAGGATGCTTTGGTCATGTTTTCTTCAGGTGCATCCCTCCTGCTTCCCATGCCTGCCTCACCCCACAGAGACTAACCCGTGCAACTGGTCCAACCGATCCCTGTAACATGGACAGCGGTTTTCAAAGTCAAGCTCCAGTGATCTGCAGGTAGTTCCCTTGGCACAAAAGAGAACAATATTAACCCATCTTGGTATTCATTTTTTTCTGGGGTTTAAACAGAGGATACCATCATTTGTGGCTGCCAATATGGAAGCTTCACCATTAACCCCTATAAAATCTAATCAAATCATTAAGCAGTCACAAAATGGAGCCTGCAGGGAGATTTTTCAAAGCCACAAAGTAACAAATTTGGGATTATCTCTCAAAGCAGCCAGATACCAAAATACCTTTCAAAAACCAGTCCCCAAATAATCAAGTTCCACAGCAATAAGGATTAGTGAATATTCAACACGCCACAGTAATTCTTCACTCTAAAAGTTTTTTATGTTGCATTTGGAAGTTTCAATATGTGTAGTTTCAAATAGGCAGTCCTTTTCAGGAGTCTCATGAACTGAATGACAAGACAATAAAGAGAAACTTTACAGGAAGTTCTTATATTGATATCAATTATCAGTTAAGAAATACTGTGAGGATGAGTATTTGTGCTTTAGTCTTCCAAATGTTCCAGTGTTATAATTAATGCAATGTGTTCATATTTCAGATATAACCTGTGACTGACATATTAATGAATTCAATTGAATTTTTTATATTAACTGCAAAGTCTTTTCGGTTTGTCCTCTTATCATCTAGCTTCTCAATTTCAACACATTTCCTTTCTGAAAAAAGAAAAACCTGAAAGATAATAGAAAAACTAACCAGCTATCAAAAATACTTGGGAAATCCAAGCAAATGGTGACTTCAAAAACAATTATCGGTCAAGTAATTTGCTCAATATTATTTTTTTCTTCAAAATACAAAAACATGAATTGAAGACATCTTCATATCTTTCATGTAAATTGCTTGCTTGTCTTTAATACCTGTTGGAATCAGCATTTTTTATAACAGATGATGTGTAAGCATTATCCTAAAGCAAAAGGAAAGCGCATCTTTTCCACACATCTGTTCTGAAAAGCTACTGAATATTCATGCTGCAGTGTCAAACAGAGTTTAATACCATACTGCTGTTGAGAGCTTGGATGAATTTGCCTTACGGCATTTATGGAGGAAGAACAGAAATGTTTGCTTTTCATCTCTTTTGACTAAGCCACAGGTTCCAAGTGAAATCACGCAAGATAATCCTGTATGTAAATTATTTATCAGGGCTGGGGTTAAGCTTTGTTATATTAATAACTCAAACCATAAAGCTTAACTGACCTTTAATCACACTGGTTTCCACTAATGTAGCTTTCCCAGTCATGTCCTTCTTATTCTCACGATGCACCAAATCATTTTGACAACTAACTTGTAAATCTGAAACATCGGCAGCTTGATTTGAGCACAATTTCTTGGTGGCGTCTACACAGGAATTCTGAAATTACATAGAAGAGTACGTTGACTTTATATGTAAATTGTTACTCCAAACTGGATGCTTTCAGAGATGTGACATGTAAAACCAACATTCTTTGGGTTACTTCTGTGAATTTTAACCACAAATCTTCTATTTGTCAAAGCAAGTCATCAATCACGTTTACCATAATGCTTGTCTTTGAGGCATGTACATCACAAAATAACATGACCAGAAGGCACCCTAGGTGAAGAAATTACCTTTAAAACATATCTCCAGTCTTCCTTTTCTTTTTTGGGGTGTGTGGAGTCATACAAACACAAGGAGGGAGATTTATGTATCCCTTTCGGTTGACACAGAATTCTTTCTGATTAACTAATTTTATTGTACCAATTGTTCATTTAACAAGTTCTGCTACATATTACATCACAAATTCATCTAAAGTCTGACATTTCAATTACATTTATCCAGTAGCATTCATAGCATAGTGAGTATAGTTAGATGATAGGAACAGGCAATTATGGAGTAATTAATTATAGTGTTATTATGTTGCAGAAAGTAAGTTTTATGGCTGCAATACTTGCACTCTTTGAAGTTCAGGCTTCATATGTACATTTCCATAATTCTGTTCTTTTTAATTCTGTGGTATTTATGTCATAAATACTTTCAATCAAATACATATTTTTCATCTGTGTAAATAAGAGTCAATTAAAAATGTCAAAAAGTATATCTTCAGTGAAGCTATACAGTAGCTGCAGTGTAGGTACAGTCCAATTGCAATCATTATACCAGAGTGCATATATTTTAAAAACTAATCAATATAGATTTTCCAATCAAAATCAAATGCAGATTTTCCTCAGCAATGAAAAAGCCCATCCTATTCAGAGAGAGAAGGTCATGTTGGTAAAACTGACAGTAGCTACATAGTAATAGTGTCTCATCTTTTCAGAATCAACCCACAATTTGAAAAAGCACAACACAAGCCAACTTTTTATGATAATCTGCCCCTTTTGAAAAAAGATATCAGCTAGAGACAAGAAAGTCACTTGTAATTGAAATAGAATATTTTAGAAGGTATATTAAGAAGAACAGATGAGGATGAAATATGTAAAACATATGGACTATTTTCCTCAGTGGGTGGGTCATGATGTGACATAAGTTGAAGACCCTCATTTTTCAGTTAGAGGAATCTATGGTAGTTTTCTCCATTTTCGAAAATAAACACTGAAAGCTCGATCTGCAGGGGTTGACTGAGTTACAGTATTCGATGCAAGTTTGTGCAGTACCAGCTGTACAATGCTGGCTAGTGCTCTCCTTGATTGCAAAAGAGCCTCTGAGGTCAAGCAAAGCTTTAAGCAGTGATGTAATTCACAAAAACCTCAGGGATTTTTAAAAAAAGAAACACAGATGAGAAATATTTTGCAACGAGGACAGAAATGCCAGAAGAAGTTCTTCACAGCAGAGAATTAAAATAACCCAATGGAAAAGACACTATTCAAACTAAGACGATGTTCAGCTGGTGTATTGTAGAATAGCTTCATTGAGGTTACAGGACCTTTCTCTTTCTTTCACCAAAAGAGCATGGCCTTTCTTTGATCTCCAGTTCTTTTCTGGATCATCTGCACCTAAACATGCCTATAATCACCACCTGTTTGTTGCCAGTCTGGCCCAGCAATATGAACACACATTTTGCAGGTAGTTATTGAGAAATGTCCATCTTCTGCTCGCTTAAATAACAATTTTTCAAAGCTGCCACTAGACATGTCCTATCCTCAATACCAGTCATACCTGTTTATCACAAATGAAAGGTCTTGGGAAGGGCAGGGAAACATTATTCATAGGCGGATTCTTCCTGTGTTCAAGTTATTTGGCAGACAGAAAGCTTTCACTTAAAAGTCAGCTTTCAGGTAACTAGTGAATCTTAATCTAAATAGTAGATGTATTTTTTTTTTTTTTTAAATCATGAATTCTCTTATTTTCTAGTCAGCTCCTTACTTAACATATTAATCCTCGGAATCAATATCATGAATGAGTATGTTCAGATTATTTATTTTGCATTGTCTTAACTAACTAAAACCAAGCCTTGGTATCAAAACAGAAAGATCCCCTCATTAAGAAGAATGTAACCGAAGTTTGTGCTAATCTTATCAGTCACCAGCAAGATTATACACTGTGATACAATGGCTACCTGGGGCACCCTGCAAACAAGTTAAAATAGGCAGAACTTTTTAAAAAACAAACAGGATTACACAAACTAAATTGTCACTTCACTATATGCTGAAATCTGATCTCTCTTTAACATTCTTGATAACACTACAGATAACAATTATACTAGAGACCAACAGAGGTAAGACACTTTTTTAAACTATAAAAGAGTGAAGTCTTACAGTTGTCTTTCAAATACTACGCAGGCTTAAAGCACAGGATTTCCATCTATGTGGAGTCATTGTTCCACTAATTTAAAGAAGTCAGTATATCAGCCATGGTTTTCAGTACTGTTACTGCCAGAAGAAACACTAATTTGGTTAAAAACTCATGATCTGAATCACAGTCATTTGTTGTAACAGCCTACTTGTGCAGAAACCTCAAATCTGAGCATTTGGAAAATCCAACCAACAGCTACAGGTGCGTGAACTAAAACTTTTACCCCAATGGCTAAGCTTTGCCCATTACATCTCTAGGTTCGCTTATTGTCCAGAAATAACTCACAAGACAAAGCACAAAGGCGTAAAGGTAAGGTAGCATAAGACTGGGCAGTCCCTCTCAGGAAAGAGGAGGCGTTATATCAAACAAGATACAAAAAAGTGTGAGAGCTAAGGTGAGAACTAAAGGGCTGGAGACGCATCACTTCAGTAAGAACAGAAGTTTCAGCATTCTGCAGAAGTTATAAGCGAGTGCAGATGCACAAACTGAAAACATTGCAATAGCAAACTGAGTTTCAGAGCGAATGGTTTGAATTAATTTCCCTTGATTACCTGAAGAGCTTAAAGCACTCCGTTGGTGCGCGTGTGTGCGTGAGCTCACTTCAGCAAGCAAGGCTTCCCTCTGCTTGCCCGCGCCAGAAGCGGTGAAATCTGACAGCAGTTCTTATTCTTATGAATGGCACTGCACAAATAGTAACGCATTGCCTATCTACAACCCCAGTCACACAAAACCTATTCCAAAAMCGCCAATTTTGCCTGCAATTTAAGCGTATGCTAGCATCTCCTTCTCATGGCTGCAAGGTGCATTCTCCTCTGACTTAAAAAATTCTGGCTATTAACAGTTGTCTCCCTGTAAACATTTCTTTCATTGCTGTGTCTAATTGCCTTTTGAACTCATTTACATTTCTGATATCAACATCATGTGAACATGAGTTCCAGAGTTTACTTTTGCATTGCGTTAAATTTTCTTTGGATTGTTTTTTTTTTTTACTGTCCTATCTCATAATTTCATGCTGCTGCTGTAATCCTACTCTATTCATTTTCTTCCTGCATTCAGGTTTTTACTGTTTTCCCTGAGTCACCTATTCTTCAGGCTGAACAGTTTCTAGTCTATTTAATCTTTCCTCTTACAGGAGTCAAATTAAAATCCATGATGCACCAGCTCCTGAAATTCCTGCTTCTTTGCCAGATACGGTCCAAAACTACTGAAGGCAGCCCATCATATACCACACATACTTCAGACAGCAATATTTGGTCACAACTACTCAGTAAGCCAAGAGAATAGCACAAGAGTTCTTAGAATTAAAAAACAAACAAACAAACAAACAAACAAACAAAGACAATTTTGGAGGGGCCCAGCAAAACTAGTGTAACCTCTGAGAGAGAATAGCAGAAAGAAAAGCTCTTACAGCAAGTAAGAAAAAAAAGGCTGTTAAATCTGCTTACAAAAAAAGAAAATAATACATGTGTTCATAATACACATTATTGTTTTGGTTGCTTTTCTTCTTCTTCTTTTTTTTTTTTTTTAAAGGAAAGAAAGCCTCAGCAGCATCTAGAACATTCAGAGTAAAGAAGGAGAAACAACATTTGTTTAAAGTACAGAACAATGTGGGAGTAAATATGAAACCAACAGCTGTCATAGTCTCTGAAAATGCTGTGAGAGATGTAGTGGCATAAACCAATCTGACAAAACTATGCTTTTCCAGACAGAAAGTCAAGCTGTTATATGATTACAAATGACTCTAGTGAAGAGGAGTACTCATTTGTCGGGGCAATCAGTGCTGGACATGGCACTACACCTTTGGAGTACATTTATTATAAATCACCCATGCTAGTAGATACAGATCATAAAACTTTCACTGCAATCTTTAAAGACAGCTCAGAGTGGCACTCTTTGCTGCCTTCAGAAACTCAAGCCAAAGCTCTAGATATCTATCTTTGCTTTGGCATATATTGCACAGGTATATTTATCTGTAAAACGCTTAATTGCTGCATGCACCTTCCCACCAGAAAAAAAAGCTCTATATGTAGAATGAAAGTGTGATGAATGATTTTGCAGTCCAAAAACATTTCACTGTTTCCAGACAAAAAAGACAGTTTATCCCCACAAGCTACAAACAAAGATTCTGTAAGAGAGTCACACAGCACTGTATTCATGGGGAAGCCATGAATGAAGTGGCTGAATGAAGCTTTGGTTTTTAATATTGTGGAGAATATTTTAAGGAAATTATGAGAGAGGGGTAAAGAGAGACATATCAGTCGAAGTGAAACAGGGTATTCATAGTTGCTGATTTATAGAGAAGACTTAATGAGTTTCTGAGCAACCTACAGAATGACAACCTACCTATATCATTTTGCTCCAACCTTCATTATATCTGCATGACTTTCTGCAAGGACATTTTGGAACTGCAGTGAATCAGAGAAGAATCACAGGTTTTGATTCCCATATTGTATCAATACAGAACCAGGGTAAGTGCTAACACAGTCAGAGCCTCAAACTGTCCTGAAACACAGATCTGAATTATTTTCTGGTTTGCAAGAGCGTAAGCTGGAGTAACTACATTCTGGAGTAACTACATCGGTCAGATTTACACCAATGTTAGTCAAAATAAAACTTCACCCACTGTATGACTAAAAGTAGGAATGGGTACTTCCACCTAACGGATGGGAAACACAAATTCAAATAATGGGAATACACACACAGAAACTGCTGACACCTCTCAGGAAATTTGCATTATTATGGCAGACACTTAGGACTGATTTATTCCACTTGAAAGGAAACAATTACCTTTAGATTATTAGTCATTTGTATCCCAAGGTAGCCTTCTTGCATGATCTATTGGCAAGCCAACTTATCTTGCACATCAAGGTAATCTTTGCAAGGGCACAATGTACCCATAGTTAAGGGTACTGACAAGGGTCTATGATTTTGTAGTAAAGAATTTTAACAGTCTTCTCCATTGCACTGATTCCAGTACATGATATCAAGCCTTCATTTTCCACAGTCCATTGGAGTGTGGAAAAGGAGAAGAGCTAGTGAGAAGATGCTTCAGAAAGGCTATGGGCAATAAAGAGGATCCTCATTTAGCCTCATTAACATACAGGACAGGAGCACTTTGGAGAATTATTATTTGCCTGCAGAACTCATAAGGTACTATAAACTACAGATGAACTATTTTTGCCAAAGAAGGGGTCAAGGTTATATCATTTCAAAGACAGGAACAAAATTACATTAGTTCCTGAGTTCTTCTCTGCCTAAAAGGGACACGAAACATCTGATCAAATTACGGTTTTTTGATCAGGGTTCAAGCTCTTAACAGGTTTCTCCCTCACAATGTACCTTCTATACATGCCTACAGTATCACCATTAATTTGACTTTCATTGTCAGCAGTCTGGGTTTTCCCCAGGATTAAAACCGGAGAGAAATGTCTATGTAAGAAAGTCGTGATAGATTGTAGGCAGATGCCACTGCAGGCTCATTCTGACGGTTCAAACAATGTATTTAGAAAGTGGTAGTTTCATAACAGTAGGGACAGAATTAGTTAATCCTTGTTCAGAGCTTGAATAAAAATATTTGGATTTAAAAACCAGAACGGAGCAGAAAGTCATTTTCTAGCTATATCCATTTCCACAAAAACAGAAGCAAATAACGTATCAAACCGAATGGTCTTAGAGAAAACGGCACGTTTTGCCCGACACGCAGTTCATCTGCGAGCCTGAACAAATAACCCGATGACATACATACTGACAGAAAAAGAATAAGCGGCGAAGGAAACGGCAATTCTGCCGGCGCAGAGGGACCCGTCCCGGTCCGGGGGTCTCGGAGGGGCTGGTTTGGGTACCCC